>OX439132.1:11805623-12148123 GCA_949318235.1 Ecdyonurus torrentis | reverse complement strand
AGATTAAACTGAAAAAAACAGTCTTATAATTAAAAAAAAATCAATTCATATTTTATTCAATATTAGTATTTAAAACTTCCATTTCATCAGTTAAAGGTTCATTTTCAACATCGTCTAATAAAATTTGAGCATCAATTTCTTGGTAATCTTTATATGACTGATCTGTTGAGGATAAATCAAGATCGGAAAAATCAGAAAAATCAGTCTGATCAGTAAGTTCTAAATGTTTTTCGTCAGTCGATCCTACGTCTGAAAGTTCCATCAACTCTTTTTCAAATTCCTCTATGATATTAAGTTTATCATAATCATCATTTGGTTCAACTGTCAATTCAATTTCTTCTTCAATTTCAGTGGATCCATCATTCTCAACTTCTAGATTGTCATCAATATGCGTCTCATTTGTATTACTATTTGTTGTTCCAATTAGTTTGGTCATTCCGAGTAAATTTTTCATTTCTATTTTTGGAAAACAATTAATTTTACTCGAAGGGTCTTTATTATCTTCATCTGAGTCTGGATCTGATTCCTCACTAAAATCTGTCTTCTCAGGGTGCTCGATCAACTTTGCGTGAAGTTTTTTAAGATTCACAATCTCAGTTTGCATACCTTTCTCTTCGTTTGTTAAGTAGGTTACCAGAGAGTTATAGCGAAAATCTTCGCGGATCACCTGTGAATCAGACGATCAAGTTATTAACCTCTCTTTCTCTCTCAAGTTTTAATGTATAATAATTCTGAAACTCCTGTAAGTAAAACACTTTCTATTTAGCGTTGCATGTAATGACTATTTGTATACAAAAATTCAAAATTCTATATATATATATATATATATATATATATATATATATATATATATATATATATATATATATATATATATATATATATATATATATATATATATATATTTGATTTCTTTCTCCTACAATCAGTATACAAGTACAATGCATCTGCCAAGGTTCACATCTACAAAACATATAGACATTTAGAAACAATCGTCAAACTTGCACTAAAAAAACTGCTTTAAAAAAAAATCAATTATTTCAAGATTGTTACAAATTTAAAAGTTTTTGCTCTAAAATATGACTATTAAGCCCAAAATGCACCACATTGAAGAAAAAAAGTCATAGTATTAGTAGAAGAAGAAGCAACAAAGGTTATTACAAATATTAACAGGAACAACAACAAGGCTGAATTTTTATAATTTATAGGTTCTAACCCAAAAGCATAAGTTAAAAAAAAAAAAAACTTTAACAACTAAATAAATATTTACAATAAATAAAAACTGTAATACATAAAAAATTGTAATTGACAAAAATAACATCATAGTATCAAATTAATTTAGAAAATAATCAAATCAATAGTATACGTCAATATAGTCTCAAAAATATTTTATTATCAAACCACATACCGTATCACTAAAATCAATATTATCGTTGATGTAATATCCCGCAGATTAAATTGAAATTTCCAAGAGCTTGCAAAACGATCATTACTCAAAGTTTTCATATCGATGTATTTTATTTTATACCATGTGGTTAGACCACAATTCATTATTATTTTCAAATAAAATTATTCGTAATCGTAAGCTTGTTAAATGTAAAATATTTACCCAGGCGTTTCAAAAAAATTTTTTAAATTTGATTATATCAATTTTTATAATTGACATTCAATATTCAACGTTAATTTTTATTATTTTAAAATAAAAATCATTTTATAGATGAATAACTGTACTATAGATATAATTTACATTAAAGTATACAAAACATAATTTAAAAAACGTAAAATTATTTGTATTTATTGATAATTTAGTATTGGTTTTATTATTGAAAGAACTACTGGCAATTTATAAACTATAAGATTTAAAGCAGCTTATAGAATAATTTATCTGTAAAAAAAGTAGCTTCTATAGCTCAATACAAAAGAAGAGAAATATTGCTTCTTTTTTTTTTACTATTAGATTTATATTTTCTGTAATTTTCAAACTATTTTGTTACTATTATTCTTGTTAAAATATAGATTGTTAAAATTGCTTCGTTTAAGGAATTAGGTGTTAATAATTATTACAACTAGTTAATCTCTATGATATACATATTGGCGTATTGACGAGAAAATTCAGCTCATTAATTAAGTTCAATTTTTATACCATCGTGATAGCGATAATGGTATTTCTTTAAAGATACAAGATGTACACAATCGCTGCTGAAAGGTTACATTACTGTACACAAAAGAAACATTACTTAAAAAAAAAAAAAAAAAAAAAAAAAAAAAAAAAAAAAAAACGGAATGTTACAAATTGCAATGTGACAACTTTAAAAAATAATAATAATAATTACCCGTCGCATATCATAATTATTCAGATTTTTAAGATCAGCAATTTCCATCCTGTAAGCTTTCATAGCAGTCTCCAGCCTACGAACTTTCACAGACAAATCCAATTTTCTCTTACGACGTAAAGTGTTTCTCTGTTGTGCTGAAAGGTGCTCACGTTCTTCCAAATGTATACCTAAACACAAAGATACAACATTTTAGTTATATAGAACAATCTATAATAGTAGAATCTGTAGATGTTTATAATATCAGAAACATAAATCTAACAATAATGTAAGTATTAAGTTATTAAAGTAGATTATTACTCCTATTTATTTACTTTACAAAATTTAACATTATAACCTCTATTTCAATGCAATATTTAATTACGTTGTATAGTTATAATATAATATACTATTAAAGAATTAATAGATTACTTTATGTTTAAAATAGAAAATTTATAAGTTATTTATTACTTAAAACATTAATTTATTTTAAAGGAGATTTCACATGACGACACCATCGTTTATAAACACATCTTAATACTACTTGACATATCATGTCGTTGAAAACTTTATTATATATAGTTTTGGCATTATATAGTCTTAAAATATTAATTTTTAAGCAAGGTCCCGTCAAAAAAAAAAAAAAAAAAAAAAAAAATCCGTGGCTATATATTTAAAATGATTATTTTTAAATATTTTATAGTATTTTAAAGTGCCATAAAATACTCTGTCAGTTCAATTATGTTCAACATGACAGAGGACCATGTAAGTAGGCGTAAGTATAGACTTGTAATCACCTCTAAAGAAAAGTCAAAGTAATGATGTATTATTATAAAGGTGTATTCACATATTCTTGATTTTGCATAATTTTTTGCAAAACAATATTCAACCTTTCATTAAAAAGTTGCAAAGACAGAAAAATCTAAAATTTTGCACAGTATTAATAATAATGCTTTTATTGGGCGAAAATAATGCTTTTTTTGTGTGTAGAACTGTGCCTCAGTGGAACAGCCTTCCTAGTAATATTAAATTACAACCTCCTAATTCATTCTCTTTAGCGTTAAAAAAAGTTTATATTAACTACCCAAGAGTAGTTTTTTTATATATATTATGACTATCATTTATGGTATTATTGTCTCATTATAGTATATTTTATATTGTTTTAATTTCAGGATTGTATGCCGCATAAGTGTCAAAACTTATGTGTATGGTGCTATATAGTGCTACAGTATACATATCCTTGCCCCTTTGTTTTGTAACTAATTATTACTTTATGTTTTTATTTTTTATTTTCTTTATTTTTTTTTTAATACTTTATGTTCAGAATTGTATGTATGAGGGCAAAAAAATAATAAATAAATAAATAAATAAAATCAGGCATACAACCTTTCAATTTAACCCAACTAAAGACACTTAAAAATAAGGTATCTTAAAAAAATGTAAAAAGGGGGGGGGGGGGGCGGGGTTCACTATGCTAGATTTTAAATTATTGAAGTTTTAGTCCTATAAAAGACTATCCTCCGTAAGCTGCGACGCTAACTAACTAGTTAAACCGTAGTTAAGTTGTTATTTTAATTGTTGCAACAATAAAAAAAAGATAACTAAGGTTTAACTAGAGGTTGCAGCTTACAGGCCTTAGTTAATTTCAACAATTATTTTCCCTCTTATCTGATTATCACGGTTTCTAAAAAAAATTATAATAGGTATCTGTTACTACTATCTTCCAAATGTCAACATAAAGTTTTGATGTTTTCTTCTTAAATTTTGAGATACAATTCATATAAATACAACTCTTAACTCATATTAATTTCAATAAATATATTTTAATTTACAAAATTGAACCAAGTAATAATGTTAATGCTATGTGTGAGGAGAGGAAACAACAAAAAATCGTTGATACTCTCTTGAATGATAAACTTAAAGTAAGTTTGTAATTCTAGAACATGGACGTGATTTATCGTTTGTTGACAAGGGAATCTTTTTCTAACTCACAAGACAAATACACATCTACGAAAGTTGCACTATTTGTTTTCTACGCTTCAGTTTGGACAAGCGGCTTTTTTCATTTCTATTATATTTGAATTAATATAAATCGTTTTCACCTTATGTGCGTATGATTTTAAGCAGATGGCAGAGAGAGAGAGAGAGAGAACATTAGTTTCGAATTCAATAAAAATTCTTTGAAAGTTTTTTTATAAGTTAGAACTTGATATTCTTGTCATACAATTACAAATGATGAGAAATGAGTAAAAAAAAAAAAAAAAAAAAAACGTTGATATTTTACATTCAAAAATTGTATTTTATGATACATTTAAGTTTTTGCTACAAAAATTAGATACGTATAGTAAAAGTTATCAAAAAAAAAAAAAAAAAAAACGACGTAGAAAGAATACATTCAAATTAATGTAATTTTTTTTTAATAAATAGGATCTTTATAACGTCTGAAACACTAATTAGATCTAAAAATTTTCAATTTCAAAGGGTTTTTATTGTCAAAAATAAAAATTTAAATGGTATGTTAAACCTCAGCATAGAATAACGCCTGCGGGAAATGAGGTTATGCAACCTGGTTGTCTTTTTGACCCCTCTGGTTGCATAACCCTTCCATTTATGCAGGCGCTGCGAGGATGATTTGTTATTTTTTATACTGCATTATATATATAATATTTGATAATAAGTTGCATGTAATAACTAAATATCTATATATGTATTAATATTAGTAAATGGTAAAAATATATATAACGAAATATCTTTTCCCCTTTGGCTGACTTGGTTATAAAGTTGTATTACTTAAACCCAAACATATGTAATTTATGTAATGTGTTTTATTGCAATTGAGCCTATTTTGAATTGAATTATTTTGAATTCTATCAAATTTGACATTAAAAACCATTTTAAACATAATCTGTAATTAAAAGCACAAACTTTTATAAAAACTAGAAAGAAATAAATTATTAATTTATAAATTCGTGAAGTAATATACGTACTAAAAATATGAAACATAATATCAATTATGATATAAAATTTTTAAATTATGTTTAAAGGGAAAACTTACGTTTATTCATTTTCTATCAATATACTCTGCAATGCGTTAATAATCGTCTTACGTCAATTCTCGTAATTTCAAACGTTTATAACTGATAAATACAACAATAGAAAATTTATGGTTTATTCATTTTAATAGCATTGTTACAAAAAACTTGCGGAAGATTTTTGTGCTAAAAAAAGGGACTTAAATTTATACTTGATTAAACATTTATATACATTTCAAAACTTACTCAACTATTCAGTTTAATATCAGTAAATTGATAACAAAAACTATAAATTCCTATTTTCCGTGTTATTTGCAACAGTATTTTTTATTTCATGGAGATATTTTTTATCTCTATTGATCTATTTCAATCAATTTAATAAAATATATTTCATTTCTTTTATGTGGAAATGAAAATAATAATATGATATTATTGTATGAAAACTTATGTTTGCTTTAATAAAATCTATTTTGCATGTACTTTGAAACTCTTCTATATTATATTACACGATTGCAAACATAATTATTAAAAATATATAATGTAACAAATAATATTCCCTAGGCATTGAATACTAATATCAGTATATTATCATAAAATTAAAATTGTCATGTGCTGCGACCTACATTCATTATTGATATAACAAGAGCTAGATTATTAATATGCCTTGTTTTTTTATAAACTTTTATTGTAATGTCATTATTTATCATCACTTCTTTCACAAAACTTCAATATATATTTATAATCTTTAATTTATTCTTTAAAAAAAAACTTTGTTTAAAAATAGATATACGATACAGTGTTAATGTTTTTTTTTTATTTGTTTCATTCTTTTTTTACTTTAAACTTTTTTGTTTTGCTTAACTCTTTTGCTATCGCAGTTTGCTGAAATTGAATTTCAATGATTTTTTTCCTTACAATCTTTTGTTTCGTTTACATAAACAGTTTTAGTAAAAGAAAGTCGACAGAGAGTCTTAAATAAAGAGAGAGAGAGAGAGAGAGAGGAATGAATTCTGTACGTTCGATACATAAAAATTTGTATAGAGGTATTGTGAACCGAGACAGACAGAAATAAAATTTGAAACGAGAAAGAGTAAAATGTGAATTACATTAAACGTTTAATTTACCAAATATAATTCTATACAAAAGTCCTAGCATTTTAAAAAGCTTACGGTTAAAATCAAGTGCGTCAGGAAATGGTTTTTTAAATGTGATTGTGTAGGATATTCATAGTGTTTTTTTTTTTTTTTTTTTTAATTTAGTAAGCTTTTATTTTATTATTTTTAAATTGAAGTATGATGGGAGTTCATGCACGTGTTCACTGTATTAGTTTACAACATATATTTCAAGTGTGTTATAACTAATCAATATGAAATTAAAATGATTTCATGGTTTAATATTATATTGGTTACTATGATATCTAACCCTTTCCTACGTATAAAATATCATAAATTTGTAAGAATTAGAATGAAGGGAAAAAAACTTTCAGCACATAAATCCTAATACTTTTCACCCCTCGTTAGGTCTCTAAATACGTATAACTTTCTGAACGAAGGTAAAAGTTTGTTTCATATATATATAAACATTATATTTTGTACTATAAGCACATACTGTATAAGTACTGTGTTACTGCAGTCATTTTGTTTTTATTGTTGTTTTGTGCTATACAGTCAGTAGTGGTTACTTACGTTGTATAGGTAGGATCGTTAGAGAGAAGTAAAAACCATAAGTTATCAAGTAGCTACTTCTCTACACATCGTGCCTTTGAAGTGAAGTGTTTTCAAACCGTACTTCAACATTGATTTAAGATACTAATAATTTTTATCATTTTTCTTTTCATATATATTCAGTTCATTAAATTCATTGCTTTTTTTTTCAGCTTTATTATATTAGTAAAGGATTTACACATTTTGATTATGATGGAAAGTTAAAACAGTAAAAAAGACAATTAAAAATTATTCATGTTCGATGGAATAAAAACGAAAATACTTAAATTTAAATATAATAGAATATCCTTAGCATAAATTAAAATATGTTATAATTTTTGATATTTTTAACTCCGTAAACATTATGCTTTAATATTTTGAGTGCAAATTGTAGCTTTTTATAACATATCTTCTCAAAATAGAACTTTATATTTAAGTATAATTATAGCAAATGTTAAAAAGGTTACTAACATTTAAATTAAAATATAGATACAAAGTTTTTTTTTTTTTTTTTTTTTTTTTTTTTTTTTTAATAAAAAATTTAAAACATGTTCTTTTTTTAATATAAAGATATTACGCACTAAAAATAAATTTTTAACTTTTTTTCATACTTTTTTCTTCCTACTTCTTCTTTACGTATCTCTTTAAGTCACATAAAATATAAATTTATGAGAAAAGTCTCGTACGATTTATTTGAGTTTTTTTCTTTTCTTGTTCAAATCTCAGTCAGTTCTCTCTCAACCAACATGTTGTGTCAAATTTTATATGATAATAAAACTCACGCATAGTGAGTAGAAATTTATACCTCATCTTACCTAACGTACGTTTTATTTATGTTTATTTTATTATACTTTTTTTTTTCTCTCACATATTGCATCACTCACCAAGTATGAGAGTAGAAGAAGGATTGACAATTTTTATTTAAAATCTTTTGTTACATTCAGAAATATTAAAATTAGTAGCAGAATTTCATATATTATTCCAAAGTTTTCTTAAGATATAATAATACTTGAAAAAAAGAAATAAAAAATAAAATTAGAACTTTAGAAAATGAAACAAACTTTACTTAAATAAAATTGAGGAAAGTTTATAA
This sequence comes from Ecdyonurus torrentis, assembly GCA_949318235.1. NCBI lineage: Eukaryota > Metazoa > Arthropoda > Insecta > Ephemeroptera > Heptageniidae > Ecdyonurus > Ecdyonurus torrentis. The sequence continues at coordinate 12,139,983 of OX439132.1, read as the reverse complement.
AACTTTCAAATCCAGAAATATTTGTCATATTGCAATACTCTGTAAACTTTAACTTTTCAGTTTTTAAAAATCTGACATTTATAACGTAATTTATAAAAAAAAATAATGAAAAAACTAACGTTATTAAACATTCCTTGTTCATTATAAAGGTCTTAATCAGTATTGAATTTCTTTGTTTACTATAGTTTAATCCACCAATGCTCTTTTTTTAAGATTTTTATTTCTTTGACAAAAGAAAGAAAGCTTAAGCTATATTTGATTAGTATTAAAGAAATTAAATATTTTAAAGCTGGTATTATTGTTCTTGTTGTACACAAATAACATTACTCATTATTAATGTTATTTAACTTTTTCTTACACAACAAACCAAAATTTAATCGCATAAATCATCCATGATATGGTCAAACCTCCTTCCAGACACACAGTAGGTTAATTATACGTGGAAGGAGTTTTGAACATGGTAAGCACGAAATATTATGGCAATATTTATGTACAGAATGAAAAAAAAAGTCTTAAATAAATGTATTTAACATTTTAAACGACTGAGCCAACTGATTAGGTATTACCTTGATTTGTATTGTATAATGAATTTAAAAAAAATAATAATAAAAAAAAAATTGGTATATAATTTTGAGTTTATATGACCAAAATATTTAAATATTTTAAACTGAAATTATTATATTTGAGTTTATTCAAATGTCAAAATTAACTTAAATTGTGTGCTTTGAATACAATACACATATAATATAAAATAAACTGTCAATCAATTTCATGAAAAACCTTTTGTTTATAAAGTGTGAAGGGCTGCTCACAAATAAAATTGACATTATAAAAATAGTGAGTGGTAATACTAACCTCAACAATGTACTGTACATGTTGAATTTGAGAGAGAGAGAGAGAGAGAGAGAGAGAGAGAGAGAGAGAGAGAGAGAGAGAGAGAGAGAGAGAGAGAGAGAGAGAGAGAGAGAGAGAGAGAGAGAGAGAGAGAGAGAGAGAGAGAGAGAGAGAGAGAGAGAATATTTATATAGCATAAGTTCTATATTGGTATTAACATAAATTTATAAACCATTTTATAGCATGATGCACTCTAAGCATATATAATATAATTTACATATTAATAATATCAGTCAACTGTATTAATAATAATAAATTTTATTGGTTTATGAACAATACATTAATGCAAAATGCAATTTATAAAACCAGCTTCTATAATATTAATATTATTATATATATTAACACTTTTACAATAATTTACATTTCAGTAAATACTTATGACATTATAATTTAATTTTAACTCGTATATTGAATGTATGTAATAATATAATAAACAAACAAAAATAGATTTAAGGCATAGAAAACATGAAACAATAATGTTCTATAACAAAAAATAGGATCTTCAAAACTGATGATCATTTTTACCAGAATGTAAATGTGGCCCCATAAGAGAGCGTATAAAAACTGTAAAGTATGCAATTTGCGTGAATATTTCTGTTTATGACTTCAGAAACAGGCAAAAATTAGCATAAAAATGTTGTGCGGGTTGCATAAATCAAAGTGGTGAAGGCAGCTGACTCGTAACTCTGTACTCCTCACCGAGTATAGGTTCGAGCCACTGCTGGGTGCGTACGTGAAGTATGAGAGTGAGAGCACAACACGTTGCACGATGCATGTTTACATGCATTACATGACGACGCACAGCATTCGGGAGGTGCATGATTGATGTGATTGCACCGACCAGCCTGCCTAGACGTTTCCACGGTTTCTCTAGGCTGTCATGGCAAATGCCGGGCTGTGTACTTAGGCCGTGGCCGGCCCGTATGTGCTTTTCCATTAATTTGCAAAGTCCTTGCCTGTCAATAAGACAATGTCTTGACTGGGACTGGGATTGGAGTGGCACGATAACACAATATGGCAAGGAAAAAAACAAAACTTTCTGATCACTGCTACGGCGCTATAGTTGGGTTTTGAAACGATTTAATATTATTTATGTAAATCTAATCAAGTGTTTTGTGATATAAATGCTAATGTTTTCATGTTGTCTATGCCTTTAATCTATTTTAATCCGATCAATGTAGAAACTATTATGTTTTAAGTAGAGAGGTTTTATTTTAATTGCTAATTAAATGTAATTCAAGCTCATGTAGTAATTAAAGTTGTTTAATTAAACGTCAGTTTTACTACGTCACTATATTATTATTGTTATTATTACTTTTATTTTACTAAAGTTCACGTACAGTGTAAAGTTTAATTTCTATCATGAATAAGTATTAAGTTAAAAAATATAAAAATGCATATAATTTTTTATAATACTTTAATTGGTAAAGCGCATTAAATTGAATTAATTGACTAATTTTATTAAATACTTAAACTTTTTTTTTAATTATATTATTGTAACAATGATTTCTAAATTATATAGTTTTTAAATACATCACTTTTGTACATATTAAATTATAATTAAATTACAAAAACAAAAACAAAAAAAAATAGCTTTTTATTAGAGAAACTTTTTAGCTTCCTTTTTTGCTATTGTTGAAAGATGCATTGCTTGATTTATGTAAGTTTATATATATATATATATATATATATATATATATATATATATATATATATATATATATATATATATATATATATATATATATATATATATATATATATATTATTTTTTCATAGCTCTTTGACTTTTGAATTTTTATGCAACAAATGAATTGTGTGAAAGCCTGTTTTTGACTAAAAATAAATCTGATTAATGAAACCGTAGAACATGTTTTTTTTAGCGTGATATGTAAATACTTAATGCACTTGCTTTAAATATTTAGTTTAAGAAACCAATACTCATGAAAATACAAACCTAGTCAGTTTTATATGTAATAATTTTTTTAGCCTAAAAAAAAAAAAAAAAAAAAAAAAAAACCTTTGGAAGAAAATTTATTGTGAAAATTTATATGCTCGTGAGGTATGTCCATCGTAATGACTCTTAATGGCGTAATGTCCATCTCTCTCTCTCTCACCCTCTCTCTCTCTCTCTTTCTCTGAAAGGACTACATCGTGTAGTATCTCTTTTAGTTCATTGTTACAAACTTTTCGTCGAGCTAATGTGTAAGATATAAAAGTATTTTATCTTGCTATATTTCTTACTCTCATGCTTACCACCGACATTTTACTCGGCTTAAAAACATAGCTACTTCGAAATAATTAAAAAAGTGAACATGATTCTTCACGACCTTTAATTCTGCAAAACTCTTGCTCAAGAATTTTTAACTGTTTTAGTTTCCTATTATTTTGACTTAAAAAAATATATATCATTATTATTTTAAACCTGGAATTTTGCGCAGTATTTAAGCATGAAATTTTTATAGTAAATACTTATATTTAGAAAAAATAATAATGTTGACAGTAGCATTGATTAAATATTTTTTAAAAATAAATGAATTCTAAATCTCGGTGGTACGTACACAGTACACATCGAGGGAGAGGGAGGAAAACAGAACAATATTTTTGCCACAAAGCTTTGATTACATTTTTTTTCTGTTATACCGTTATTTAAAAAATGTACTAAAAAGTATCATATCTCACAATAAACATTTAGATAAATGTTATTTGCCACAAAAAATGTGAACAGAATTATTTTGACAAGGTCTAACAATATGACAAAATGACAAAATATCTGGGGTTTAACTTTGGCACTATTACATTTTTTATGACATATTTTTATGGTTGACATTTATAAAGTTTAGCAGGTGTTACCAACTTTTATTTTTTCTTAATCATTTCTACCACAAAATTCAAACTAATTTAGTTTATTTTTCTTAATGATATATATATATATATATATATATATATATATATATATATATATATATATATATATATATATATATATATATATATATATATATATATATATATATATATATATAAATTGAATTGATTATCTGTTCGTTCTACATGAATAGAATTGAACTTATTTGATCCTGGAAGTAAAATGTGCAAACAAAACCCTTGTTGCTTAAAATAACATTGAGCATAAAGTAATTAGCAAAACAAGTTGAGTTCAAATGAAGTGGTACATTTATATAGAAGTGTATAGCAGGAGCGTTTAGTTAACTTTTAGTTCGGTTCTTGTGTTTATAAAGTGTTACTATGTATAATATGTTCTTACACTACTTCAACACAAAATGCAATGTTACGAATGCAATATTTCAAATTATATTAAGTTATATTAAGTTTAGGTGTAAGAATGGACCAGACAGGTAGTAAGGTCTAAATTAAACCTTTTAACTTTTTTAATAAAAATATTATTGATTGATTAATTAATTATTTACTAGCACTACACTTCTAGGAGGTAATACTAAAAAAAATGCTTTTTTGTTATTTATACAGTATTTATTTAGTAACAAATATACAAAATAATATTATCTTTTAATTATAATTTAATTACCTAAAAATTATGACAGATTATTAATACTGTTGTTTATGCGTATTCAACTATAAATTAACTCGTAATAAAATTGGTGCTTTTGTTGAAATAACGAGACATTCATATCAATTTAATATAACAATAAAAATAAAATTATGTTATACAACAAACAGTTTTGTAAATAATTAATGATGTAATTATTTTATTTATTAAACACCTACTCCACCGATTACGGAAAAATTTAAATGAGAAATTGATGATGTAATTGAAAACTATAAAAAATGTTTGTTTTTTTATCTTTTTTTGTTGCCCTGGGTGTGTTTAATTTTATGTGGAGTCATTTCCTTGTATAATTAAAAATAATATTCTCAAATTATTTTTTTCCAATTGATTCAAATATTTTTGTTATTTAATATTGTCAGACAGTATATTTAAAACATTTTAAATATTTTATATCTTTAATCACGTGAAAACAATAAATTCACATATTATTTTGTATTTATCCAGTAAAATAGAAACAAAGAGAGAGAGAGAGTTTACTATTTATTTAAACTTCCAGTTGAGTGAACTTGTTATAAGAAACACAAGAGAGCACGAAGCTGCTTCTATAATTAATCTTAATGCCATGAATGCATCGTTAATCTTGTCACAAAATATTGATTAACATTAAAAATTTCTTCATTTTATGTGGTGTGTTATTTTGCAATAAATCACAACAACTTGCTTGTCTATAAATTAACAACAACACTTAGATATCTCACTACAATTATTACGTGTGACAAAAATATTCTATATGAAATATACATCAGTATATTAATATTTATAATGTATTATTTTATTCTCTACCTGCTACTCCTTTCTCTATTTAATGCTGTTATTTAATATGAACAGTCAAAGTCATATAAAAGGTTAAAATTTAAATTTGTTTCTTATTTGCGCATGTGAAAATAATATATATATTTTTTTGTAACCACATTGTTTAAAATTTTTACACTACGGTGGCCTCTCGCGCTCCAGTAAGATGCTTACATAGGAAGCAAAAACAATGCTATTTCAAATTTTTATCAATTCAACGCAGAATCTCTTTTTTTAACCTTAATATTTATTTTTCTTTAAACAAAACCTTATTTCGTGTTTATTCGAAGCATATTCAAATTATGCAATATCAAATTGCCAATTTCATTAAAGAGGTACTGTTCTTTGAATAATCATATAAACTGTTAGTAACGGTAAATTGTGAAGTTAATGCATATTATTAATTTGAAATTCTTGCATACTATTAGATTTGAAATTCATAGAATTTCCAGATGTTACGCAACATTCTTATACATACATATGACGTTAAATAATATCCCTTTCAGGGTAAGCCAACAGCACTTCCCTTTGAACTAGCAAGTGATCCTCACAACTTTCTATCTTGCATACTTCCCTTGCTTCATATCAACATTCTTGAATATATTGAAGGGAGTAGGTATAGGTGACCAGCTGATATCTCACAAACTGAATGGTCGCGAAATATAAAATTAACATGTAGGGCATATGAAATGTTACGTAAAAGTTTAGTTATGTCAAACACATGGAAACACGATCAAATATTTAAGTTATTTCCTTTTAAAGATAACACGTAAATGTGATAATTCAAACTTTCGTGTCAACTTTTGAATCAAATAAGAAACTTTTATAAATTTAAAATATACCTAAAACTTTTTTCGGAACATTTTTTTTTTAATTCTTTCTATTTCATTTAAAAATTATAGTATTTGTATTCAATATAAATAACGAAGAAATAATTATTGTGTAAATAAAGTTTATCTTTTGACTATTTCCACGCCCAGTCGGTCACATACCGCCTTAATTAGTTTCTATACCAAAAATATTTATAAAAACTAACAAAAACCCAAAATGATTACATAGGTAATAATTTTAATATTATTCATTTCTTTACAGCTAATAATAGTTATATTTGAATAATTTAGCAAACAAAAAAGTATATTATAAAACAATTTTTTGTTAATTTACAATTTTAATGAAACATTATATTATTACAATATAAATTTTGATAATAATTATTAATATACAAAGATTATTGATTAAAAACTTGTTATCTGTTAAGCTTCGTAATGTTTATTATTATTTTACATAAAGTTATAATAATATGCTTCAGTTTCTGCTACTAAAATATTTATAAATATTTATCATACATATTTTAATACATTGAAATTTTAATGTTATTCTTATTGAAGTATTAAATGAAATTAAAAAGTATATATAGAAGTTTGTCCACTACTAAAATATGTTATGTATGGTTTCAAAGTATTATTTTTATTTTTTACAAATTATGGATAATGTTTAATGAATTTAATTCATGTATATCAATGTTTAATTAATGGATAAAGTTTACAGCAATTATGGTTTCAATGTATTATTTTTACAAATTATTTGTATGATAATTACAGTAAGATTTATAATTATTGTATTATTCAATAATATTATCAGCGTATATTTCATTCATTAACTTTGTTCATGTTGCATTATCTTAGAACGTAATTTAGTTTGAACGTTGTGGCAAGTAAATAACTAACAAAATGTATTAAATATTTTTACAGAAATTTTGCCGTTGAAAAACTTTGGTTAAAAGTTTTTATTAGGTTAAAACAATGTAAAAGTGTGTCATCCAAGTTTTTTTCGTTCTAATTGCAGTGTTAGAAAATGCTTAAAGGGTAGTCCCGCACAATGTTAAAGGATAAGAAATAAAGTATCATCTGTCTTATTTTCCCAAAAGTATCTGATTGATTTACTAGTATTATACAGACCGTTCAAATAATCAACCATTAAATTTTATGAGGGAAATTTGACCATGGAAAAAGTTATTCATTAAAATATGAAACAGTTATTTATTTAGTTAAATAGTTTAGTTTATATTTTCTACTCATCTCAAACAGCAGACTGGCCATTTTTAGCTATTTCAATTTAGTAGGAATTCATAAAGTTCAGAATTTATACAACTTTTAAATTTAAATCATAATAATAGCTATCGATGAAAATTGTTATTTAAGCATTAATGTACTCTTTGATGTTTGCCTTAAAAAAGTTTTAAATTATGGGTCGCAATTTTAAAACTAATGACCCTTTGTAATGTAACATTCACAGTAAGCGTAAGATTCTATATTTCTATGTAAATAGGCAATTTTTCATTATTGGAACAATGAAAGATTTACGTAGAATATTATGTTCATCGTGAGAGCTACTTTAGAGAAAAAAAAACACTTTTAAAATAGTATTTAAATTTAAATACTTCGGTTGAACTTCACTTTACATTAATGTATGTACATATTTATTCTGCAAGACAGAAAGTCTACTTTGTAAACACAATATACTCAAACGTTACAAATATAAGATAAAATGAAAACATTCTTATTTTAAATACAAAGACTATTCAAAAATATAAACAAACATTTATGATGAATATATATTGCACTATTAGCAAATAATCGACAGTTAGTTATAAATAATCATCTTTAATTAGAAAAAAAACCTAATCCTTTGACATGAAAACATGAAGATAAGAAAAAGAAAATTTTGCAGCAATAAAAAAAAATTGATTATTTACTTAAAGTGTAACGTTCTATACTATAAAGACTGTAAAGTTTAGCCTAATGATACTAAAATCCTATGATGTATAGAACTGTTAAACTGTGTTGACAATAAAAAAATATTATTATTATATTTTTGTTAATATGTTTGAAATATTACTGCATATACAGCATTGATCTCATACTAAGAAATTACAACAACAAAAATGCCTACATTTCAATGGAAATCACCCTCTCTAGTGATTTATGCATTATTTAACAAGAGTAGAAATATTACTACATGTTACTGATATACGACTAACAAAACACTATCATTTTTTACGATTTTATTCTTTTCATGATTTATATTTTGTAAAAATTTGATACTATATCTCACTACAGTAATTAAATTTGAATTATGGTTATTGAATGATAAAATAAAATAACATTATTTTTATTACATAAACATTGATAACATTAGACATTTATAACCTTTTTAGATTTTTTTTTGTCAACTTTTATCTTCAATTATCAATTTTTATGCATAGTAAATTTTTCCAATGATAAAAAAAGTGGAAATATTATATTATGTATTGTTGTGAAACTTTTAGACATCATACTCTTTATTAATATGGTAGTTCTTTTAAAATATTAAATTATACTGTACACTAGAATTTTACATTATATTATATATATTTTTTATCTTTATAGAATATTAAAGGGAAGTTTATATTCATGAATTTAATTTATATACTTCAGATAATTTTTCGTGTCTTTTACTAACTAAAAGTGTATGTATTTTACATGTATTCAGGCATTTTATTTAATATGATGCCACAATATTTTACAGCAATAAAAGCTGCTTTGAGATTTTAATCATTGCTTATAAATTATTAAACAAAATTATAATAAACAACAAAAAAATAAAAAAAGATGCCTTTTCAAGTAATATATCGCTGATGAAATAGCGCCTGCAGAAAGGAAAGTTATGCAACCTGGTTGTCCGCTTGGTCCAACTGGTTGCATAACTCCATGTAATGCAGGCGCTCTCTAAGCGCGCTGGAATTTTATTGCATTATACATCCTTTGAAAAGCAATAATTCTTTTTAGTACTTGAGCATTAGAGCTTGATTTTTTCTCTTTTTCAATTTTTTTTTTATTATCGGATACTTTGTACCCACATAAAATACCATGTCGTTCAATCCAAACTAGTAAAAACATTTAAGTATATCAGAAAAAACACGCCACATAAGCTCATCGCCAGCAGACAAAATTTTCTGGTCCAGTTCTCAGCATCACAATCACACACTGCACTTCTGAGTTAAATAAATCTCTAACAAAACCAACTTCTGACAGGCCTCCAGCGTAACAATCATCAACGATTTTTTTTTATAAAAATAACTTCATTCTTTACATTGGCTTTTAGCCACGCATAGTCACATGGGACCATTCTATTATAATGCTAATACACGAGAATAAATATAGAAGTTTGACAATTGAAATTTTAAAAATATTTATTTTAACAAAGTACAAAATATAAACAAAAAAGTTTGTAATAAAGTTTTGTAATAAATAAATACATTAATTATTTAATTTAATTATTATTTCTATATTCAAATAAATAAAGTTTCTCTTTTATTTAAATAAAGGGAACAATTTAAACAAAAGTAAAATTCGTATTTACATTATCATATTACATAAAATGCTTGCATATTAAAACAAAATTATCTAAAAACTTTTATATTTTGTTATTCTTTTGAGGTATAAAAAGTTTAAAAATATTTTTTTTCTTCTAATTTTCACTTTATGGTTGTTAAAATTGTCTTTTTGTGCTTTTTTTAAAAAAACTTATACAACTTAACATTATTTGAGGCATAAATATAAAAAATTATTTTCTTTGAGGGAAGCTTGAAACACTTTGTCATTTATGTTATCAGTGAAGGTCTTAAAAAATACATTAGGCTTCAATGTGTTGTAATTCCAGATCTTTATGATACTATGTAAATGCGCATGTGTCAACTTAAACACAACAGGTGCTCCCCTCCTCTCTCTCTCTCTCTCTCTCTCTCTCTCTCTCTCTCTCTCTCTCTCTCTCTCTCTCTCTCTCTCTCTCTCTCTCTCTCTCTCTCTCTCTCTCTCTCTCTCTCTCTTGCGTTCAATGAAATATTTATTGACACACAAAAACAATTATTTTTGTCTCCTCTCTTCACGAATTTCATTTTTCATAACAATTTATTGAAGATTTAAAAAAGCATAAATTAAATATTTTAAATTGTCATGCTTTTTTATCTTTTTTATCTTGCAAAAAAAAAAAAAAAAAAAAAAAAAAAAAAAAAGTCACAATATTTAATAATTTATTACGTGCCTTGGTTAGAGAAAGTAATATGTACAATATAATTTAAATACGTCAAATATTTCATTCTTTTTAATATTATTTTCTGCGTTGATTAAATAGAAATGACAAAGAAATAATGGTTTAAATTTTCAACTATTACATTAAAATATATAAAAGTTTTAAAAATTGTGATATTTTTTTAAATCAACTTTCTAAAAAAAAAAAAAAAAAATTATAGTTTTTTTTTTATATTGATGTTGAAAGTTCTAACTTTAAGTCAATCAGTCATGGTTAATGATTTCAGAGTTAATGATGTCGAAAGATTGAAACTCTGTAAGTCTGTAATATAAAAGTTACTTTCACCTGCGTCTTTAAGATTTTATCGTAAGTTTATTTCGGTTGCTAATCTTCAACTGAAAATGTAAAAGCAAAATATACACAAATAGATTTAGAAAAACTTTTTTACGTATTACATTTATATCACGCGTCAGATCATGCGTCATGTTGGACAACGTTTACAAAATAAAGTTGCATTTCTATTCTTATATATTTTAATGAATGAAATTCCCATTTAATTTATTTTTGTAGGCGTACTTTAATGGTAATAAATAATATTTTACAATATTTTTAAACTTAAAACATAATATGAAGAACTAAAAGTTTTTGGGTTTTAGAATAAATACACTAATGAAATATTAAGCTTTGAAATTATTTATTTTAATATCGTATCACGTACAAATTAGCAAGAAGGCATGGAGCTAGATCTGCATATTTTCCTTGCAACATATATGCTACATAATAATATCATAGTATTATATTTATTTATAAACATGTTCAGATTTATGTCAACTCAATGGAACTTTTAAATAACATACAATCAATATAATATTATTTTTTTAAACTTAAAATCATTTTATACTGCTGTCTTTAACGTTTTTTTGTTTCAAAGGTAGAATGTTTTGTCCTGACTACACTTATTCATTAAGAAATAAGAAATTTTATTGACCCAGGCAGTTCATGGTAACATTAAGTTTATTACAACAAGCGTTGGTCTTGTCATTATTTAAAATTAACATCTAGTAATAATAAATAAAATACACTATTCTATATTAATTTAAGTTCATTTACAAACGTCTTGTCTAATTAATAATGTTTTATGCAGAATGTCATAATTTAGTCAGTAAAATGTTCCAGATTTGAGTGTATGATTTTGTAATAAATCATATTTGTTTGTTAAAATTCAATATTGATGGTCAATAAAAAAATTATTGTACTAAAGTCAAGATACTGCATACAAGAAAGGGACACCAACTGGTTCCATGTTAATTTTAGTAGCATTGTAATTGGTTAATTTTGATCACGTGACCTTCAACTCGGGCGCTGATTGGCTTAGACGCTCATTTTGAATTTCACGGAGACCCAAATTGGCTTAGCGAGTCCTTATCTTGTATATAATATCTTGCTAAAGTTAAAAACATACAATACTGTAATATTCAAATCTTATTTAACAATGCTATCAAATAAATTAAATTACTTGAAGTAAATCTTTTAAAATTTTGACTGTGAGTTATTAACCTATTTTAATGATAAGTTGTTCAGTTTGCCGAAATAACTTATATTAAATTAAATTTTACTCTTATTACTGGCTTTATGAACATGGTTAATGGTATTAAAATTCACAACCACTCTACAATTTCTTGTTGTGTAGTTATATAAATCAGCAATCACATGGGAAATATACGCAACACTAAAATCTATTTTAATTTACTTGCGCACCTAGAAGGAAAACTTAATTACATTTCAGCTCATTGTATTCAAGAAAAAAAAATGCTCTTATTACTTGTTTAACCACAAATAAGAATTAAATTTTAAAATGTTTATTTTTCTGATATTTTAACATATATTTTACAATCAATAACATTTTAATTGAGGTTTTTTTATGCATGATTATATATTGTTCACAATGACAATATTTCCATTAATTAATCATTTGTTAATGATAAATGATTACATATTTATAAATAAAAGTTTAAAAATAAAAATGTTGTACAACAGTATATAATTTGAATATTGAACAGCATTAAAAATTAGCAATTTTATTAAGTATAAAAAAAGTACTTGAAAGAGGATATTTTAACTTTTAAATTAAAAAATTATCAAAGTGATTGATTTTTGTCTTGTAGTAACAATTAAAAAAAAAAGTGAAAGTCTTTTCAACAAGCTATTAAGTCTACAAAGGCTTAAAAAATACTTTCAGATAAACTCATCAACGTGAACTTCTGTTTTTAAAACACGAAAGTCTTTAAAGTTTTGCGAGGTTTTTCCTCATCTTATGAATTTTTCATCCCTTCAATACGTTTAGGAAATCGATTTTGTTCTTCTTTGTTACAATACTTTAATCATAAGGTATTAAATTTTAATGTAAAAAAAAAGTCTGTTGAATATATTTTTTTGAATTCTAAAAAAATTATTCTCAATGTATCTAATGTAAATAGATATAAAATACCTTTTTATTGAAGTTTTAATAAAATTTCAATTATATAAATTTTGCAAAAAATACAAATTTATAGAGATGTAAACAATTAACATTATTAAAATTCAAAACATACATATATAATGTAAATTCTAATTTAAATTGTATGAATTCAAAATGCATACTGACTTGACTAGACGTTTAAGTCTTGAAAAAGAAACTAACTTTTGATTTATTTCTCTCTCTCTCTCTCTCTCTCTCGTTTTTGAGTTGAACGTTCTTTGTAAGAATAGAATAGCTATAGTGTAGGAAAAGCCAAGACGAAAGAGATTTATATCGTGTTCGTGACACAAAGTGGTGTCATTTCACACGTCGTTTTCAGCACATATCATGTGTTTTGTATATGGAACAGTATAACGTATAGAATGCAAGGCACGAGTATATCAGCTTTAACTTTGACGCTACTAGCAATCTCTGCGGCACACATCATTCCAACCAACCATGCTGCAGTCTCATACAATTTTACTTCGCATAATTCTATTAAATTCTTCATTATATCTTGCATATGTCTTTTTTTATTTAATTGATACATTTTCATATATTGCTTATACTTGTATTGGAAATCATATTTGCAAGTATTATTACAAAATATGTTTCTCTTTGATTCTTATTTCTTCTAAAACTATTTTTCTATAGTTTATATTTTATATAAATAAAATTAGATATTTTTTTTTTTTTTTTTTTTTTTTGCCTTAGTCATTTGTTAAAAATTGTTTCACGTAGAAGGTAACCTACTTGGACCGGAAATAGTTAAAAGAATAACTATATTTTCACAATAATTTTTTGTACATTATTTATTTCCAACGAAACAAGCACTCGTAATTTTCAAATAAAATCGAGTTTTTTTTTTTTCTGAAATAAGTTTTAATAATATTTTTAATTGAAAAAAAAAGTTTCTAATTTGACTAAAATTTGCCACTAAAATTTGAATTTCCACATTTACATGTTATCTTTAAAGTGGAATAACTTAAATATTTGATCGTGTTTTCACATATTTGACGTAACTAAACTTTTAAGTACCATTTCTTCTTCATTTTGTGTTTATATTATAATACCGTCTAGTTTGCGAAATATCAGTCGGTCACTTACCCCCTTCAATGCAATTCTTACAAATATATTATTATTATTATTATTAAAACTATAAATTTTCAAGCAAATATTGCAACAATTTGCTTTTACTTTGCTTTAATTTACAATAACAAAGTTATTTTACAGGAAACAATTTTAATAATTGTTTCACATATCTATTTGATAATGTAAATTTACAAATTAATTAGCATATTTCAATTCTAGAGATCAATCGAGAATTAAAAAATACATTAACTTTTTTTTCTTTCTTATTTTATAACACAAACGTTGAAGTGCTTCAATTTTGATAGCTTTTTAGTAAGTCAAGAAGATGACATACTTCAAAATAAAATTATAGTAAAGTTTTTGGGTGTATAAAGTTTGAAACATTTCTTGTTCGACGAAGAAGAAGATGTAGCTGTGACTCAAAATGTACAAGCTTATTACAGGAAAGTACAGCACGTCAAGTTTACAATACACACAAATAGAAACAAAAGGAAACTATCGTAAAGTGTATAGAGAGAGAGAAGAGAGAGAGAGAGAGAGAGAGAGAGAGAGAGAGAGAGAGAGAGAGAGAGAGAGAGAGAGAGAGAGAGAGAGAGAGAGAGAGAGAGAGAGAGTGAGAGAGAGAGAGAGAGAGAGAGAGAGAGAGAGAGAATAAAACTACAAAAGCTAAAAGCAATACAACTACTGTATTTCAGAGATTAATCCACGGTACAGAAATAAACTAAATCCATACTGTAAACTTTTAACATAATTCTATATAGCTTATATAATAATATTTTACTATAATTTCTATATAAAATAAAAAGAGGATTAGTGCCATACCTTCTTCTTTTTTTATAAGCGTATTTATATTCTTTTCATCTAGTTTTTTTTTTCTTTTTTAAATACTGTTTTATTAGCATTTTATAATGAGAACTCACATAAAACATACTTTTTCTTAACATGTTGAAAAGTTTAAGTTATGCATTGCACACTATTTCTGTGTTCACAACAACTATACAAGTTTAGCATTTTATAATGTATTACGTTATATAGTATTTAGAACAAGCTGAAAACATGTTTATACTTTTGTTTATTAACGTTATAAATAAAATAGTATTACAATTGTTGTTGTCAAGTATAAGAAACATTAGTTCAATAAATTCCAGGCATATTGTTCTAGTTTTTATATAATACTAATGAGTGCATTTTTATTTTTGCATTAAGTGTCTTGTTTTTAGCAAGAATCAAGAGAGAGTTGCATTCTCTATTATGATATATTATTTGTAGTAATTCATCTTATTTTCTAGTTTTATGTGTTGAAGTAATTGACATAAACTGTTTAAAATAAACTGTTAAATTCTGCTGACTTAACATTCTACTTGATTTTGATGCACAGAACAGTATACATTTATGTTTTGTAATATTATATTTGTTGTTTATATGTACAGTACATATGTATTGACTTGTTCTACTCTGTGAAGAAATAGAACGCAATAAAATCTTTAATCTTTTCAGTACGAGCATAATTTCACAAGAGTTAAATTGTATGCTGTAAAATCTGAAAGCACAGAACACTTATAAGTATTTTAAAAATCTTTTTAATTCATTTATTCTTTTTTTTTTTTTTTTTTTTAATTCTTGAAAAAAAAAAAAGAAAGAAACTGAAATGTTAAGGTAGAGACAGAGATATATACGAAGAAATAATAAAAAATATATTCAACTTTTTTTTTTAATCCTATAAAAAAATGGCACACATATAAAAGATTCAAGAAGTTTTTACTTTTGTAAACGTAGCATAAGAACCCCATAGTCAATATGTGGTGGTTATATAGAGTTGAGCTACCCAAATATAGCCAATTTGTACAGTTATACGTATCAAACTTTAGCTGTGTGTGTGTGTGTGTGTGTGTGTGTGTGGGACTGAAAAGAAGATAATTTAGCTGAAGCATGTGGTTAGAGAGATCAATACTTCTCGCAGCATAAAATATAAAATCTATTTAGAGAAATCGATAAAGAAGACCTGTTGTTGATGCTACTGCACCATATTATATTATTTCCTCTCGTTATATATTTAGGTTACCTGTTAAATCTAGGTTACTTACTTTTACTGCGTATTATGTATATATATATATATATATATATATATATATATATATATATATATATATATATATATATATATATATATATTTTATATATATATACTGTATTCTACTGTATACATCATTATTTTTTTATGCAAGATGAATAACATCATAGTTCACTTAATAGAAACATAAAGTCTACAGAATTTCTTCTTTGGTATTTTGCCAAAATATACATTTGAAATATTAATATTAATATATATATGTATATATATATAAAATCAATTTACAACTTTGTATTTTACAATGTATACTAATAATATGACATTTTTATCTTTAATATATTAAAAAGAATAATTCTAAAATAAAATAACTAACGCTACAGTAGAAACAAATCTTAATTGTTATACATTTTTATAATTCCAGGAAAAATATAAAATAAACCAGATTATGATAAAAAAAAACTTTTTTTATGGAAATAAGCAACAATTGCCACAGGCTTATTTGTAAAATAATCTGATATTCCTATGATACGTAGAGAAAAAGTTATCTACATAAAGATGGAGCAGTTATATAATATATCACATTCCCTGTATAGATATAAAAATAAATGATATCACATACGAGAGAGAGAGAGAGAGAGAGTCTACACAGATGCAATTTCTCTTGATGTGTTATTTATTTTAACGTAAACATTTCAGGTGTCGAAATATCGCTTGTAGCTATTTACGAACGTAATGCTACTTTACACCTCTTATAACAAATTTTCATTAAAAATAAAATATAAATTTATTCATATAAGATTAGTTTTCATCCATATTAAAGTACTATAAGTAAATTAGATAAATTTTATTTTTAAGACTATACTATTAAAATACAAGGCTATAAAATAAAACAGAAATAGTTTTATATTTTATGACATTTAAATTGAATTACAGAATAACTGAAAATAAACTTAAAATTTTATTTTCAATATAAAGGAAAATTAAAAAAAAAATAATATTAAAAATAAAAGTTTAATTGAAAACTTGTGTAATTTCAATTTTATTTTTAATTAAACTTTGATTGAATTTAAAGTGTAGAATTTAAATTTTCACTTTTACAATATCACCACTTTTATTAAATTATTCTCTAAGTCACATTAATTTCTTCTTTTATATCTCATCAAATTTTTATATAAATTTACTAATATTATTATTCTAAACCACTTCTAGTTTTAATGAAATTATATCAGTTAGTAATTTCATTCTTTGTGTAATTATATTGTAAGAAAAATATAGCGATAAAAATGATGGAAAAAAAAAGAAGAAGAAAAAAAAAGAAGAAAAAAAGAAAGAAAGGTTTCAATAATGAGACTATTGAAAACAAATAAAAATGTCAACGTTCAATCTTTCACTCCCTATAAGTAGAACTTGAAAAACAAGTCTCGTTTTTTTATCCACAATGCAAACACAATTGTTTAAAACGTATTAGCATTACTTCATTTACTAATTTGTGTGACTTTTATTCTATTCTGCTTTTTTTTTTTTTTTTTTTTTTTTTTTTTTTTTTTTTTTTTTTTTGTTTTTTTAGTGGAAGAAAAATAATAAAATTCTCGAATCATATATTAATAGTCAATGAAATATAAGGTAAACAACAATACAATAGAAAAACCCTGAAGTTATGCTAAAAATTTCGAGTAGATAAATACCTTTGTCAAGGCTCAAAGCACACAATTTGGAATCATCAATAACGAAGAAACGACATATAGCACGTGTGAATTACATTTTGAAAAGCATGTGACAGAAGTTCAAAGTTCAATGTCTTTTGCCGCCGGGGATCTCATGCGGTATCATAACATGCGCACTTGTATTTCCAATTTAATTCTCAAAACAGAGTAATCCCTTATCACAGAAAATTTAATTTCTTACTTGCCTTTTTTTTTTATCTTCATTAATATATTTATTTTTAGATTTAAAACGAAAATTTTAAACTTCAACACGTACCATTTTTTATATATAAAACCAAAACAATTCTTTTATCTTTTAATTACTCAATTTTAATTTAATTATAACTTAAGCTACTTGTACTTCAAAATATATAATAGAAAAAAAATCTAATTAAAAGAGTACTTGATATTATGTTAGGGTAATAATTTATTTCTGTTTATAAGGTTTCTGACATCGCCGTAATATTAAAATAAAGTTTATAATGAAGTAATTATATACTTCTTACATGAACAAACATTTTAATCATCACTATTATGCATGATAATAAAAGTAGCATTATTATTAAAATAAAACATTTTATTACCATAAAATATAGTATACTATAATTTATTTTTATTATGAATATTATTTTATTTTTACAAAGGATTAAATTTATTATATATTTTCGTTATATTGCTTTATTTATTATTTTCACACTGTATAAATTTAATATTTTTGTTTTTTTCATTGGTGTGAATGATCTGTTTTATTATCATTTTATTTATTGTATATTTACTGTGTATGTAATTTAATATATGTGTGCTACATACATAATGTATGACGTCATAGATTATTCCAGCCATAGTAGCACATATATGATCAGCTGGTTGTATTGGTTTGCCGCAAGTAAACATTCATAGACCCAAGGTGGCAATTCAAGCTTTTAGTTCCAGTGCCCGCAACGACAGGATAGAGAGAGAGAGAGAGAGAGAGAGAGAGAGAGAGAGAGAGAGAGAGAGAGAGAGAGAGAGAGAGAGAGAGAGAGAGAGAGAGAGAGAGAGAGAGAGAGAGAGAGAGAGAGAGAGAGAGAGAATATGTGCCCCTGGGGTGGAGTACAAGATTAAGAGAAATTGAAAGTAAATGGGGGTGGGTAAGAGAGCAAAAGAGAGAGAGAGAGAGAGAGAGAGAGAGAGAGAGAGAGAGAGAGAGAAAAGTTAGTAAAAATGCTAGTCACCAAAATAGTTATAACAAGATTAAGGAAAATTGTACTGTAGTTCATGGATGAGAGGAATAGAAAAAAAATTGGGTTGACGTGAGAGCGATTTAAGGAAAACGTGAGGGATGGAGGGATAGAGAGAGGGATATAAAGAGGGAGAGAAAGAGGAAGTGTACATATAGGAAGGATAAAAGAGAGAAAGAGAGGAAGGATGTGAGAAAAAAAAAGAAGAGAGGAACGAGAGAGCGAGAGTCCACAGTGATATAGTCTAAGAGTTAGGGTCACATTGCGGTACATATACATCGAGTGAGAGAAAGAGAGTTAGTGCATCTAATGTGTGCTTGCCTAGAGCACCAGCAAGTCTAGCTACCAGCCTAGAGTTGCCTGGGCACAAAATTTTGTTAGCAAGGGTGGAGCTGCCCGTCCGTGCATGTGTCACGTGACCCACCCCTGACCTGGGATACGCTGCTGTACTCTCCAAGTGGCTCCTCCCACTCTACACTGGCGCCAACTACCCTTTTCTCTCTCTATCTTTTTCTTTCTCACTCTTCTTCTCTCTGTGTTTATCTTTTTTATCCTCCGCACTTTCTTGCCATCGCTTGTCACGAGTGAAGTGAAGTAGCCCGAGTTTTCATTCTTAAGTGTTGGTCACCACCAACAGCTTCATACGAGTGGACTGTGGTCAACTGACTCTTTAATATTAAGTGACACTTTAAAAAAACTTTAAATTTTATTATTTAGAATAGAAATTTAACAATAGCCATGAAGTAGACATAATTGAAACAAACACAATGAACTAACACGTGTTTATATCGAGAACTAATATGTACTTTCTTTGATTGATTATGACGAAAGAACTGTCATTCAGTGACTGATGTTTCTCAATATGCGGCACGTGCTTCTGATAGCCGTCCTCAGCCTATTAGAGGCCCAGGCATTATCATCTCGTCTAACAGGAGGTTTGGCATCACGTAAACAAATACTTAATGTTGGTCTTCTTGTACCTCATACTGCATTTGGACAACGAGAATATACAAAATCACTCAAAACTAGCATGATGGCTCTTCAAAGATCAAGAGGCCCAAAACTTGAATTTTTCTCTAAATATGAATTCACGGCATCACAAGTACATATTGATATGCTAGGAATGACACCAAGTCCCACAGGTAAGTGTGTTCAAGTCCCAAGGTTCTCCTCAGTATATAGAACAAAAGATCTATTTAGTTCAGCTTACCCTTTATGTTATATATATGTTAAAGATGTACGAAAAACTCTCTGTCATTTTAGACACGTATTCTTCTTTTGTACTCAAGAGACTTGATATATCTTCTTTTTTTTAACAGTTTTTTTTAACAGTTTTTTTTTTATTCTTACAATACAACATAACTGGGTTGTACTGTTTAGATCAATAGACATTGGAACAATTATAAACCCGTATTTATCGCACAATTAAATACACTGTTAGAATGCTTTGCAATTTTTTTTTCCAAGAATTGATTAAAAAAAAGTTCTATCTTTAAAAATTTTCTTATGGAATAAAAATATACGTGATATAATGCAAAGAAACTCATTAAAAATTCATGAAAGAAAAAGTTTGACATAAAAATAGTTATTCATATATTTTTTTTATACGCTTCTCACATACGATCGGTAAACACACACAGAGAGAGCATTATTATGAAATGTTTTGAGTAGGTTTCAAATATCAACATCAACCAAAACTAAACTAAAAAAAAAAAAAAAAAACTTTTTTTTGTCATCATGATGAAAACTAATTTAATTAATTTTTCTCATGTTTATAGCTAATATGTAAATAATTGTGGGAAAAAAATAAAAATAAAATAGAAATGTCATATAAATTTACATTCAAAGCACATAAATTGTTATTGAAGTCTTTTTTATTTTAAATAATATATTATTAAATTAAACATTTTTATATAAACGACCATATTATAAAATATATTCAATAAATAATAAAAAATATATTTTTTTAAATAAATTTTCATAATAATTAATCATATCAATTCATGATGATTTCAGTAAATATATGACATAATAATCTCGTTTACTATATATATATATATATATATATATATATATATATATATATATATATATATATATATATATATATATATATATATATATATATATATATATATAAGAGATACTCTGGATATAAAATATGATTTATTTTGATATAACATTATATTATACGTTATCGTATGTTTACCATAAACAAGATATCTAATGGAAATGTCGAGTTGAAATGCTATATACCAGATCAGAGGTAATCTAAGCAATTTATTTAATCGCATCAATAAATTTACGCAATGTTTTACACCAAATACTTTGTTCCGCATTTTATTGTGCCATTTTGATATATTGAACTTTTTTTATTGCGACAAATTTTCTTCTTTATTTTTTTTTCTCCCTGAATTTTAAAATATCATAATATAAATTTTTTTTATCACTTTTATAATAATGTGTATATAAAAAATATAAATGTAAAAAGCAGTAGATTTTTTTTCTATGTAAAAGTACATTCCCAGTATGGCACACTTCTTAAACCTAAACCAGTTGGAAATTCTCCAAGAAAGAGAGAGAGGGAGAGGAAGAGAGAGAAAGAGAGAAAGCAAAAGTGAACACATAAATGCATCATTATGTTCTATGCTTGATGAAATTTGTTTGCCAGAAATATAAATAAAAAATAACAACAATAAAAAAAAAAGCTTGTCCAAATAAAAAAATAAAACTATAAAAAATCATGTTATTTACGCACTTTTTTTAATGCTATTAATTTGCTTTTAGTAACGTATTGAAATAGCTCTAGATCGATGAGATTTTGTTTTCTTTATGTAGGCTTAAATTTGTTAAAATTTATATATAGGAAAAAGCTTTTATGAGAATTTGAGGCAATGCACTGACGTAAGGCTATACTATTTTTGCCTAAAACTTTGAACTATCTAATAAAGTAACATTAAATCAACTGGGGAGGACGTAAATTTATATAAGAGAGTATAGATGTTAGCCTTTTTTTTTTTTTTTTTTTTTTTTTTTTTTGATGATATCATATTTAGTTTTTTTTTCTTGAATAAAGTAAATCTCAGATGTGCTATAAATCAATTTTATTACTAACGCAAAATATTGAAGCTTCGTTCGGTATTCAATTAACAAAAATTTCTTCTTTCATTTCTTCTCTTTCACTCAACAACTCTCTCTTCTCTCTTTCTCTTTCTATCTCTAAAAAAAAAAAATGCAAACATAAAATGTACATACATAACCTTCACCTAGATGCAATCATTTAATAAATTACGTTGCATTTATACTGTGAATTCTAAAGTACAACTCTATCTCGTAAATGGAAAAATGAAATAAATTTCCACAAACAAGTGATACTAATTGTACAATTGCAGGTATTTATAAAAACAATCGTTACTGCAAAACTTGAAATGAATCATAAATCGTGTGCAATTAAAAAAGAATAAAGTTTATCTATTTATACAGGAATGTTTTATAATTATTTATCGTTATGTGGTACGTTTTGTATACTCCATTAATTACACCGATAAGGTGAGACATTTTATATTTTTCAAAAAACACGTTTATATAATTTATATATTTTAAATTTTAATTTGAAACTGTAATAATTGCTATTATGTTATGATTAAATACTAATTTTAAATGCATGAAAACTGGTGTAGTTGTTACACTTTTATATAATTAAAATATGAAAATAATACGTAGCGTTTGTATTGAAATATAATAATGAATTGTTATAATGTTTTACAATACATTATAAAACGTAAAATGTTTCATGAAATTCATTTGTTTGAAGAGAAATAAAGTATAAAATAAAATGGTATAGTATTTCAAGTTAAGCTATACCGTTGCTATAATTATAAATTAAATAATAAGGCTATGGTCTGGCTAAAAATCATAATAAAATGGTTTTCATTAAGAGGTCACAGAGGTATTGTATTAAAATATTTCTTTAAATACAAGTTTTAATTTATCGGCTGTGAAATAAAATATTTAAAATGAAAAACTAATAAATTTTATTGATTAAATTCATTTCTTAAAAATATAACAAAAAATAGTTTTTTTTTTTTTAGCTAGAAATGTACTTTAATACAATATTATGACATGATCACGTCACTTTATAATATAACTTAATTTCATAGCTTGACTGCGTGTATAAGTGATGAGCTAGCAGGTTACTGGTGTACTGTTAGTTCGATCAGTCAGGTAAATTTTAAGGTCTCTTGGGAGCGTCTATATTGAGTCACGTGTTTCAAGTCAACCTGTTTTAACATACCGCGTATAAGTATAACGTCTTTTTTTTTTCTTTCTTTTTTTAGAATACGTCATAAATTAATTAAACCATCAAGAGATTTGAATTCAATTTAACGACATGACCGTTAAATGTTATTAATTATTTCATATCAATGTGTATTGACGCTTAAGAGTGTTACTTATTATATATTTTAATATAATCATTATGCTTTTCTTCTTGTTATAGTATAGTAAATTTTATATACATACATAGAAACTATGTTTGTATACGTGTGTCTTTGATGCTTTAACAGAAATTGCTATTATATAATGATGTTAGAATATTAAGTTTCTTTGCAAATTGGGAATAATTTTGACATCTTCTAAAGTTATATAAGCAATGTAAATGTAAATGAATTTTAAATTAAATAATGAGAATGAGAATAACATTATTTATAATTTATAATGAACAGTTCATTATATAAGGATTAATAATTATCTTTTAGTATAAAAATTATTAATACTAATCCATTATTATTAAAATATGAGTGATTTAAAAAGATTATGAAATTTAAAAACTATCCATTCATTTTTTTATGTATAAATTTTATGCATGATGATTCTTCTATTTAAAAAAAAAAGCACTGCAAAACTATACAAGGCATGCAGTTTCATTTTTTAAAAACATTATTTTAATTAAAAGAATCTCAGTCATGAATGTGAATAACTTAATGTTACTGAATTAATACTAAAGATTAGTATAGATAATTAGTTTGAACTTATTTCTGCTGTGCTGTGCTGTGCTGTGCTCTGCTGTGCTGTGCTGTGCTGTGCTGTTTTTTTTTTTTTTTTTTTTTTCTTTCTTTTTTTTTTTAGTTATTTTTTATTAATACTACTTTATTGAGGTTATGGGAAACACTAAAGTTTAAAACACTTTAATTTTTTTTTTTACCTCATTTACTCTTCGTAAAAATTAAAGCTTTTATATAAAAATATGACATAAAATTTAAATAAACAAACAAAAAATGACATACACAGTACATGTTTTAGTTTTAGTAAAAAAAAAAAAAAATAAATAAAAAATAGCGTACGTCTACATGAGGGTGAAAATATGCTTTTATATGATTTTTTTTATGTGATATAGTATTGATACAGCTGGTATTGCTGGTATACTATGTACGTTTAGGTCATGTAATAATTCAGTGTACTATAAGTAACTTTTTTGGCAGCAGTTGGCGAACAAAAACAGTCAATTTACTCACCCTCGAGAGTCGTAATAACAACGAAAAATAACGAAAGTATTTTTTTGTTATTATTATTTGAAAATGTTTGAGTGGTATATTTGTTCTCATTAACATTAACAGTATAATATTTTTGTTTCTTTTAAAACTAATTTATTTTCTTCAAATTATTAACATTTTTCATTTTTAAGATGACATTTTTAGATTTGTTTTAAGCTATTTTATAAGAAAAACTGTCAAAAAGAAAAAAATTGTGTTTTTAAACTACCTTCATTTTTGTATAGAAAATTTCGAGTGTAAAAGTATTTTTCTTTAACAAATTACATTTTTTTTTATATCTTATCCATAATAAATTAGCATCTGATGAAAATATAGCGTGAAAAATAAGAAAGCTTACAAAAAAATTGTAGATAATTTATTTATTAAAATTGTAAAATAAGAGCAAAAATATAATACCTTTAGACAGTAAATAATGATTGCACTAAGAGATTTTTACAGTACGAGAAAAGTGCAATAAAAAATAAATTTAAGAAAGCAATGTGGTATACCTATACATTATGAAAAAAATAATACTATTCTTAACATATCACTAAATTATAATATTATCAAATTTCTTACAAATGATTGATTAACGTAATACATTTCTATTACAATGATGTAAATTTTGAACGTGATAAAATGTATTATTTGATTATTTTGACAGATTTTATCCAGAAGAGAATATAAAAAAGTAACATGAGAAGTTTACTTTGATAAAGTTTTTTTTTTTGAAAGGTTTTTCTCTTTTAGAGAAATTAGATTGATATGAAAATGTATGACCCGTGAGTCTATATTTTAGAGTTCATTGCGTTCTTTGAACTCTTTTGTAAATATACTTCCTTTTCTTTTTATAACTAGTATGCTATCTTTGTCACTGATATTTATTTGATATATATTTTGAAAAGGATGTTAAACGTACAGAGAGAGAGAGAGAGAGAGAGAGAGAGAGAGAGAGAGAGAGAGAGAGAGAATACAACTATACATAAATTTTAACTAAAAACTTGATTCTCTAAAATATAAAGACCAAAAATAAAGGCACATTTACACTACCATGATTTCAGAAAACTTATTAACTCCAAAACCGCAATATCAATTATGTTGCATAGCATACTAATTTCTCTAATGCATAATTATTTATGCAATTTTGAATATAGCATCAATGAAGCTATATAACGTGAGTGCACAACAACTGTAGGTAATATCTTTCATCCACTGTGAAACCTAACAAATTTTAGCTATAGTACCCTCTTGATTAAAGTCCATGTATTTTAAATGTTTGAACATTAAACTCCCTACACTTTTACGTGACTTAATTAATCTCATATGATAAAAATACACCCTGCATTCTTAACCACAAAAATTACCTGAAGTATAAATATATTCATTTAACAAACTACTCAACTACATTTCTAAAGCACGTTGCAAAGACAAAAAAAAATGCTAATGAATTCATTAATATTACTTTTATTTTGTAATATTATTAACTTTTATCAATCACTTACTAACTTTGTTGTTTCATTAGTTTATATAATACTATATAATTTAATCCATAACTATACTACATTGATTAAATTTAAAGTTTATTAATTATTAAACATGAATCAACTAAATTAGGTTTACTTATTTATAATTTATAACATCAATAATAATAATTATCAATTATTCATGTGATATATTACACTAACAAATAAATTTTATTTAAAGTTTCATTATGATTAAATATAGTTTAATACAGCTTAATAAAAGTTAATTAAAATGTATAATGTAACTAACTTTAACTCTTAGCTCAGTATACATTATATTTAATATGTTCCTGATTTTTCTTTTCTGAACAGTTTTCAATAATGTTGCCAAACAGATCATGCTATTAAAGAAAATTTAAAACTAACATCATAAAAAAAATATATTTATCCACACAAAGGAATAACGTTTCAAAGTAAAAACTTTTTTGAATATGTGGAGATGAGTGTAAACATTGGATTACTCACTTGGTATGTAAAAACGCAAGATAAATCTTTTTAAATCTTCAAAACAAACAAACAAAGTTTATGTGAGAAAAAGAGAAAGTGAGAATATAGCTTTATTTTTGCGGCTTTTGGGATTTTGAAAGTATTTGTGAGAGATTTTATGATTTAGAAAATTTTACACTTTAGATTTGTATTAACATGGTACGCTTGAAATTGCAATTATTCTTATTTAATTTGTTTATTCTGGTTTTCATGATTTTTATATATTTAAATCATCTTCTATCTGTGTCTTTTACTTAAATTTCCGATAATAATGGCTTGCTCTCACGATGCAATGTTACGTATGAAAATTTAATAGTTTCAATAAAAATTGTTGCTCATAAAAATTATTGTATGCATGAATAAGTTAATATATTTTACCATTCAAAACTTTGTACTAAATTTGCAATAGTGTTGTTCGTAAACCCTGTTTTCTTGCACCAAAAAATGCACATTCCATTTGAATAACCATAGGCGATCGTCATTTTTGGTGCAAAGAACAGGGTTTACGAACAGCATTAATGTTATTTTTACTAGAAATATACGCACTGCATTTAAATTGTATGTATGAATACAACAAAAACACTGCAGCGTGTAACACATTAATTCTTAATCTAGAATGTAGAATGTGGCAATTTTTATCCATTCATTCAAAATAGTTTTTTTTTATTATAAGCTAAAAATATATTTGAACAAATCTCTCAGACAGAATATGTCAGTCAAATGTAATTAAAATATAATTTATAAACCTCAGTGACGTACAAGAAATAATAATAATAATAATGGTATTCACATTTGATGAGTTTTTAATTAGCCAGACTTTTAATTTCGCATTTCATTAAAAAATGTATAATATAACATTGCTTACATATTGAATTTGTTTCCATGTATGAGTGTGATATATTTTTTTATAATTAATGAAAATAAAAACATCTGTTGTTCAGTAAATTTAAAAAATTGCTTAAAATTACATTGAGATAAATAAATAATTTTACGAAAATATCATGTACAGTACATTTTATTTTTAACTTTTTATTTTATTTACTTTTTACTTACGTAAACGGTATGTGTACGTACAGTACACGGTGTTGTTTTATATAATATAAAAAAAAGTTTTCGTGCTGTACAGTGAATCGCCTAACTTGCTGAAATATTATTAACTTATAATATAAAAACTTTTTAAATAAAGAAAAAAATTCTGAAAAGAAATGGCAAGCATTATTATATATTATATACATATATACAGTGTATATATATATATATATATATATATATATATATATATATATATATATATATATATATATATATATATATATATACGTATATAAAAGTAATGCTACATTAAATTTCATTTACATAATCGTTGTATTTACGCCAAAAGTCAAAAGTTTTCTTTGAAAATTAAGTAAACGTTACTAAAACTGAGAAAGTGTGAAATTGAACTAACTTTGTAATTTAAACTTTTGTTATTTTCTTACTAGTAAAAAGCACAAATAGATTATATTGTATAAATACTGCGGTTAGTAATGAATACTTTTTACTGTTGAGCTCGTCCGCAGGCAGTCGTTTTACTGCATTAAAATTCCAAATTTATATGTGATTTAATGAAGTAAATAATATTAAATCCAATTAACAAAATTTAAAGAGAGTGGAAAGAAAGAAAGAAAGAGAGAGAGAGAGAGAGAGAGAGAGAGAGAGAGAGAGAGAGAGAGAGAGAGAGAGAGTAATTAAAAAAAAATACACATAAAACGAATTGTTAATTCATACATTACTTCTATGCAAGTGATTTAAAATTCATAAATTGTAATTGTGCCTTGGAGACTAAAGTTATTTAATTATTTTTTTTTTTTTATAAAATTTCACATTTTTATATAAAAAAATTAAGACAACAAAGCCAGAGGCAGTATAATATATATTAATGCAAATTCAGAGTTTTGTGATTTTTTTCCTCTTCCACATTTTTTGTTTTTGTTTTTTGTAATGCAATTTATTTTTTGAGGAGAGAGAAAAAAAAAAGAAGAAGAAGAAGAAAAGAAAGGAAACAAGAAAGGAAACATAAATCATCTTTCAAAATATTTTGGAGTATGAAATATATTATCAAAGCAACGCTAGTAGTAAATTTATTCATTTTTCATATATATGATATTGATATTAAAAATATAAACAACAATAATATTTGATGTTATAAAAATTAATTCAGATTTCTCTATTATAACGTGTTTATGTTTCTCTTTGTAAGTTTATAAATGTTACATTTTAAAGATTATTTCATTTTTCCCTAAGGAAAAGGTCCATTTAATTTACTAATGCAAAGTATAAAAGCATTTCTCTCTTCTCGCTTACAAAAGTTTTATAACGTTGCCTGTTGACTTTGTTATTAAAAGTTGTTTCGTTAAGTTGTCTTACTTTTTTTTTCTCCTATATTAACGTTTACTTTTTTTTTTGTCTACATTTCAAATTAGGCTTTCAATTTTAAATGAAATTAATTAATTATTCATTCGAGTTAAAATACTTCACAACAATATCGATATCGCTTAGAGTTATTGCAACATGAAAATAGCTCCAATACATTTTTATTGATGTGATAATACAGTACATTCTTGTAGTTGATGAAATTTTAAGGATAAAAGCTATAAAAATGGTAAAAAGTACAAGCATAAATATGGTAGTTATATTAAAAAGTGCAGTTGTTATCGTTATAAATTAACATATTAGAACACAATTATCCTGAAATTTTATAATCTCAATATCGATTGGAGATATTTCTTAGACAAAAATCAAATTTCATCAAAGAAAAAAATTCATAATACAAATTTGATAATTTTCAACGAGATCTTCTTCATGATATTGATCAGGAGTAGTGTGTATTATTATCGATCGTATGGCACATTTAAAGCAATAGACCAGAAGAAAACATAAGCATTTATATCACAAAACACTTAATGGAACTTACATAAATAACTTTAGTTTGTCTCAAAACCCAACTATAGCTACGTAGCAGTGATCAGAAAATTTCGATTTATGCAACCCGCACAGCATTTTTTTTTACTAATTTTTGCATATTTCTGACGTCAGAAACATGAATAGTCACTCAAATTGCATACTGTATAGTATTTTTACGCTCTCTCGTGGGGCTACATTGACATTCTGCTAAAAATTGTCCTCAGTTTTGAAGATCCCATTTTGTGTTTATTCATTAAAAATGTTGTTTTATGTGGTTTATGGCTTTAAACATAATTGTTATAATTTTTGTATTATGATTGGATTATATTTTTATTCTTATTTTTATGTGTTTAGCTTACGAGCAAGGCATACATGTATAGTCAATGATTAACTTTCTCCTTTCAAAAAGAAAAATAAGAAGAAGAAAAAGAAAAAGAAGAAAAAAAGCATTGTGTAATTAAAATTTAACATTCAATGAATTACCGTGTAAAATTATGACATGTTTACATTGAGAATTTTATGTATTTTAACATTACCCTATGTCATTTAAAAACATTGGGTTTCAATTCAACTGAGCATGTCCATTAAAACTTTGTACTTTTATTATATGACAAATAATATCATGTAAACATTAAAATATTTTACAGAGTAAACTACCCTTTAAAATATAGTATACAGCCATTGCTATAGAAATTTTATATATTAACTAAAACCCTGGATAACTGTGATCTCTTTGTCTCTTTTTTAAAAAAATTCATTAAATTCATCGGATTGGATATTTCATTAAATACATATCAAATTTTTGGAACACTTTTTTTTTTTATTATTATTAAACTTTTTAGTTGATTAAAAAATACATGAGTCCTAGAATAAAATTTGAAAAAAAAAGAAAAAAAGAAACTTTAATTTAGTAATTTGCAAGTCAAATATTTTCTAATTTACAAATGTCATTCGTCATTTCATTTTGATAAAAGCTTTTTGAAAAAATTCTATCAATGCTTACATTACATAGAGATTACGCTTCATGTATCTAAATTAAATATTCCAGTAAAGTAATAAAACAAATCACTTTCTTTAACTCTCCTGAGGAAGAGTATAAAAACTGCAGGTGTTTCAGTTTTAACACGAACATTAAAAAACCAAGAAACTTTTCCACTGCTAAATTTTGCATTAAAATGTTTATTAAAAAAGAAAAGAAAATAATTTAATATATTCAAACCATTAATTCAAACATATAAGTTATAATTCAAATATATTTATAGTCAGAACTTATATAGATTAAAATATACAAGAAGAAATTAAAATTGTAAAGTACTTTTAATTATAATGAAATATATTTACAGGATGCATAAAGATAATAAAATTTATGACATGTTCAGTTGAATAGCGATCATAATTGAGAATACCGCAAGGACTTTAAACTTAAATATCATTAAGCAAGCTACGTCGTGTTTTATTATGTTTAGTATGCAAATGACTTAAAATATATGATAATCTTTAGCATTTCTGTTTATTGCAGTATATTTATACTATTATCAAGTCTTTAAGGACATTTTATTTTTATTTTTTATAATAATAACAAATCCGGTAAGGATCATTTGCCCAGAGAAATCTTCTTTTTCTGTCATAAAACAAAAAATAGTTGTAGCTGCTGCTGCTGCTGCTGTTGTTGTTGTTGTTGTTGTTGTTGTTGTTGTTGTTGTTGTTGTTGTTGTTGTTGTTGTTGCTGTTTTTGTTTTTGTTGTTGTAATATGCAAGTATCATGCTAAAAAAGTAAATTAATTTTAATTGAAAGTTCTATCAGTTAGAAAAAAAAGGAGCAAAATAAAATCCACGAAATGGAATGAAACGTTAACAAGAACATAATAATATTTTGTTTAATGACTTACTTGTTAATGAATAAAAAAAGGAAAGTATTATTTTTATTTGAAAGAAGATTAAAATTGTGAGGTACAAGTGTTATAAATAATATAATCGGTAGAAGAGAGTATTTGTTTTGGTTGCTGTATATACTTGGAATTAAATCATGTAACTACAAACGTTATGTTAATATATTATTTGAGCCGTACAAATATAATAAAATAAACGTAATCGGTGATAAAATATTTTAAACCTAAAACTAACATTTCAATTACGCGTACATGTAAAATAGTTAAAAAGTAAATTTGTGTTGTTAAATTTATCAAAGCACAAATTATTTTGTAACATATGTTGAGTATAGTATTAAATTCTCTTATTTGTTAAAATTACCGAGGTAAATAAAAAAAAATTGTTCGTTTTGTTTCATGAAAAAGATTTTTTTTTTTTTTTTTTTTTTTTTTTTTTTCACAAACATAGCTTTTACGTGACTACAAATTTAGAAATAAATTACCCGTATCCCTTTTCTAAAATACTTAAAATTTTTGCTGTTTTTTGATCAGGTTTTATATATACGTATATATATATATATATATATATATATATATATATATAAAATGTGTGTGTGAGTGATGTGAATTGAAACATGCTTTTGGCATTTTAAGGTTTAAAGTTTTGTGTGTTTGTATTTTGTCTTTTCTTATCGCATTCGCTTTAGTCTCTGATTTAGAAACGTTAAAACTTATTATTAGCGAGTAAATTAATATATATATATATATATATATATATATATATATATATATATATATATATATATATATATATATATATATATATATATATATATATATATATATATATATATATGCATATTATTATTAAATTATTTTGTTTACTGCTGTGGTTATAAACTGTTCTTTAATCATAAAACTCTTTTTTGTGGATTTTACATGAAGTGATTGACTTTGAAATTCGTCAGAAATCAATATAATAAGTATATAATTATATATTTTTAAATAGTAAAGCACAATATATTCTGCTTTTTTCCAGATGTTATTCTTTAAATAAAAATTGAAATTCATCTAGAAAAAGAAAAAAACTTTGTATTTTTTTTTCAGTGTAAAAAATATAAATCTTCATTTGCCTACTTAAAAAGAGGGAAATTGTATTTTTCAATTTATATACTTTTATATATGAGAAAAGTTTTTCATATATTTTTTCTTCTCCTTATTTTGAAGTAAATAAGAGACATTTGACATTTAGAAGACGTAACTTTGAGTCAAAGTAGCTGCAAGTTTTTTTTTTATCCTCAAAAAAGAAAATAAATAGAATAAGACAAAGTATTTTCTTGTTGCATGGGAGTCTGATCCTACATTTCCATTTCCTACCAAAATTCATCAACTATGAGTATACAAGTGAGAGTGCGAAAGAGATGGATATTAAGTAAGTTATATTTTTCAACAACTGCGCCACTAACTTTCATATACTACTGCTATTTATGTTTACAAATGTAACGAAGCAAGAAAACTTTAAATCTCTTGCTATACGTGTTTTTTGCTTTCCTTTTGCTCACTTCAAATTTATATCGGAAGCTTTCTCTTGAATGTTAGCTTTGTGTAATCATTACTGAAATTTTGAAGTTCACCAAGTAAAAACATCGATTTTGCCTTTTGTCTGTATTCTTGATCATTTTCAACGTAGTAAAACTTACATTACCCTGTGAGCTCTAATATTCATTTTTAATTATTCAGAAGTATGTATAAAATATGTTAACAAGTATAAAACTTTATTTACGTGTTTTTATTAATAATTTTATAACTTAAACTTTTTATTACTTAATTGCCAATGGCATATTAACAGTTTTCATAGGAAATCATTATTATTAAGAGCTTCCGGTGAGAATCACTTTAAATGTTAAATTCTCTCTCTCTCTCTCTCTCTCTCTCTCTCTGTTCTCTTATATTAATATTTTATATAATTTTACTTTCATAACATATATTTTTGTTTATATATTACAAAAATTCATATTTTAGTAAATATTATTAAATAATAAATATTTATTTATATAGCTTATCGAAATTTTATATATTATTTAAAAATATTTTATTTTTTATTAATAATGAACACAACTATTATAACATATTCTTAAAAAATAAACATTAAATTTATTATATGTTTTTAAGCCTTCTTACTTTTTAGTAGCATTAAATCAGAATAATGCTCACTATGGGGGTCTTTAAAATAAGTAACACAACCACTAAGAAGAATCGTATTCACACAATTATATACATATAAATAAATAAGTTATATTACGCAATAATTTAGTTTGTATTTAAGTCTTTTTTTAATTTCTTTAACTTTCTTTAAATATATATAATATATTCAAATACAGCGTCAAGTAATAATAAGATTAAAATGAATTCTATATACAGTATAATATATATATATATATATATATATATATATAAACAAAAGCGAAACACGAGATAGAATATTAAATACACAATCTTTAGAAATTGCCTTTTCATATTCAAATTTCATGCGAGATTTGCGTTTAAATTTGTCCTTTTTTTGTAATATATATATATATATATATATATATATATATATATATATATATATATATATATATATATATATATATATATATATATATATATATATATATATATCAACAAGGAAGAATATAATACACTTTTGCTAGCTCACTTGCTGCTTCTTTATTATTATAAAATATAAATTCCAAGATAAAATCTCTAATATCAGTTTTTGCTATAGTTAAAATAATATTCATAAAACATGATGACCTCTTAAAGCTATGGAATAAGATAAGGTTTTCTATAGATGAAACTTTTAAATTATTTATCGTATTTCAACCCTTTTTTTTGTCAGATATATTGTTTACAATGTTGAGAGCTGTTAAAAGTAACAAATAACCGTAAGTAAAAATAAAATGTTTACTTTTTGACACCAAGGAAAATTGAAATAAGAAATTTACTGACTTTTAAAAAAGAATTTTACTTTAGAGAATATAATGTTTGTCAAGGGAGAAATATCAATATGATAGCGTTTTTTTTTTTTTTTTTTTTTTTTTTTTTGTTGTTCTTGTTGAAGTAATTTGAAGTAGTATATTGCTAGAGAATGATATTTTTAATATAACTTTTATTATGAGTTTTATCATTTGAAAACAAATAGTCATTAAAGTAAATGTTATATTTTCCAACACACCTTAATATCATTTTTTTTACTGTCGTTTGTGTCTTTCTTGTTATCTTTACAAGTCATAGAAGTTTCTTTTATTGGCAATGTTATTAAAAAAATAAAATTATATAAATGATTATTATATAAAATCTGTAAGTATGAAGATTACTATAACTGAGAGTCTATAGTTTTTAAATATAATATTTTTATAAACTTTTAAAATGGTTTAAAATTTTGCCTAAACTTTCCAGTAAATTATCAATAAACATGCTAATTAAATTCTGAACTGATAAAACTAAAGAGCTTTTAAAATAAAAAGGTTATAATTTTTTTACGTTTTAATATACATAGTAAAATAATGCAAATAAATTATAAATTAGAATATTTTATTGTTCGATGATTTTCATAGTAAAATATTGTACATGATATAATATATCTTATTTCAATACATATAAAATATAAATTAAACATAAATCAGTACTTTATATACACAATCTAATAGATAATAAGGAAATAAATTTTATAATGAACTAAAAAAATACAAAAAATAATAAAAAAAAACGTTGTATTTGATAATATATTATAGTATTTGAGCTAAATTATTAATGAAAATACTATCACATTTTTTTTTTTTCAAGTTAAAATGAGATACTAGAAAAGGATTTTAAAATGAATGGATCCCACGTGACTTAGAACGTAAAACTAAGAGAGTAGCAATTTAAGTTGTATCTTTCATTGTTATGATTTGCAGATCGCTACTTTGTTTCCACACTGTGGTAATGTCACGCATTGTACATAGAGAGAGAGAGAGAGAGAGAGAGAGAGAGAGAGAGAGAGAGAGAGAGAGAGAGAGAGAGAGAGAGAGAGACATTCGCTCTCACAAACTTGCGGGTCTTGAACGCAACGTGACTAAATTTCATTATTCAGTTCAAATTAATATTCAAATCACTACCTACAAAATTATTATTAAGTCTAATCTAATAGTC
Source organism: Ecdyonurus torrentis (assembly GCA_949318235.1). NCBI lineage: Eukaryota > Metazoa > Arthropoda > Insecta > Ephemeroptera > Heptageniidae > Ecdyonurus > Ecdyonurus torrentis. The sequence goes on along the minus strand of OX439132.1, from coordinate 12,104,528 downwards.
TATTTTTTATAATATACTTGAAGGATAAAGTTTTTTTTTTTTTTTTTAACCGCATTATATACATGTTTAGATTTAAAAATCATTAATGAAATTAGGCCATGAAGTATAATGTCATTAAGTTTAAAATAAAATCATATTAAAATATTTATCTCAAGGGAAAAACACACAACTTCCATTTAAATACTCAAGATTGCAAACAAAACTACCTTTATAATAAGTTTACTTCATGTTATAATTTAAATGTGCAACGTTGAGTCGTTGCATTTATATAATATGGTGCAATATTATGGTGCAATTTATATAATCTAGTGAAATAAATGTAATTTAATATTGCTTTATGCATGAAGGCACATTTTTCCTTGCTATTCGTGATGTGTTTCATATTTTGCTGCTTTTGTCAGCTTTTTAATAGTAGCATAGTTATCCAAGAACTACTTTATTTAGTACCCTAAAAATACAAAATCTGGTGCTCACTAACATTTCGTGCATTATCCCCAACCAGACATACTTATACATCAAATTATAATGCATAGAAAGTACCTAAAATTATCCAAAATTCGATGCTAGAGATGAAGAATTTAAAAAGTTTACTCTCTACCAGTGATTGTATGCTCACTATCAGTGCATAGGTACTGTCTACCAGTGAAATGGGTAGAGAGTATACTCTAATTTTTACGTTGAACCCATGTATCTTTTGTACTCATCATACTTGCCGCTACAAGATTGAATATTTCATGAAAATACACTTGTGCTTTGACGTACAATCAGAGCATTTCGTACGTACTCTCTACACATTTGTGCGTTCAGAGTAAAGAGAGTTAAAATTTGTTTCCGTAGTGTATAAACTCTACAGTTTCTCAAAAAAAAAAAAATAATAAATAAAAAAAAAAAAAAAACTTAATCTATATTTTGAAAAATGCAATTTATGTGAAGTAACATCAATAATGTAAAATTTTGAAAGAAAGGAAAGTAATGTAAAATTGAAATGTGTACAGAAGCATAAAGAGGAAAATGAGGAACTGGAAAAAAATAATCTAAAAAAATGAAACCGAAAAGAAGAACAAAATAGTATGAATAAACAAAGGCGAGAAAATATCAGCTCTGAGCAATGCTCCATGATATAACAAAAGAGAAAGAAAAAGTGTAACAAACAGTTGTTGTCGAGTTGCTGAATAGAATAGTGTAAACAAAAAACTGCATTAACTTGCTGTAAAGTGAGATAAAGATGCATGACAGAATGCATTCATACTCTAATCTGAAACGTAAACGCAGAAAAATGCTCAGATTGCAAGGCTTGAGTAAACGTTTCGAAATTTTCAACATGCATATTATTATAAAAATTTTAAGACTAGTGTAAAAATTCAGCTGAGAATATCTTCTCATACTCCTGTTAAAAGTTTGATTATATGGTTCTTAATTAACTGCAATTTTTGCTAGCTTTAAAAAGTGTTGTTAATGGACGTGTTACCTTAACCCTCCAAAACTGCGCAATCCCATTTAAAAAGCATTGGATGATAATCTCATTTGTGTGAGTGTGTGTTCTGGAGCACCAAATAATAATAATTAATACAACAACAAGCCAAGCTAATTATTTTTTTTTATTGTTATTATTATTATTATTATTTTTTTTTTTTTGAGAAATTTCTATTTTTATTTCAACGTGCCAGTAACATTGTTTTATACAAATCATATTGATTTTTATGACAATGATATGGAATAAGCAGAAGCTATTGATTTGTTTATTTAGAAAAATAGAGTACTTTTACGCTGTATTTTGACTCTGTTGCAATTAATCAAAGACAAAGAAATACAGAGAAATATTATGTTCAAAAAAATGTTTTTTTAAAGCATTAATTGTTACGTAATTAAGAGTTACAAAAAGCATTTTTATTAAAATTTGTAGATATTCTTAAGAATTTTAAATTATTATTTTCCATGATAGAGGTTACAGAAATTGACTTAAATATGCCTAAAACAGCATTAGCATTATAACAAGTACGGTACTTTGACCCTCCCTCCCTCCCTCAAACTCTTGCGACTCCTAGTGACCCTTGGTAAAACGGACGAGATAGTTTTATGTCTATTCCATTCATTTTTTTTTTTGTACAATATATTCATGAAATTTTTTGTCTCGTAACTCTATTATCAAGAGTTTCTTGGGGTCAGGATGTAAGTGTGCCTTTAATAATTAATATCTCTAAGATTGTTTCTACGCATATTTGCGGCTATTTCTGAACCTTTGGTTTGAAAATGAATAAATTTTACCTTGATTATTTTAAATTTTATAATTATGGTACTTTGAAGTTTTAATTAGAAGTTAATTAAAAATGTTATGAGATAATTTTTTTAGTAAAATTGGCAATTAAATTAGCTTCAAAATCAATGTTCTTAAGTTTTCTTTAACAATGCTCTGTTTTATAATAATTGTAACAAAAATAAAGTAAATAGTATTGGATTACTAAATATTCCTCGTTAAAAAACAACAATAAAAGCTGCTAACCTTATACACATATCGATTTTTATTTTATATGTTATTTATTTTACTGTTACAGTAAATTCAAATAGTAGCTATGAAAAAGTGTAACTTAATTTTAATTTAAAATTTGCAGTAAATGAGATTTTATATATTTGAAAGCTATACAGTACGTGAGGTAAAACTCACCACTGCATATTAATTTGAATATTGAAAAATTTTAAAGCTTTGCTCACAACTAAATCATCCATGCGCTTACAGTTCAGACTCTGAATAATTACGTATTGATTGTTCTCAGCGGAGAGAGTGCACTTTTGTGTTTTGTTGTAACCATATAAAGTGCAATGTTAGCTTAATGCGGTGCAGATATAGCCTTCTTGTTTCATAAAAATATTACCTTTTTTTTTCTACCAAAAATAAAAAAAAACATCATTTTTTATTCATATACATCTATAAACAAATATACCAATATAAGTTCAGTTTTACCCAATGAAAAAATATATGAAAAACCTTTATTTTTACATCCCTCGAACTTTTTTCTTTTTCATATGTGTCTTCGCCTTTTTAGTTTTTATATTTTTTTCTCAAATATTCCATATATGTACTTTCTCTCTCTCTCTCTCTTTCTTTCTCTCTCTCTCTCTATTTTATCCTAACTCTTACTCTCACAAAAAATAAAATCCATCACTTTCTTTTTACGGTTTTATTATTTTCTTTGTATTTTATTTTATTTTCTAGACAAAGTTTTTAGACAAACGTACATTTCTTGTCATTTTAAGAAAGCTTTCACGGTGACATTTTCTAATGTAACATCTTTTGTGTGTTCATAGTTTAAAAAAGTTCAATCACCACACCAAACATGACAGTATTGATGAGTTGTTTAAGATATCATCATAGTGCACATATTGTGGTCTATGTGACAGTAGATAACATTAAATGGTTTGGTCTAGTGGTAACATTAAACATCATAGAAACCACTATGACCTGGCTATATATTATGTGTTGTTTTCGTAGGCATTTTTCACTCTTATGTATTTTGATATTATTAAGTTTGGATATATAATTATAAAACTAGCTTGTACAACAATTACAACCACTTTTAATATTAAATTATAAATACTAGATTGTTTTAATTTGGTTTATAATTTGTCTCTAGCTTTTATTTTGTTACATTTCATAATTACGTATTTTAGCAAGGTACAGTGTTTACATAATAATAGTTTTTTTTTAAATAACTTTATTAAGTGACATAAAGACTTTATATAACATTATTAATTTACATGACACGTAATCATGCCTTACAAGTCAAAACATTGATAGGTATTTCTAAATTGAACACATTAATCAGTCACAGCCTTAATACTTCATTACAATATTATCTTATAAAGAAAAGAGGAATAATATATTCATGCTGATCAATGCAATCATATCAATCTAGCTTTTCGTAAATGTTAAGACTTTATGAAGTGCGTGTATAACATATTGCACCTGCAGAGACTTGAAACAGAGCTCACTAAAGCAGCACGGTGGTACAAATCAGCCACCTTAACCAATCATAAATATCAGTTCAACTCAATTAAAATTAAAGTATATTAGATTTTATATATTTGTATAATTATATGGAAAATAAATTAATCAGAGTCAAATAAACAGTCTTGGGTTCGATTATCGTAAATACTTTTACGATACTATAACGATATTCGATTATCGAAACGTTATAGATTAACAGTTTTATAAAAGTTATCGCTATCGTTATAGATTAAAAAAAAATTGACGATATTATCGTCGCATCTATAACGATACTTTTTGCTCCAAAAATAAGAAAAAATACACACAAAAGTAAGAAAAGTGAATAAGAAATTAGAAAATATTACCAAAACTTTAAAAAGTATATTATATGAATGTGGCGGTTAAATATTGAAGGTATAGTGCAGTCATGAAGCAAGATTTTAAAATATTTTATTTCAATAAAAAAATGCATTATGATTTATAGTTATCGTTATAGTATCGTTATCATGGGCGACATTTTTAAAAGTAACGATATCGTTATCGTTATAGTATGATGCTAGAATATAGTATCGTTATTGTTATAAAAATTTTGGGTATCGAGCCCAAGACTGCAAATAAAAGACACAGCCATTCCTTAAAACAAAAAAAGTTTTGTATAATGTTTAATAAATACCAAAAGAAAGAACTTCTTTTGACCTAATTTAGTTTGATTTCCAATAATAGAAAAGTATCTCGTCTCAACTAAAGTGAAAAATAATAATTAGTTTTAGAAAATTAAGAAAATCTAATTGAAAGTTACGCTAATGAAAAATATAATAATGAAGTGTTATTATATAGTTTTGAAGTTATTGAAACTTTATCTACTTCTTTTAAATTATTGACAACAAACTCACATTTTAGTTCAATTAAATTAAAAATACGAAGTGTAAACAGAAAACTTTTTAATTAATAGTCTACAATTGGAAAAGAAAAAACTTTAATGTCACAAACATGACAAATAATAATAAAAATAAAGCAAGGCCTTGTAAACTTTTTTTTTTTTTTTTTTTTTTTAGTTTTGTTGAGTTTTGTTATTATTGACAGGATTTCTAGGTTTAAAATTTTTTTTTTTTTGTAATGCAGATAGCCAATTTTTATTATCAAATAGATACACATCATGCAATTCAGATTTGTTTACCTTATTAAATTTTAAACTTGTTCGACCTTTGTTGATGTTATTTTATCACTTTTTTTTTAATTTCAGCAAGATTATTCTTAAAATTTTATGACTATTTTTTTCTAACTCTCACAAAAAAAATAAAATCCACCACGTTCTTCTTAAGGATTTATTATTATTTTTTTTGTATTTATTTTGCTAATAGATAATAATAATATATTCTAGATAGATATTTTCTGGTAGATAATTTACCTGTAAGAATTTTAATTTTTCTTAAACTGCTAATATATGCACTTATTTCCATGTTTCTGATTTTTCAGTATAAATGAAATTACAATTTCTGTCATTCATAAAAAAAAAAAAAAAAAAAAAAATTGTAAAAAAAAAAATAGTGAATTTTTTATCCTTTATGCAAACATGCTTAAAATGAAAATTATGGCATAATATAATATAAGCATTGAAAATTTGCAATATAATTCTTTTATAAAATACAGCATAGTGCTGTACTTAGACTTATTGAAAAGTCAAATTATGATAGAAAGTAACATAATGAAACCAACTTTAAGAGAAAAAAAATATACCGCTTCATTAGCTTTAAAGAAAAGATTCTGCTTTAATTTTATTTAATGCTTATTTTCCTTTCTCTTTTAATATTTTGCCATTTTTAATATATTTTTTTTAATTTAAAAATTATTAATAGATTGGTAATGTTGATACACAGAAAATATATATTACGTAATGAAGTATGCTGCAGTTGGTATTTACGTACACACATATATGTATTAAAGTCAAATAGTACAAGTATTTGGATATTACGAATTATATATTATATATATATATATATATATATATATATATATATATATATATATATATATATATATATATATACAGTAGATAAATATAATGTATAAAATAAATTTAACCAATATATTATATATATTTAATATAGTTATGTAAACTATTTTTACTCATGAATTTACTATATAAATGTAAATATCAATCTTTTTTCATTCATGGCATTCAAATTTAATGCTTAACGGTAACTCAGGATGATACAGTATTTATATTTGAAGAAAAATATTTTCTGTGAAAGATCTTTCCTCGTAAAAATAAATTTAAAAACATCAAAGAAGTATTTTATAAAATAAATTTGATTTTCATCAATCAAAATTTTTTAGTTTATCAAAAGAGCCAACCAAATAAAAATGAACGAATATAATTTCATGGTATAATGATATTAAAGAATATAAAATTATATGTATAATTAATGCGAAAATTTATAAAAATGCAAAGCAGACAGTAATATCTGAAATGGAAAATAAAATTAATATATAATAATGAAAGACTTAAAATCTAATTAATGCAATCATCTTTGAGTTTTGAGTAAAGAATGGTGAACAAGTTTTATACTCTACACGATTGATCCCCATGCTCAACTGTGAGAGGGTAAATAATTGCTGATTGCTACTGGAAACGTAATTAGTCTTGTTCGCTTTTCAGTCAACTGGACAATGGGGATAATTACGTTCTTTTCTCTCTCTCTCTCTCTCTCTCTCTCTCTCTCTCTCTCTCTCTCTCTCTCTCTCTCTCTCTCTCTCTCTCTCTCTCTCTCTCTCTCTATAAAATTTGAAAAGTAACAAGTTGAACATCATTAGAAAACCACAGGGATCATCAAAGCTAAAATTAATTAATTAAACTTTTTATTCAAGGAAAAATAAGTTTTTAGTGAGTGAGTGAGTGCTTTGGCCACAAAAACATTACACAAATAATACACGTCACTTTTAAATATCAACTGCAACATTATGTTATAACCTGCAGTAGAAAGACTGCGTTAACATTAAGTACCTCAAAATCTGTTATGATAGTAATAATCATATATTTCACAGCATTTACTAAAAACACCAAATGCAAAACCTCCAACAATGTATATATATATATATATATATATATATATATATATATATATATATATATATATATATATATATATATATATATATATATATATATACATTTATAATATATTCTATTAGAACTTGCTTAAAATTTATGAATATATTACATAAATTTATAACTCAATTATTTAATCAATAATTAATTGACTTTATTCAAAAGTGATATACATTCTTGATTTGGCAATATTTAGGCCTTACTTAATTTTAGTCCTACTGTATGTATACATATTAACTTATCTTAACTTAAGTGTAAAAATTGTATACATCAAGTTTGTACTGTCTGAAATTCTACTGTAAGTGAAAATACATTATATTTACGTTCATAAAAATATATGACTATACTCTATTTATTATTATTATTATTTAATAAAAAAGCAATATTGGTAAAATATTAATATGGTATATTATTACCAAAGGATCAGCTTCCTTTATTGAAAGCGAAAATTGTACCACAACCCCCTATGGCTTTATATAACAAAATATACTCTTAAACCATACATTATTCCCATATCAGTTATGATATAATGATATCCTATTTTACATGTATTGAAGTTAATATAAGTAAAAGGAATTGAACTAAAAGGTAACAAATTTTGATAAGTTTAGATATCCCTTTTTTTTTTTGTATTTGAACCTAAAATTTGTCACCTAGAAAGGTAAAATGAGATTACTGCAGCAGATAGGGAATTTTGTGTACACCGCAGTTTGACTTTGAAGTAGAGTATGCAAAATGTAAACAAAGCTTTGACGTGTTATAGCTCCCTTTTACCATTAAGCCTCAAGGATAAATCCAAAGCACTACTAACACTGCTGTTATATTAAATATTTTCATAACTTCAATAACAAATGTTACATCAAATTCTTTTATAACTTTGATTATGCAATATGTGTAGTTTAAGCCACATAGTGGAAAAAATTCTCTTTGAATATTTAAAATTAAAATATGGAAGAGACAGACATAGAGAGAGAGAGAGAGAGAGAGAGAGAGAGAGAGAGAGAGAGAGAGAGAGAGAGAGAGAGAGAGAGAGAGAGAGAGAGAGAGAGAGAGATAGAGAGAGAGAGAGAAAGGTGAGTAGAGTAAGCACAAAGCAAACGTACGTTATTGAATTCAGCGTCTCTTTTTTCCACTGTTCTCACCAAATTCCTTTAGTGAAATCATGTGTTAAAAACAAAAAAGCAATGATCCTTAAAAAAAATCTCACATAAGTCTCTATTGCAAAGTTTTCACAGTTATAAAGACTTCAAAACAATATAAAACAAAAAAAATATGTTTTACAAACTCAAACAAAAAAATTATATGAATTTGCATATTATGCATTCTTTGGAATAAAATACATAGTAAAGTTACATAATTAAAATTGTGTTATTTTAGTTTTCAACTTCAAGTTTTGTAAAATTAAGCTTCAATAGATGTCTTAGATAAAGTAAAGTTGATATATTATAGAATTATATTCCATTGTGTTGTAAAACAAATTAAATATTTTAGTATAATATTTTTCCTCTAAAATCTATTTTTATACATGTATTTAACTATTTAAATATTAAACTAGAGTTAAGTGTTTTTATATATCTATTTTTGGTATAATTAACATAAAAGTAATTATTATTTTAAGATAAATGTCAAGTATATTAGAGCAAGTGTAATTACTGTGTGACAAGTTGTCACCTCACCTACTCGAGTCTTTGTGTACTTGTAAGCTCATCATTTGACATCCGATCTCAAGTTGTCATAGTTATTTATGAACTTCGTAAAATATATTATACTCTAAATTATATGTCATATGACCTTTATACATTATTCAACATGATAAGTCAAAATCTCATCTCAACTTCTTCTTTAATACTATATAGACTTAATTCTAAACCACCGATTCATAATTAATAATATTGAGTCACGTTAAATTTACATAAATACACTGTAAGAAAATATTTATCTATTGTTTTTAAATTGTTGCCGTAAAAATGGCAACTTTAATAATTAAATAATATATTGTATGTTCAATCCCTATTTTATTATAAAACTCTGACAAGACAATTATGTTCAAATGTGTCAGAGGACCATATGTAAGTGGGTGAATAATTTTTGAGGCCTCTCAATAAAAATAATTTATTATTATTATTAAATTTAGAAATAAGAGAACTTTATTGATCCAGGAATTTCTTAGTAACAATAAACAGTTACAACAAGAGTTGCTCTAGGCATTAGTCATTAATATATATACACACACACAGAATATAATTTTCAATAGTCGTATAAAACAGTATATAATATAACGGCAAACACATTTAATAATATGAATTTAATCAGTATAATGTTTCTAATCTGTGTAAGTACGGCAATTTTAGTGTTAGGATCAAAATATTTTGCCAAAATTGTAATTTTCTTTATGTATTAAAAAATAAAATAGAATTTTAAACGAAGAATAATTATTCAGATTTATAAGTATTGATTGTTTTATATTTTCACAGTAGTATAATATGAGCTTCGTTCATATAATTTCCGAGGCTTTCATGGAATTTTGTGTATTAAAACTATGAATATTGTTATTATTAATATATAAATCTGGATTATTTCTTTCAAATAAAGCTCAAAAAAAAAAAAAAAAATAGCTAAGATAAAGTTAACAAATTTAGCATGAAAATTAACCATACTTAATCATTTTTTTAATTACTTTCTTTTGATATTTGAAATAATGTTGACGAATACAAATAAATGTGTAATACAGACTTCCGACGAATAAACATAGATATAGCCTTGATCATGATGAGTTATGATATATTATACTCACTCATTTAACATTGTAAAAGGCAGAGCCTTATCTGAGTTCATTGGAAGTTGGTTCATTGATACCTCTCCCTATTACGCTAATGAATCACCGGCCAACTTTAAACTAAGGTAAGATCCTACCTTCAACCAAGTTAACCGAGTGAGCATCTATTATAATTAATACGGAATAGAACCTAAAACTGCTTCACATGCGATTACTATTTTTACAGTTCTTGCGTTGGTCGAGATTTAACCCTGTGGTGACTAAAAATTCATCTTTCATTAAAAAGTAATATTTTTAAAACATTATCATAAAGTATCTAAAAAATACATATGTAGATTTTTATTACAAAAATAAAACATATTTTGCTAAAATATTAATAGATTTCATGAAAAATAAAAAAGTAAGATTTTTTTCTAGCTTATCCTTTCTTCAATATTAACATAACCTCCAAGTTACATTTGCTGTCAGCCAATTCTACTCTCTGTCTATATTTGTTCTATAAATACATATTATAATATTTTATCCAGTATGTATACCTGTCTTTACTGATAAATTTTACATCTCTATTCTGTCCCTTTCTAATTTAAATTTCATATAAGATAAAATATGGTTGAATGAACATAGAGAGTAAATCGAGATAAGTAAATCTCTGATGTAAAGATAAACCCTCAAATATATACAGAAATAACCACATGATGTAGGTATATATATACATAGTAGTTATATTATCATACCAAAAATTTACATAACGATGAAAATCTGCTACCATATTTAGTAATATATTGTAATAGAGCTTAACCCTACCCTTTATTAATATACACCAAATGTACACGTTTATTATCATGTTTTATGTAAATTTTATTTTTATATCTTAATAGTTTCATTTTGTAACGTAATATTATAAATTTAAGAAAAAAAAAATTTAAGAAAGAAATAAGGCAATATTTTATTTGAACTCGTTAATTTTAAACATATAAAAAATATTAAACTCCATTGTATTTCTTAGTTCATAATATAATATGTAGTAAATAGAGAATTGATTGTTTATATATATATATATATATATATATATATATATATATATATATATATATATATATATATATATATATATATATATATATATATATATTTATATATATATATATTATATTGTTAGTATTTTTTATGCTTTCTGCTTATAGATTTAATAACGTGGCTATTTTGTACTAAAGCTTGTAATAATTTTAACATGATTTGTCAATGAACATAATTTTCAATACTGCTCGATTAACCTATCCTATACTTGACATTAGTAACAAAAATTTATATATATATATATATATATATATATATATATATAATATATATATAATATATGTATATGTATATATATATATATATATATATATATATATATATATATATATATATATATATATATATATATATATATATATATATACACACACATATACATTATTAGGTTGGAGCTTTATAAATTATATTATTCCATTTATAACATTTGTATTTTTGAGAATATTTGTGTTGGTCATATATTTTTTTGTACAAACTTTTTCTTTTAATTTTTGTTATGTTTGATAAAATATGTAATATTAACACAACACCACTATACAAACTTAATTAAAGTTCATTATTCTATAGAAGAAAAAATATTGACAGAGTGAGAGTATACAAATTAAGCTTTTATCTCTGTCTCTTTCTCTAGCAAATAGTTTCCATTCATAAAATTCAATATAGTTTTTGTTTGTTTTCTATATTCTTTCATAGTTTCCTAGACTTAATTAAGAAATATACGTAAACAGCTAATGAAATACTTTTACTTAATCAAGCTTATTCTTTGATTAAAAAAATTCTATGGCTTTGATAAAAAGGAGAGAGAAGAAAGGAAAAGATTTAAGAACGCTGTTGAAGAGCAGAATAGCCTAAAAGTTGCAAGGATAAAAAGAAAAGAGAGCGCGAAGCTTCGTTTGCTCAGCACTCTTCGTGATCTTGCCCTACAAATATTTGTCTTTGCTTTTTCTTTAAATTGAGAATTGTATGTCCTAAATCATTCAATGGAAGATAACAAAAAAAAAAGTCTATCACATTTTTTAATACTGAAACAAATACACTTTAGTACAGAAAGAATATGTTTTTTTAATCCTTTATTATAATCCTCCACCACCATTTAGCATATTGTTGCATATTGAATTAAGTAATAATATATTTTTATTCCTTTACATATGAATAGCTACAAAAAAAATATCATTTTGCTTTGAAATATGATAGATAAGTTCAACTAAATTTCATTATAAAAATGGAATTATTTTTATTTACTTAGAAAGTGTACATTTCATTCAATAATATGAAATCCCTTTGATCTATTATATTTTTTTAAAGATTTTCCTCCTTTTTTTCTTCTTTTTTTTTAGTCAACATCATTACTACAAAATAATGGTCTTCACCTAAAAGTTCACAACAAAATCAATTTATATATAATATGAAGTTGTATAGAACCTATAATATATTAGTTGAAAACTAATAAAAAATTATTATATATCGTGGAAAAAAAAAGTAAATTGTATCTTCTTCATTAATTGCTTGTTCTCCCCTGGGTCTTACTTTTGCGACAAAGTTATTATAAAGTTAGCCAAGATAAAGTTTTTCATTTATAGAGACCAAGGCTTTGGGTCAAAATCAAGTGACCCCTGGGCAGTTGACAGAGAAAGAGGAGGTGAGAGGAAGTGAAGGAGATGAGGTCATCATTGACTTTTTACTATACAGCCACAAAATAGTTAAGGCTTATAGCATCAAAAACTGTACAAAAAAAAAGCTTGAAAGTGTTATAATCTTATAATCTTTATATACGTATAGAAAAGATAGCCTTGGGAAGAGATTTATCTTAAAATAAGTACAATAAAAAAAATAATATTTCTTTTTTTTTATATTATAATGCTATCAGAAAAAAAAATGTAAAAAACGCAGGAAAAGATAAAGAAAGCTTCTAGTATAACTTATCCGTTTTAAATTTGATTTTATTGTAAAATTCCTGCATAAGATAACTATACGTGCTTTTATATACAAATTTTATTCACATAGAACTATAAAGTGAGAAAAAGAAAAATGATTGACTATATATCTCATAGTGTGAAGTTAACGTAATAGTAAGTGTGAAGCCTCACCAAATTCTTATACGTGCTTCTTTTATATACCAGAACATAAATTGATGCAATCAATCAGCGTGTGTAAAGCTACTTTATATTATAGAGGAAACAAGATTAAAAAAAATAACGTGTTTAGTGTTGGCTATAAACTAGATAATATTTATTTTCTTGTAGTGTTAAAGGTTATACGTGCAAAAAGTTGGGTAGCCACAAAGTTACAAGATTTTATAACCACTACTTTTACTTTGTAATCCCTTGATAATAACATCTCAACTATTTGCCACTAAAACTTTGTCTCAAATCTCTTTTCTACAGAGTAAAACAAAATTTTATACATTGATGCACTAAAGAAAACTTTCAATATTTTATGACATAAAAAAGTGGTAAGAAGTCTCAGCAAATTGCCGCTTGCAGAGCGCCTGCAGAAATTGAAGTTATGCAACCAGAGGGACCAAGCTGACAACCAGGTTGCATAACTTCACTTTTTACAGGCGCTCTTTCTCCTCTTTCTCCTCTCCTCTCCTCTCTCTCTCTCTCTCTCTCTCTCTCTCTCTCTCTCTCTCTCTCTCTCTCTCTCTCTCTCTCTCTCTCTCTCTCTCTCTCTCTCTCTCCTCTCTCTCTCTCTCTCTCTCTCTCTCTCTCTCTCTCTCTCATTTACTGTCACTATGTTTTAAATTTGTATCGATTTATAAAATAACAATTTTTTTAATGAAACACTTGCAGTGTATTATTTTTAAGCACGAAAAAACTTTTCTGTGTTAAAATAAAATCTATAAAGCTGGACGTATTTGGTGCTTCATTATTTATTGCGTACTATGTAAATAGAAAATTTGTAAAAAGATAATTGAATTATTGAAGCTTCCACAATTTTTTGCAATATTCTTCATCGCTGTAAAGCTTAAACTGCAAATAAATTATGACTTTTTATAATAATTTTCAATACCTTGTTGGAATAACGCCTAAATATTGTATAAAGTTAAATAAATCATAAAACTTATAAAATATTTGCTCGTTAGAAAGAAAATCGTTATAATGAAGCGTTTAAAAATAAATTTTATGGGTACTTGAAATATTATTAGTTGATGATGCCTGACATATTATCATATACACGTGAAACTAAAATCTTTGACATTAAAAATAATTCTATATAGCTTTAATGGTTAATAGTATGGCATTTTTATAGCTTTGGAAGGAAGCCAATTCTTTATGACTAAAAAAAATTGCTAATATGTTTTATCTAGAGAAAAATAAAATAATAAAAAAATAGTTGACAATCAAGAGCATGTAAATAATATGCCTTTTTTATTATTGCTTTTATATGAATATTTAAATCATCACAGAATGAAAACCGCTTCTCATTTTTCACAATATTAAAATATTGATATTTTTATAATTAAAATACAAAAAAATATTTTTAATATGAATAAAAAAAAATCTTGTATATAATTATCAATATTAGATGTTAATATAATAACAATGTACAGTATTGTTAAAGTTTCACAGTAATTACATGCAAGTTGTTATTATTATAATCAAAAACAAATACAATATAATTATTATTATGAAAATAAATATATATGCTGGTGTATTGAGCTTGTTTATACTAATTACATATAAAATGTATTATGATTTTAATAGGTGTTGTCATTTATTTTGTGATATTGACACAAGTTTAAAGAATAATAAAATCATTTAATGTAATTAAAATTTTTTTTAAAAGGTCATAATGTAAATTTAAAACCCAATGTGTAATTATACAATCAATTAGAAGAAGTTAAATTCTCATCAGATTTATATTTACATTATTTTTATGTTTTTTGTGCATCTTTTAAATTGACGTCATAAATTAAATATTCGTTGTTGTTTTATATTTTTACTTTACATAATTTTTTTTTATTTATATTTTAAGTAACAAGGTTTACGTTTACGCAAGATATGTTCTGTAAAAAAAATTAACTAAATTTGTTTATATAATATTATGCTAAAATGCTGTAAGAAAAGAAACTGCTGTTTTGACTGATAAATATAGAAGCAATGAAAAAATGTAATTCAATTTTATACAACATGCTGTGATTTCAATTTCATTGTAATGGGGAAAAAGTAAACAAGAAATTCTATTAAAATTATTTTCAAATCGTATTATTTTATCGCTCATAAGAGCCACTTGAGATGCTTGTTAAAAAAATAAGAATAACAAATTATATACAGTATATTTCTTATAAAAAATATTAATATGCAACAAAAAACATAAAATAAAAGTTTAAAAAATTGAAAGTAACTAACTACACCTGACAAGTACAATGTTTGAAATTAGTATAGGATCAGCAGAAACATTTTCTATCATTTTACAAAAATATTACTTGACTTTGACTTTTAATGTTTGAATTAATGCATTTGTTTTTATCAAAAGATGATTTTTTTTTAAAGCTAAGGTATTGCATAATGTGTATATTATTTTAAATTTTGATAAAAATAAATAAATAAAGAACATGCATCAACAAACATTAATATTACTCTATTATATGTGTGCAAAATTGAAACCAATGATAATTGATAAATTTATTTATATAAAACTGTAACGTTTAATATTATGGGCAATTTAAAACATAATTGAACAATATAAAATGTAGGACGCAACTCTAAAACTTTTTATAAAACTAATTTATTTAAAAAATGTTTGACAAAAAAAAAGTTGTATGTTTGTAATTTTAAAATTAAAATTGTTCATTTTTATTTAGAAAATATTTCATTTATAAGTCGTTTACATAATATTGGTTTTTGTCTTTCATGAAGAATGTTTTAATACAAAACATTCATTTAGTAAAGAAGTTAAAGGAAGCTTACATAAATTTTTTAACGTAGAAGTTAAATATTTTTCCTTTTTTTTTTTTTTTTTTTTTTTTTTTTTTTACCTTTATTTAAAAAACATTTTTTAATATATAAATTATAAAGAAGTTTATAAAGATTTTTCGCTCTGCTATGCTTTGTAGCTTTTAGTATATCTTGCGGAACGTTGAACGTTTTTTATTTTTCTCTCATTCATCTGTATGTCTCTCTCTTACTTCTACATTTCCTTTGTATAATAGCTTTCTCTACCCCTCTCTTGGAATTCAGCATGTTTTTGCACTGAACATTTATCGTAATAAACAAAAACAAGCAAGTTGTACTGAGTAATATATATACAGAAAGGATGCATTGCTGTCTCAGACACTCATACACATATTATCTTGTTGTTTTCTAATACAAAGCTATATCATCTCAGGTCAATGATTCATTTTATATAAACTATATAATAAACTTATCTCAAAAGAACAAGAGTTGTCTATTTTTTTTTTTTTTTTTTTTATCACTCCAACAAAACTTCTTGTCATCAAAGTTTCTTACTTGTCAGCAAATTGTAGATGGATTTAAATCTAACTTATTTTTATGTAAAAATATATCTTAAAGGAAGTTTTACAAATAATATATGTCATTTTAATGTGTACGTACTGTACATACGTAAAATAGCATAATGTTTTTACTTCTTTAACTCTAGATGATAAAATGCAGTATAATTTTCTAATTTATAACTACTTGAATCTAAAAGTAGGTCAGCTGTGTTTGACACCATTATCGTAACAACATTAACATATAATATGTTTTCTTTATTATTGCAAGTAATGTAATCATATTTTTCACTTATATAACAATTTGAAAATCAATTAAATTTAAAGTTAAAATTACATTTTTCCCCACGTATAAAATGCTTAACTTTATTTGAAATTTTTAATGTTTAATAGTATTAAGCATCAAAGTAAAAAAAAAAAAAAAAAAAAATGTTAAAGTTCTTTTTTTTTTCTTTTTTTGACAAAATTGGACAACATATTTATTAATTATACTATAAATTAATTGGAAATTAATACTGTGTAATTTAAAAAGTATTATAGAAGAGTGTATCAAAATGAAGTTCAACGTACAAAATTTTCGATAAACTTTTTGTTGTCATTATGATAAAATATTGGAATTACACATTTAAAAATTATTAAAATAATAATAAATAAATACAAAAAAAAACTCTCTAATAAGATAAGAAAATCTTGTCCTCAACCTTGCAAACTATTTCTCCTACTGCACAATATATTGTAAGGTATAAATAATACGACCAAGGTAAGAAAAGATTTTGTATTTAAATAATGGCCTGCCCAGTGTTCCATTATACTCATCGATAAAACTATATTTTATCTTGAAGGGACTATGGTAAAAAGCGTAGCACAATAACACAATACAGCAAAAGAAACTATTCAGTTGAAAGTAACAACTATATATATATATATATATATATATATATATATATATATATATATATATATATATATATATATATATATATATATATATATATATATATATATATATAAATATATATATATAACCATGCATAAGTAAAGTAAAAGGAAAGTAACTATGTACGTACATTCAAACTGTCGCAATAATTAGCTTTTACAATTAACTTACAAGGTGTACTAATGTTATGAAAATAAATTAATGACTCATTACGCTATTGTACTGTACCGGAGACTTCTCAGGCTGTAATAAAGTACTTACAAGTATGTTTTTTATGTAAGTAATGAAAATGATTTCTATAATATGTATCACTTAATACTTTGAGTTTGTTTTTAATCACTAAAACATAGACTAAAATAAATACTTAATACTTACGCTAGCCCATTTTCATCAACATTGATTAATCACAGCATTACTTATACAGTACTTCATAATATGTTAAATTGCATTGAATTAAATTCCATGCTTAATTATTATTTCTGCTATTCTATAATTTGCTATATAATGATATAAATACAGCGTATGTTATTCCTTCCTTTTAAAGTATCATGATATAAATTTAAATACAAATTTAAATTCATTATTAAGCAAATGTATTTATTTCATTATTTTCCCTTCAAATAATTTATTCAAATTCAATTAGATTACAATTCATTTATACATATGCCATAGTTACATACGTAGGTATTGATTGATGGTTAAGACACGTCAAAAAAATCCCCAGGAAATGAAAGTAAAATAGACATTCTCCTAACACAGAATTCATTGAATATATATTATTGATTATAATATGAATATTCTCACTGTACTCAATACTACTCAATATACTCAATATTTCTAGTCATATTTTGACTTTTTTGCTGTTAAAGGCCCCTTGTACATCCTTGCGCTTTGTCGCCATGTTTGTGGTGCTTATTGCATTGTCCAGCATAGGGAAAACATCATTTTTTCTAATTTTTCTCATAAAAAGTTTATTTCAACTGAACCAATTTTTCTCATATTCTTCGAGCTTATTAGGAGCTAGAAATAAGGCTTTAATTGAGGTTTGAAGCTTCTTTAGCTATTAAAAAAAATGACGTTTTTCCTATGCTGGCCTATGTATTCCTGACCAACAAAATGGTGGCTCTTAAATATGAGTGCAACCGGTCTATAGGTAGAAGACTCGTATCTCTAAAAATATTAACCCTTGAACCATTCATTTTTTATATTTATTTGAAAATTAATGGTAACAACTATGATAAAAAAAATATATATATAGACCCCGTTATCGCCAGTTAAAAAAATACAACATTTTATAGAATCTGTTATGAGGTCTTGTAAACTTAAACTGTTAAAAAAATCACACACAATGTTAGTTTATTTGGAGCTGTCTTATCCTTATGTAACATTGTACTAAAAAAAGCTATCTTTACAATGTTTAGTCAAATCCCATCATCTTTTTTTAGCATTAACAGGTTGTATATTCAGTTTTTACCAATTTACTTAAGCTTTACTGGTTACTTTATATCAGTTTTTTATTAAAAAAATATGTATTCGTTATTCTATCTCTATATCATATTTCCAAATAGTAAAAGCAAGATACAAAATGTTACAATAAAACCTAAATATTTAATATCAATACAATAGTCAAGGGAATACAAAAATTTTTCACATTATTGAAAAAAAAAAGTGAGGGAAAATCTTTGATAAAATATTCACAGCGTACATTTTTAATAAACAAATACTTTCTGGTAGCAAACCCTTTAATATTTCATCTATACTATACACTCTCTAATATAGGGTAAAGGTAATTTTAGTATTATGCTTACTTCCCCTTATTGGTTACTGAAGTGGGTCATCATTTTGCTATGTTATCTGCACTTGGCACTCCATACTTCTACCGTCTATTCAAAATCTCTATTGCTGTTTCCATCAACTAAATATCCCATCCTCACACAAATAATAAAATCACTATTTATATACCTCTCAGAAATATTTTATTAATTTACGTAGAAGAAATAACGTGTAATACCATTAAATGAAAAATATATAAATATAAGTATTTTTCAACAGATTTTTTTTTTAATGTAAGAGGATTATTAAAAAGGTTTAGAGTGTTTTTTTTCTTTTCTTCTATTCAAAAACGCTATCATCGGTGAAACTAATTGATGTATTTTTTTTTCTACTGAATATATATATAATGAAATTATATATATAATCATTTACTCATTAATATGTTTTCTAGTTGATTTTATATTTCAGATACATAAACCATACTTGAAAACTGCAGAGAGCAATAAAAATTAAATGTTCTATTAACGATGTTAATATAATCAATAACGTCAATTACATTTAATGATTATTTAGTAATAAACGTTTTAAATGTTGCCATTTAATATGATCGTCAATAATATCATATATAAGTGTTTTTTTCTATATATATATATATATATATATATATATATATATATATATATATATATATATATATATATATATATATATATATATATATACACACACACAATCGGGTTTAATTATTTAAATGAATTTACCCATGAGTGGAGTAACGTTGATTGAAACTACGATAATAAAGTGCATTTTGTAATAAACTGAGCTTTTTCCGCTCCCATTACTTTTGTATTATACAATGCATACATTGAAAGAAGAAAAATTACTCTACATAACTTAATGCCAAAAAAAAAAGAAGTTTTAATCATCGGTGCTATACAGTACACATCGTAAAATAATTGGAACATTAAGAACAATATGCAAATTCATATTATTTATTATCATTTTTAATTACATGGTTGTTATTTATAAAGAATACTTATTACAACTTGTTAAACTTTTTTTTTCTTTTTAATTAATGTTAATTTTTTGTTAAGTTTTTAAATAAACAAGTATAATATAATGAATAAATAATCATGAGAAAAACAACAACATACTTTGCAAACATCATATTTTAATATTACAAAATTGTTAATAAATATATATACATTAAGAGTGGGCCAGACATTTTGTTAACCTTGTCCTTTCAAAAATTGTATTTATTTCTGTCTTTTTTTTTTTTTTTTTAATAAAGGCGATTATTTAAATTAATTTAATTCATAAATAAAATGAAAATTTTATTTAATTGAATTGATTTTTTGTAAGGAAAGGGGTCAATAATGAGAATTAGATGATCAAAACTTAAAACTAACCTGAAAAAAATGGCCCAATAATCTTTTGTATAATATACAGTTTTACTTTGTACCACCAGTAACCCATATCATAAAAATATGGTATATCATTAAGCAAAATTTGAAATTCTTTGAGTTTAATAATTTAGGATCATAAGTTTGAATGATAATTTCATCAATTTTCTTTGTCATTATTTCATTACAACTTACCTTTAAATTTGTATCAGTGCAGTGCAGTCGACACCAAGTGTTAAAATTATATCAAATTAATATAAAAATTAAAATATCTGCTCTCTGTAAAAGTAATAGACAAAATAACTTATAAACACATAATTACACATAATACATATATTAAAAATAAATTTTTTTAATAGAAATTAATTCTGTACAAATCAACAGGATAAATCCATCCTGTGATTTTAAAAGAAATGAATGAGATAAGGTAGGTTAGTAAACCATCCCTAGATACCTCTAGCTTGGCGTGTGCTATTACTACCACCGCCAGTACTGGCTAGAGACATGAATACACCTGTCAATCCTACAGTATATAAAAAAACACTCCTACCGTTTTACCTGTGACACACTGACATACGTTCACGTATGCCAAAACTACTTCGAGCGAATGCAGTATAATTAACTACGTAAAGTCAACTGTGATTGGCTGGTAGGTTTATAACACGCTCTAAATGCTGTTCGTAGACCCTGTTCTCTTGCATCAAAAAATGTGCATTCCATTTAAATAACCACAAGCGAACGTCATTTTTGGTGCAGAGAATAGGGTTTACGAACAGCATCTCTGATTGGTTTAGGACCCCAGAAACAGCTTTTAGCGGGAAAGACGTTGTTTTGGCACATGTATATGTACATCAACGTGCAGCGGAGAACACGAGAGCGCAATCAGTGCATACCACAGCCTATGGAAAATCCACATATACCTATATACTGAGAAACGAGGTCGTGACCTCTCTTATGTATATCACTGCATCATAGGCTTGGATCATGTAAATTTTCAATGAATAGAAACGTGAAGTTTTGGTTGACTGATCTTATACTCTGGTATATAAATGACCTCAGTCAGTGTGTAAGGCAGGATAGATTGGAGAATAGCAAACATTGCTGAGATTGCTAAGCTGCATGCAAGCAAGTCTCAAGAGATATTGTGTCCTCTTTTGTTTTGCATGTTAAACCCCAGAGGTGAGTATAACGTTTACTTCTCTGTCTGCTCTTTATAGATATAGAACTTAATAATATGATATTATTTTATCGTAAACTTAAAGAGCTTTTACTTGCAGATTTTATTTTATTATTTTTATTACTTATTTTATGTGATGAGAATGAATAGTATATTATTTCAAAAGAAATTTTTTTAAAGAAAATTTATACTTTAAAAGAAATAGATAAATACGTTATATGAGAAAGAAAAATATCGTATAATCATCTTCAGGCTATCTGCTTTGTTTTTTTACAGTCATCGTACTTCTTTTATGAATGTTTATATTGTTCAACAATATATTTTTACTAAAGAAATATTTTGAAGTAAAAAAAATGAGAGAAAAGTGACAAGTAATTTTCTTTTTTTAAACAAGTTCGTAGTTTATATTCTCAGAAAATATCATGTATCATTTTGTTTGCCAAACTTTTGTAACAGAAAATCAATCATTCTTATAAACTTGGACATTTCAATATAATATAACATCACTGTAAGTATCAAATGTGCCTATCTTGCTTTTTTTTTAAATCTACAACCAAAGAAGGAAAAAAGAACAGGAAAAGGATTTTTTTTATTTTATTTGATGTATTGAAGAACAAAAAGGTTTCAAAATTCATGTAAAAAGAATAAAGCAAGCTATGTAGGAAAAAGAAGAAGATAAACCAGCAGAAGTATATTTTGTGTACATGAGCTTTCAATATATTTATGTTGGGATAATATTAGGTTACGTATTAAAATACACGGAAAACAATATGTTTAAAACAATGATTTATTTAATTATTATTAGATATACTGTACGTGTTATATTACACTTTACATATCATGTTACACTTAATTTTTTTCGTCATTTTTAACATGAAAAAACAACAACAAACTATTTACCTTATATTTATTTAGGATTTTGTTTTTCAAATCCTGATAGCTTATAATTTTTAGTTCATTTTTCCTGTCAATTTTGCTATTTATATAAAAATAATGTTTTTTATAATATTCTTTCAACATACGTAAATTTTTCTAGTATCATATTCTAAATCATATTAAAATATATGGTTTTGTTTTTAGTTTTTACCTATTATTCTATATTAATATTTGCTGTTTTGATACTATGGAATTTTCTCCAGAGTTTTGGTATTAGGAATAGGCAATAATCGGGCTATTTTATTTTTATGCTAAACCTAGAATTATATTCATTAAGAATAATATTTAAAACAATTCTGGGTATATTCTTTTGCACATAATACAAGTTATAATTTATACAACCATATATAAAAATACTAGGAACAGTTAATAATTCATAGAATAGTACATACAATTATTGAAAATTTAAAAAGCATTATAATTCAATTTAAATTTGTTTGCACTCATTGATTAGAGCTTGCTCATCGACTCTATATTTGAGAAGAAATGCTTTTTTCTTTTTTTTTTCTTTTTTTTTTTTTTTTTTTTTTACCAGCTATACTGTATAGCTGGGGGGACCCTTAGCTTTCCCCGCGTATCCCCGCACGCTAAACCGATAAGTTCCATTGAAATAAACTATTAAAACTTATATTATAGTAAAATTATACAAACAAGTTATGAGAGCTGCTTGCGGTTGCTATTACATCCACACTTCAGCAAGTATACGATCATGTCATGAACCTTGGAAAATTCCCAGACTTTCTGTCCGTTCAAGAAGGGTCAAAAATATTCTTTATTATTGTAAAACAAAGTTGTATTATTACTTAAACATGGCAACTAGGGTGAAATTAAATACAACCATTCTATTCTAAACTTCTCTTCTTTTGTTATATCGTTCAAGTATATTGCATTGTAAAAAGTTTTTTATTTGTTTATACTAAACCTACCCGATCACATCTCGATTCTTTTGAAATACTCTTCTATTTACACTTTGAAATAGATCCTAAACCTGTGCACGTGACACGTGATAGAAATTTCACAACATGATATTCACTATACTACACCTTCGTATTATGTACTAACAACAATGATGAGCTTCAATCTTGGGCTATATATTCCTCAACAATACAAAATCAACAATACGTTATAACAAAGCACATCTCTATTTAACCTAGATACAAAGAAAGCATACCGGATCGAAATACACTGCGTAAATTCACACATTCACAATGTGAGTATTGTCTCTTTATTTTCAATGCTTTTTTTTTGTCCTATGTTACAGAATATGCTCTGACGTACAATAATAATGATGTTGTCTTTCTCCTCTATAGTAAAATGCATTGTTTTATGCATCTATTTTCTAGTCACATTTCAATGTATTGCAAAACCACATACACTAAAGATTTAAAATGCAGAATACGTGTCATTTTTTACTTGTTACATATTATATTTATATTACTTATATAAAATATTCTTGTAATTTTTTTAGTATTTTTTCTGCAAATTCTATTTAAAGCTATTTAAAAGAAAATTAAAAACTAAAGTTACATTTTGTTAAGTGAAACAGCGTAAAAAAAAAAAAAAAGGTTTCATTACAAACTTCTTGCTTTTACTGTACTTTATAAAAGTTGTGTGTGTTTTTTCTCTCTTGCTCGTTACGTTTTTTAACTTTGCATTTAAAAAGTAAATAGGATTAGAAGGATAAAGATTATAAATATTTTTTTAAGTTTACACACTGGTGGTTGGAAATAAATTTCTTTGGGTGGTCTTTTAGGAATTGAAAACCACAAATAACCGCAGTTGTAATAAAATAAAAATTAATAGTTAAAAAGTTAGCCTTTTTTTAATCTCTCTCTCTCTCTCTCTCTCTCTCTCTCTCTCTCTCTCTCCTTAAGGTCAACTGTGAAAAGACTTGTATCTTCTTCAGCTATTTTTTTGTCATCAAAATTATTACTGAAAGTAATGACCATCATCATCATTATTCTGCTCGTCCCACTTTGTATCTGAAAATTTGTACGATTCCTAATTCCTATACACTAGAATCTAGTATTTTTCTAATATATTACACAGTGAGATAAAACTAATTTTATTTCCATTACTCATTTGTATTTACTATAAAAATTCAATTTTAAAACACAGTAAAATATACATACATACAAATACAGTACACATATACATATATGACTATAGTGTACATACATACTGAAAGCAATAGTTTTAGATTTACAACCTGTATATATTGGCAAGTAAAAAAGCAAACTAGCAATCTGTCTTGTCATTCCCTATGCAATATCCCAGCTGTCACATACATGTCAAGCAACAAGACAAATTTTAGTATATCAAAGTCACAAAACTACACCTTGATACGTCAACAAACTATGTTATGTAGCATGAAGAAAAGCTTTTAAAATTTATTCTATATAAATATCTTACAATTTTTTTATACATATTATTATTACTATGTTGCAATATAAATAACATATTGTTTTCAGAAGTATATGGTATATAAAATGTATATAGTTAAGTTGTTTATCACATTATATGAACAACATTTTCTACTCTTCGTAATACAGGATATTGCAATATGAAATGAAAATACATAGCTAACATGGGATACACTAACTGTATATTTCTTCATTTTTCTTTAAATATAATATGTTCATAAATAACTCTAAACTGTTGTATCGTTTGTGTTTATCGTACTTTAATAAAGGAAGGTATAAATATTATCCTTTTAGGTTCACATCCTTCAAGCTTTATATGCATAGAGTTATAGTAATTATTATGCAAATGTTGCCTATGTAAATATGTAAAATATCTTATATTCACTTGAATTAATGTTAAACATTTTCGCATCTCACTGGATCATGAAGATTATCTGTAACACGTGATTCTCATATATAATATTGGAAGATACAGTATCACAAAAGGATAATAATACATTGAAATATATATATATATATACCATTTTTGGAAGTGCATAATATGTAAAATGTGTATGATGATTCATTCCTTACAATATATGGATTCGAATTTAAACTATCCCATCATTTACTTCTATATTATTTTTAGAGAGAGAGAGACAGAGACAGAGACAGAGACAGAGACAGAGACAGAGACAGAGACAGAGACAGAGACAGAGACAGAGACAGAGACAGAGACAGAGACAGAGACAGAGACAGAGACAGAGACAGAGACAGAGACAGAGACAGAGACAGAGACAGAGACAGAGACAGAGACAGAGACAGAGACAGAGACAGAGACAGAGACAGAGACAGAGACAGAGACAGAGACAGAGACAGAGACAGAGACAGAGACAGAGACAGAGACAGAGACAGAGACAGAGACAGAGACAGAGACAGAGACAGAGACAGAGACAGAGACAGAGACAGAGACAGAGACAGAGACAGAGACAGAGACAGAGACAGAGACAGAGACAGAGACAGAGACAGAGACAGAGACAGAGACAGAGACAGAGACAGAGACAGAGACAGAGACAGAGACAGAGAGAGTTAGAGATAGAGATAGAGAATCAATCTTTAAAAAATGAAACTAAAAACAAAAGTTTTATTATTGTTATTAAAAATGTATGGTAGTGAAAGAAACTGTATAACAGTTCATTAGTTTTAAAGTCATAATAATTGACAGACACAATAAAATGAGTAATTATTATAATGAACTAGATCAATAAAATAAATTCCAACGTTCATTTTGTTTACATTTTATTAAACAAACGTACATTCCAGTTCGTTAAATTTCATTTGATGCTATGGTGAAATGATAATACCCGCACCTTATTTTTTTTGTAAACACACATCTCGAAAATATTTCTAAACAGTCAAGTTAATATCTCTCTACAAGATATTAATCAGTGAAGCATGAAAAATCTAAATAATTCCACAACAAAATTTTAATCATAAGTAAATAATAAATTCTGTTATGTTTCTTTATCTTTAGAACCACTTTTAATTAAAAAGAAGCCTTTCTTATTTTAATTATTACAAAATTCATTGAATTTTATTTTTATTTTCTCTCTTATATACATAAGTAGCGTTGAAAATAATTATTAATTTTAAAACAAATCTTATTTTTTTAAGTGTAACTTGAAACTTTAGGTTTATAAAAGATAAAATTATAAATATATATAAATTTGAAATCTTTGTATAGTAAAATATTTCTTTACAAGAAATCAATGCTAAAACATGTGTAAAATAATGGCCCTAAGGAAATGAAGGGGGGGGGGGAGTGAAGGAAAGAAGAAACTGTATATTTAGTGGAAAATTCTCTCTCTAACTCTATTTCTCTCTCTCTCTCTCTCTCTCTCTCTCTCTCTCTCTCTCTCTCGGGATAAAGAAGAAGACTGATTTCTTCTCATTTTTATTAAACTTTTGTATTTTCTTTCATTAATTTTAATTCATTTAACAGAAGAGTTAAACCAACCCTTTAACATTAATTATGTAACCTACTTTAAAATTAAATAACACAAAAAAAAGTTGAAATATTGGTATGTACTCAAGTATTAATCCTAAAAATATACACCGTAATTTTTTCATGTCACTTAAGCATACTAGTTAATTAAAATTTATTTCAGAGATACAAATAAACTCAATTTTATGATTTTATTCCTTTCATATTTTGAAACCTTGTCATTTACAGTTTGTAAGTTATTTAAATATTATATTTAGATTATCAGGTAGTCTTTATAGCGTTAAGTTTTGAATTCTGTAAATTATTTCCCGATAAAACATCACTAAGGCTTAGTATTAAGCCTTTGCCACTTGAACTGATAGATAAACTGAAATAATATAATACAAAACTTTAATCTTGCTGGATCGTGTTGTGCTTGCTATAAGTGTTTGGTTTCCAAGCCAATGGTCATTACAAATGCGACCCTTGTATGACAGGGTGGTTGTAGATCTTTATTTGAAAGGCACAAATAATGAAAGTGTTGGTGTTTACCTTATCATCATAAAATCAGTTATACACACCTAAAATAAGGAGTATATGTAGCACAAAGAACAAAGGTAATTAGATATATTTTAATTTTAGTCCCCACTCTATATTAAAAGCTATTCAAAGTAAAGCTTTTAATACTAAAAGTTAAGAGTATCAACATATCAAATTTGGAAGTAAAAGCTATTATTTTACATATGTGCTAACATTGGTTTCTAAGAAAACTCAATTATCGGTTGTTTTAGTTAAAATTTGCGTAAAATTGGATCAAGGTATTTGATGTCAAAGCTCTTTCCGTCATTAAGAAAAAGACGATGATGAAACGCACTTCAGTTATAATCACATTTTAATACACAAGCTTTTGCTATTACACCCAATTTAAATTTTCTTTAAAATTTCTTTATAAAAAAAAAGTAAGATCAAATAAGTCTCACTACTGCTTTTTTTATTTTCTTAGGTATCTTTGAGATATTTTATTGAACTAAAATTAAATTTATGGATAAAAAAATATACAAGGTATTCTCAATTACTTTTAACTTTATATTCTAGACTACTTGACACTATTATATTTTTCTCTTCGTTCATTTTTTTTATTGACTTCGAGGTCATGAATTGAATTTCACACTTTTTTTTTTTTTTTTTTTTTTTTTTTTTTTGTTAGCTCAAATATTTTACAGCATAGCTTTTCAAAAAGAGTTTCCTTGTGCTTGAGATTATCAGGATGCTTTTTTATATTTATAGTTTTTTCCTTCATTTTATCATAAAATATATTCGACACTCTAAAAAAAATAAAGCAAAATAAAATTATTGAGGCAATTCTATCTTTATCCGCATTACTGCGGATAGGAAAGAAAGTATAAAGAAAAATATTTATTATTTACTATTTCTATTAAATTTCTGTGTTATCTTATAAACAATAATATATTATTTGATTTGTGGTATTTGACTTATTTATTTTATATCAATTATTTGGTTAAAAAGGGAAAGCTAGACACACTTTTGCAATATTATGTTATTGATCTCATATAGCTATCCCCCTTCTCTCTCTCTCTCTCTCTCTCTCTCTCTCTCTCTCTCTCTCTCTCTCTCTCAGCTTGGCTTTCTCACTCGCGTCACTTGAGATGAATCGCATTTATTTTCTTGGAGAATCTCCAGCAGCTTGCGGGAATCTCCAAGGCAAAAAGCTAAAGCAATATCATGTGGAATTCTTTCTTTCTCCTTTCTGTCAAATCCCTGTTGTCTTATACCGTAACAGAGATAATACGATTGCGAGGCTTTTCATACATACTATGTATTGCATCAAAATAAGAGTAAAGACACACATAGACTTCTTTCTCTTACAGTGTGCGGTGGTTGCCTGTAAATAAGTTATAGTTAATATCATTGAAGTTGCTCATCTGTAGGAAGCAAAATTACTATATAAAAATAGAACACGTCATTTCGTCTCAGATATAATCTTTGTTTATTTTTCTGGCAGCTTTTCCTTCAAAATCAAGTTCCCCCAGTGATTTTTGTTTTTAATTTTGTTAATAAATCTATAAAGCAACTAGTCTTAAAGACGTAGAACACCTTGAACAAAAAACTTGCCTAATATCCTAAAATACCCAAATATCAACATTATTTTGGCCGGAGTCATTGATTTCTAATATTTTATTTAGACTACTAAAGTATATTCTTGTGTATTATAAAAATATAATAAAATTTTGATACAAAAGTTAATAAATTTTTTAAATATCATCAAGTAAACATTAAAAAACAAATTAGATTCTTCCCTGTCTGGGAAAATGAAAGTTGTGTTGAAGTTTTTTTTTTATTCCATTAGGAATTGTTTCTTGTCCCAACTGAAGCAAGAAGTGGGTTTTACAATTTACATAATGGATGAATTAACAAAAGAAATAGTGGTAGAATATAACAGCTCAAAAAGCAGTTGATAATATTTAAAATAGACAGCCCATATTTTTTAGTCATTTTTTATATTTTTTAGATGATCTTAATAGCAATATTTATTGAATCAATTGAAAAATGATATCAATACTTTAAAGTTAATATAAAATTTCAAATAAATAATAACAATAATGATATAACCTTTATCTGGGTTGTTTTAGGAATATACATAAAGTCTTATACGAAAAAAAAAATGTAATAGATTTAGAGTACCTCAGTTTTGCTCTTGTCTATAAAACCAATACCACATTGCACTATATATATGTAAGGTCACATACGTATTTGAAAATTGAAACCTTGAAATTGGCAATGTTAGGTTTGAAGATTGGATAAAACGTAGTAAATTTACATTAAATTTGATGTGTATTTTTTTTTCTTGTCTATAACGAGAAGGGATGACTTTGTTCAACATTTTTAGCTATTACAATTCTATGCACGTTTTGTTCTTTGTTAGAATAGCTGGAAGCGTCGGCGTTTCTTAGCGTAACACAAAATTCAGGTACTTGGGTTTATATTATAAGAATGTAGGATCACATTATATCTAGATTTTTTTTTGTCATGTGGTTGTAATATTGATTAAAATCAATAAAGTTCCTTCGTGCTTAAGCGTAATTAAGAACTAAATTAAAACGGTCCAAAAAAAAATAACTATGGTATAGTAAAATTACTCAGTGGTGAAAATTTTTTTTCTTAAATAAATATACCATTAGTATTTAATTTTAAGTTTATTCGATTATAAGGTACAACCATTACACTAAAAAGTTATGGATAATTTTTAATCTCATTTTTTTTTCTTTATCTGCTTCCATATAAATAAAAAATTTATAAAATACAACTTGTTAAAAAAAAAGAAATATAAATTTTATTTTATTTTAACATATCCATATGGCGCATAACCTATCAAAAAGAGCGTAGAATAATTTTGCAAAATGTTGAACTTATCAACATTGTACTATTTTCAATATAAAATTCAAAGTTTCAATGTGAAATATTGAAGTCTTACTTCAAAAAGTTTTGTAAGATAAAGACGAGAGAGAGAGACAGAGACAGAGAGACAGAGAGAGAGAGAGAGAGAGAACAGAAATAAAAAGTTAAAATAAGTTTATAGTCGATCAGATAAGAATCAGTTTTTAATTCAAAATTACAAACACGTTTCATTGTTAAAGGTACTACAAAAAGTTTACAACTCTCGATATCAAAAAGAGGACATAAAATATTTCAAATGAAAGCATTTATCAATATTTTATTACAACTTGAAAACATTCTCAATTTTTTTTTTTTTTTATCTTTTTAACATAGGAAAAAAAAACAATAATGAAACCACAAGAGGAATACTTCTTGATTTATTCACATAAAATATTATATTGTTTTTCAAAAATATAAAATTGTAATAAAATTTTATGTACAAAAAATTAAAAAGTTATAACATTTCCGATATAAAATAAGATCAAATTTTTTTTAAACAAAAACTTTGTGTTTGTCACATTTCGAAGATAAATCAGCTATATCGACGATGATGCGGACTTAAAACAGATTTCCTTTGTTCAGTTTCGTAAGAAAAAATTGTATTGCCGCGATGCCAACATTTTTTTTTTTTTATTAAAAACAACAGAAAAAATAAATCGGAAAACATAATAATAATAAAACTTAAAGAGATCCTGACCTTGAAAAAAATTTATATATAAATTACGATGTGGAACTATTATAATATACATATCTCTTCAGTGACTTCACAAACTGGGAAAAAGAACTTGTAAAATAGGCAACTCGCTCAACAATTTCTATTTTCTATTCATGACGTCGAGAATTCCTAAAGTTACCAACAGTATTTTAGCCACATTTGGTGAGGTTACAGAAGAGTTGAGGAACATGTTATGAATCTTAACCTTTTTGATTTAAGGTGTGGCTTCCAGGATCCCTTTAAGAATACAAAATTTTTCTAAGACGATAGATTTGACCCCTATAATGAATTTTATCACTTTTAATTTAATCACAAGTAGCAACGTGGTCATAACGCCATTTATAAGGTCATTGCAATCATCTCAAAGTACTAGGTTATCGTCGTTTTGCAAAAGTCTATACTGCAGTCAAAAAAAATAAAATAAAAAGCAAAAGGAAAGTATTTAATTGCTATGTACATATATGTGCAAATTGTTACACTCTATATCTTTGTTTTGAATAACAAAAAAATACTAACGTGAAATTAAAACAAAAGAACATTGTTGTATAAAAATACTCACGTATATAAGGGTTATTGTCTCCTTCAGAGATAGAAAGAAGTGCTGAGTATTTGTGTCTGCTAAACTTTACTTTCTTCTCTTTGTTTTATAATACAACTTTAAAAAAAACAACAACAACGCACACTGATGTTATTTTGGTTGAAACTTTAGCAATTCTCTCTCTCTCTCTCTCTTTCTATCTCTCTCTTACTCTCACTATTTTTTCTTTCTTGTTTTCATTCTAATTTGATAAAAGTACGCAAGCAAACATGTACGGTTTCAACCCTCTATTTTACATGATATTTTAGTTTAAAACAAATTACAGCAGGGAAAAAAAGTGTATGCCAAGAAGTACACTATTACGTTGAAAATGTTTATATCTTTATATATATATATATTCCTTGTATTTGTAACTTTATATGGAAGCTTTTGGCTTAATTTTGTTATTTTTCGTGACATGTTAGAGCTTGACGCTAATTGGAACGACACTAAGATGATGGATGAAACAAAAACACTTACAACATTAACTTTGCAATCTATCATCACCAATTGATATGACAACAAAATTATTGACTTGTTATTGGATATAATACTTGTAAGAAACACAATAAAAATTAAATATCATATAATGAAACATGTTAGAAATAAAAGCAATTACCAAATGAAACGTGACCAATTATAAAGATTAATATAACAAATCATTTTATTTGACTTATTATGTAAAATAAAAACTTATGTAATTTTTAACTTATCCTTATCATGCGGTAAAAACTTTTCTCATCAAATTTATACGAATAATGACTATAAATGAGATAAAGCAGATAAAAAAAAGATATCTAATTCCAAGTTTTACGAATATTTTATTTCTTTTCAATCCTTATTCCATTTTCTAGACATTAAAATCGATTAAATAAAATGCTTTTTTATTTTATGGTATTTTGTTTTAATTTGTGTTTTATAGCAAACCTATTTGTAACTAGCAGGTTATTAAAATTAATTACAGTGTCTAGTTTAGTGGTATTTACATATATGTACATAATTGGATAAAAATTCCCTTTGGGCAAAATAAGGGGAGAAAATAATAATGATGTGTAATAATAATAATAATTAGGGACCGGATTTTCAGTTGCAAATGTCTGCTTGCGCCTGCAAAAACAGCAGTTACTTTTCCTGCTGCACAACTTATCAATTTGTAAAATATTTCCTATCTACCTGTAATTTACCTCAAAATACCTGGAATGAACCAAAATTATAAATATTTAGTAAATTGTTGTGCGGTACAAGGAGCAACCAAACTCGCAGGCGCAAGCAGACATTTGCAACTGAAAATCCGGTCTCTAAAATAATAAATTATTTTTATTAGAGGCCAAAAAAGGTACAAACCCACTTAAATGGTCCTCTGACTTTTTTCACTGACTAGATCTGGTTTATTATTGTTGTTGTTTTTAAGAACATTTTTTTATATATTTTTATATCAATTAAAATAGAAAGTTTTTAATAAAATGAAGTTGAAAATATTTTATATTATATTTAAAGAGCAACGTAGATTTTATAAAATGGATTTGAAATGAGATTGCTTTTAAAAATAATAACATTTGAAATTTAGAGGAATGCATTATGAAATGTTTTACACAGTAAATTTAATCGTAGACTGTAAAATCTCTCTCTCTCTCTCTCTCTCTCTCTCTCTCGTTTTATCTTTTTAAATATATGGCTGGATTATAAAGGTTCAAAACACGAAATTAAAAATAATATACACATAATATAATTCAGCACACACAAAGTGTCAAAGTTCAGCGATATTTGCGGATACCAAAAAAAATAACTGTCACAAAGTGTAAATTAATTTAAATTTTAACCTGTCACATTCTAAAAAAATTGTAGGCTATTATACTACTTTTCTCTTTACTATGCTTGTTATATCTCCGTTAATATGTACTTTTATTATACAGTAAAAAAATGTGGTGGTTTAGAATTTCAATTGTTTGATATATAGAGTTATTATTTGAACATTTGCATAAAAAAGAAATAAAGGATTTTAAATCCACAATGCTAAAATTATTTTTCAAATCAAATTAGTATAAATTTTTGTAGATATATACAGTTGAAGTCAAATATTAATATAAGTTATATGCTTTAATATTTTAATACTATGACACTATATATGAGTTAGTATCTTGAAATTTATTTTTTCAGTTCCATTTCAAGAGAATTGTACAATTTCACTTTATGTGTATTTAATTTTCTCTCAAAGAGTTTCAATTTGAATTTTCACATGTACAGTATCTTATATTGAAGCTAAAGAGATAATTTGCATTTTGAATTACATTACAGAATATTTTATACGTCGCAAAAAAAAAAAAAAAAAAAAAAATCGTCAGAGACGGAGAAAAGAAAGAATTTTTATCACTTAAATTTTATCGATAATGTTAAATATTATAAAAGTAGTATTGTTCTATTTTTTTAACTTCTTAATTTTGGAATAATAATTCGCAATAATATTTTCATGAAATATTGAAATAGTTGTAGGAATCAAACTGCTCACACACACGGAAAGTATAAATTACTTAATGCTGCATTGTAGTTTAAATGATGCTAATATAAATCATTATGCTATAGAACGTAATGTTTATGCTTTGTTACATAGTAATTAGTATCAAGTATTGCATAGATTACGCTGTATTGAACAAATTGTGCTGAAAATTAGCTAGCATAATTATTACGTTGTAATTTTTGCCCGTGCAGATCCGTGAGAACAATTCATTTTATATGATAAAATTGTCTGCTACCTTATAAGAATTCTTCATTAAATTTCTTCTATATAAAAGCTGAAAGAAATAAAAAGTAATGTTTCACAAGTGTTTACTTTAAGTTTGATAACCAAATTTATTCAGCACTGTTGTTTTCCGATACACTTCACTTCATGAGCTCAATCTGCTTTTATGTTAATACTAAATTTACAGTATTATGCGTATATATACAGTTAAATTCCTTGACTTTCGATACTCTCTTTAGCTCTTATAGTCTCTTTCAGATTAAATTTTGAAAAACTCTTTCTTTATAGTCAATACACATTTGAAATCTTTGATGTTTTTATAAGATGTATATAATCGTAGTTCTCACAAAATTGAGCGAAATTGTATGCTGTGAGAACAAATTAAAGTATTGTTAAACAAGAGAAAAATAATTGATGTTTTTCAAAACATTTTTATCATCTCTATATTTATATTTTATATCTTTTTGAACAATTTCGAATACCAAAGATTGCATTTGGAGTTACATAAGATATGGGTTATTTGTTCTACTAAATATATTATATATTTTTTTGGAAAATTTATAATTGAAAGGAAATTCTTAAAATGAATTTTTAATATCATAGAGAGAGAGAGAGAGAGAGAGAGAGAGAGAGAGAGAGAGAGAGAGAGAGAGAGAGAGAGACTTAGAAGCCATATTTAGGGAAAATGGGGAGAAATATATCTTTTTTATAAAACTTGAAATAATATAACATATTCCTTTTTTTTTTTTTTTTTTTTTTTTTTTTTTTTTTTTGCCAAGTAAGATCAAAGACGAGGTTGAAGGTGCAAATTAAGGCGTCTTTATTGAGGAAACAAAATTTAATTAAAAAAGTTTTCTGAATGTACCATTACTTTTTTTTTTCTTTAGGAAATTTGTTAAGAAAATTATATATAAGAAGAAGAAACAAAAAAAATGAACTGATAATCCTTACTAATATTGTGAGGTTTTTTTCCTTGTCCTTCAATCCATTAGATATTTGAATCATTACTTTATTTTCATCATGTGTTGTGGATTCTCGTTATTTACGTGACAGCTGTCACTTATTGTTATTATGCAGGACGTTTTGACATGAAAAAGGGACCTTTATAATGTATGTTTTGGAGTTTCATAACGATACTTTTTGGCTTGGTTGATTCTGTGTTTCAACCTATACATATTACAAGGTAAGTGACATATGGCACACTAAAAGCTCTCTCTTTTTTTTTTTTTTTTTTTTTTTTTTTTAATTCACAATTTTTTTATATACTTTGACTATACGTATATTACTTTGATAAATTGTATAATGTTAAGTGAGAAATCGTATGTGTCGATGCCAGATTTCATTGATTATTTAGTTATTTATTTGTATAATAACGAAGTATGGAAAATAACAAAAGAGATATTAAGCAAGTATCAGCATAAAAACCAGGTATGCAAAATCGTTCTCCATACCATGATAAAAATTAAAACAAAAAATAATAGACAAAAGTAAATATTATGCTAGTAAATCGTAAAAAAAAAAAAAACTAATAGTAAATGAAGTAGAAACTACCCTGGTGTTTTATAGAGTTAAATATTTTGAGCAGATATAGTTGAGTGTAGTTCCTTGATGTTACGGCAGGTGGCACATATGCACAGAGAACTAGATTTTAGCCTAGTATCACACGATTATAATTTTCATTACTTTACTTCTATCTCTGTTAATTATAAACATTCTCCTAATTATGACAGTGTAGATTAAATGAAAAGTATATATGTAGTTGAAATTCATCATGACGTTATATAACCGACATGCAACAAGTTTGCCCATGTATAAATAAGTAAATCGAATTTAACAACAGCAAAAAAAAAAAAAAGTAACAAACAGTTTAGGCTTTTTTCCCCTTTGGCTGTAACAGAATGAGATTTTAATTTTTAAAACTTTTTTCTTCTTTTTATCAAATTATAATATAAAACATGTAATAACGTAATAACTGGTAAGTTTAACCTTAATATATTTCATGATATTAATTTTCCATAACATTCCAGCGTTAATGTATAACATCCATCACTGTCTTTTTCTTTTTTTATCGTATCATTCAAAACGGCAAAACTAACATAATTTTTTTATGTTACATACTAAAAAAAAAGCTCAATTTTTTCTTTTCTTCTTTAAGTGTTAACTCATTAAATATTAGCCTAGAGCATGAAAATATCAAATTTTATAATTAATATTAAAAGAAGTGTCTGTTATAAAAATAATAATAGAAATTATTTTACAGGAGGGAATACAGAATTAATTTTGATTTATAATCTTATGTAAATCAAATTACTTTATTCTAATATTCTGTGCCGTTTTGTACGTTATATATTTTAAATAATAAAATATGGTGCATTTGATTGGATTTAAAATAGAAAAGAAAGGCACATTTATCTTTAAAAATATTACAGGATAAAAAGAGAATCTAAAATTATTCTATTCACATTTCTCAATATCTGTTACAATACCTGAATACAAATAGTTACTCTTTCAAAGAGAAAGATATGCTGTCGAAACAAAATCCGTGTTATTGAAAATTGTACACATCTCAAGAGAAAATAATCCCAAATATGTGTACGCAACCTAACATATACTGCTGAGTGATGTAGAATACCCAAGTGAATTGAATTTACATAAACTTGTGTTTAAATTTTTTTAAGAGTGACCTTTTTTTAAATTAAATTTTTAATATTACATTATAAGGCGGTCTTTTATCAACTTGCTGGAAATACTAAAAATTAACTTGTTATATTAAAAATTAAAACTTAATTCTTAATGAAATACAAAGTCGTAATGGTAACTTTTTATATTACTTAACTTTACAATACTTCATGAAACAATAATTAAACACTTTTATTACATGTTATATATATATATATATATATATATATATTATAGGTTTGATTTCGATTTTTTTTCTATTTCATTATTTTTAAATCATTGTAGTGCTGCTTGTACATTTTATACACATAATTATAATTTAAAAATGTCATTAACTGAGTGTAATAGGAAAGTGTAGAGAGAGAAAAAGCAAAAAATCTTTTGATGTAAAAGTAATTACATTTTAAAAACAAGGACAGTATCGTAGAGCTATAAATATTATATAAATATATATATATATATATATATATATATATATATATATATATATATATATATATATATATATATATATATATATATATATATAATATATACACACAGTATATATACAGTATATGGGTATGTATATACTACAATTTTTAAACATTAAAAAAAGTGTATACTTAATTTTCTACATAAATTGCCGTATAATATATTATTTTTCTCTTCTTCGTCGTCTTTTTTTTTTATATTATTATTTTTTTAATTATTGCTAAAGTGTCAACTAAAGGTAAATTTTAATTACAGTGTAAAGTTAATGAAAATGTACCGACGTAGTGTGCCATCTATTGAGTTAATCTAGCAATACAAAGTGTAAGTCCAAGACTTTGTGCATTGTATAAATAAATTTAAAGCACTAGTACGCTTGCGCTTGGAATAATATGTAAAATTTGCACGTGTATTCGTTTTTTTTTATCTATATAAGTCCATTACCTCTGAATTTAATATCTATATACATAATACATACATACTCAATATATAAATATTGATATACATTTTTATACGAATATGTACATATTCGTAACAATTTCCATGAGATCCATAAAAATTGTTGTAAGAAGCTATCAAATGATAAATAATTTATTTATTTCCACAGAAATACATAATATAAAAAAGTATAAATGTCAATACAAATGTAGAAGATAATTATATATATATATATATTATATATATATACATTAAAAAGTTTTGTAGGATGTATCCGCATGACATCATATTTAATGCGCTTGGAGGCCATACCGGAGTAATGAATAACATTGTTCAGCATAGGACAAACTTCTTTTTTTTTTTTGCTATTTTCTTTGAGAAATCAGTTAATTTTATGTTATTGTTATTTTTTCCACATACATGACATAAATAAATAATTAATCGTCTTTATTCGTATGCATACTACACATACAAACCTACAATTTTATACTGACTAAACTGCAATTATTTGCTTAATATACCGTTCAATTTCTATAGTTTCAATAATTTTGTTTCCATTTAATAATCATTACACTTGATGTATAATGTATTTTGCTTTTTTTTTATGTTTTTTTGACATTTTATGAATGTAATTTAATATATATATATATTTAATTATAATTTATTGTAAATATTTTTTGACAAGACCAACGCTTGTTGTAACACATGTTACTATGAACTGCCTGGGTCAATAAGAAATCTTATTCTTATTCAAAAAAAGCATAAAGGAAAATACAATTTTTGAAAGATACTAATTTAACCTATGTATCTATTAACAGCATCAATGCTCTCAAAAATATTGCTAAGTATTTTTAAACTGCTAAAGTAAGTCATTTTCTTATGCTGGGCGTGTTATTGAGCGTTGACTTTAACATGAATGCATAGACCTGTAGACATGACAATCTTGCATCAAAATAATTAACAAATCATATATATCACTTACAATCTATTTATATTACGCATGTAATCATATAGACAAAATTACAGAATATATTATAAAGCAAATATTGCTATTAATTTAGTGCTTTTTATTAATCTCTTTAAATTTATATCTACTAATTTGGTTTAGGTTAGCAGGTAAGTGATTATAATTATTGGGCTTTCCTTAAATAAAACTTATAGCTCTGATTGTTGTTACTGAAAGTTATTCTAATTTATGTAATGGTTTTCAATTAAGTCCTTGCATTAATGTGGAAATATCAATTAACGTATTAAAATATATTATTAAATATAAAATGTCCTTTCTGATTAATTTTTTTGGTTCTTTCTATTATTATTATTAGCTTTTAACACGTCAAGTGTGACAACTGACGAGTATGTGTCATTTAAATTTCTCGATACCAATTGCATTAGTGTTCTTAAAAATCTCTTAAACGATGATTTCTTAAAGGAATAGACCAGAATAAAACATAAGCATTTATATCTCAAAGTACTTGATAAGACTTACATAAATAACTTTAGTTGGTCTCAAAACCCAACTGTAGCTTCGTAGCAGTGATCAGAAAATTTCAATTTATGCAACCCGCACAACATATTTTTTTTTTTTACTAATTTTTGCATGTTTCTGACGTCAGAAATATGAATAGTCACACAAATTGCATACTTTACAGTATTTTCACGCTCTCTCGTGGGGTTACATTAGCATTCTGGTAAAAAGTGTCATCAGTTTTGAAGATCCCATTTCATGTTTATTTATTAAAAAGCACATGTTGTTTTATGTGGTCTATGACTTATAGAAAATGATAGATTCGTTGACATTTTATGAGTGTGTTTGATTGGTTACTTGTCATAACCGGTAACAAACATTTGAAGAAGATAGTTATTAAAATAAAATTTGTAATATATACGTAAAATTATGATACACCATTGAGAGATGTTAGAAATACAGTTGACAACGATGAAAATTGAAAGTTTTTGTTGTTGTTGTTTTGCCAATGGTTTGATTTTCATACTTATTTTCTACTTGAAATTATACGGATGAAAATAAAATATACGACTTATTATATGGCTCTCAAATTTAAGTTCAGCATTTTTTGTTGAATCCATTAGAGAAATTTTTAAAGTTTTAGTTAATAAGTACTGAAGACAAAAACGATGAAAAGATAATTGGTCTAAGACTTTTCAAATTTGTAAGATTCTACAAACGCTAAATTGTAATTTATCAACTTTTAGAATTTTGTATCTTATATTTTTAATTATTTTAAATTTCCTCAACAAGATTGATACGTTTAGAAATAATTATTAAATCTCTTTTTTTTTTTTTTTTTTTTTTTTTTTTCATTAGGTTCCTAAAGTACTTTCAAAGGTTAATTTGTCAATTTGTGTCAATTGACTTCCTATCCTTTTTCTTTCTTTGAAGGCAATTAACTTTTATATTTTAGCTTTCCTTCATTTTGGTCTAATGTAAAAAGATTATTGGTTTTAGTATGTTTACTTCCAGACCATGTAAAACCTTATACACTATAATCTTATTTTACTAATTTTGTGGTTAATATTTAGTTTGCCATTAAGTTAACATCCCAAAATATAAGGATTAGTAAGATTACCTTAATTATAAGCTATTCAACTTGAAATAAACAACTTAATCCTTATTCAGAGTTATAGGGTCAATGCCCGCATTTTAAACTTAAAACTTCAAAATATTTGCCTCTTTTTTTATATATATACAGTATATACCATTATTTTAATTAAAACAAGTCAATTCTAATTTTACCTTTGTTTAATTTACATGACAAGATTTTGCAAACAATTATAATTTAAAATAAAAGTTTTAAAAATATATATAAGAAAAAAACAAAAAGTGTTTTTGTTGGTACAATTTGACATCTGGTGAGTAGGTTGTGAACTAAATATTTTGAAAATCAATATGTCTCTTTTGCAATTCAATTTTATTTCACATTAATTCTATCTTTCCTGTACGAACTTAACCTATTTTACTTCATATTTAGGTAAACTACGAAGTATTGTTATAATGGAAATTCATAACCATATGTATAATGTAATAATCTTTATTAACCCCTTAATTCTAATATAGATATTAAAATAAA
This sequence comes from Ecdyonurus torrentis, assembly GCA_949318235.1. Classification (NCBI taxonomy): domain Eukaryota; kingdom Metazoa; phylum Arthropoda; class Insecta; order Ephemeroptera; family Heptageniidae; genus Ecdyonurus; species Ecdyonurus torrentis. The sequence continues at coordinate 12,063,358 of OX439132.1, read as the reverse complement.
TTTATGCATATATGTATGTATACAGTGAGTTTAACTAAAAATATATTATGGTAAAATAATACATTCAAATTTAACCATCTGTAAAGCAAACATTATTATACATTTTATTTAAAAAAAAAAAAAAGCAAATTTTAACGCATATTTTTTATTATTTATTTTTGCGTAATATTACAAAGAGAGTAATTTTTAATAATGTGTAACAAATTATGTGCGAGATATACAATGTTAACGATACATTTATTTGTACATTTTTTTAATCATTTTTTTAATAAAATAAAGCTCTGCTTTTTATTGTTATAACAAGAATTTTTCTCTCGTTTAATTTTTTAATTTTTTTTTAAGTTCAAATAAAAATGAAAGAAGTAAATAGCTGATTTACAATAAAATAAAAAATAAAAATATATTTTAAGCTTGGAAATATGTAATAAGAATTTTTTTCATCAAAATTGTTTATATATATATATATATATATATATATATATATATATATATATATATATATATATATATATATATATATATATATATATATATATATATATATATATATATATATATATATATATATATATATATATATATATATATATATATATAATATATATATATATAAAATGTAAAAACAGAGTATTTAAAGAACTTTTTTTTTTTTTTTTGCAAATTCTTGTAAGTAGTGCAATTTAATACAACCGAAATTGTAAAATACTAAATTTGTAAGTTATTTTGCTTGAAATCCATTAATTACAGAGAAAACAATATGAAATATAGCAATTCACATTTGAGTGATATAAATAGTTTCTATTTGAATAATGGTAAGTTTATGTAATTTACAAAATAGAGTATTAACATACACATACAGCTTTAATACAATTATGAAATAATAATAAATAAAACCACTAAATATTTATCATTTTCCTTATTCTATTCAGAGCACACAAATACAACTTGGGTGCTCAAGCGTTTATCTTTAAAAACAAGACGAATGTTACATTACAAGAGAGAGAGAGAGAGAGAGAGAGAGAGAGAGAGAGAGAGAGAGAGAGAGAGAAGCAAGCGAGCAAGCGAGCAATTCTTGCCAAGAAATTCTCAAGATCTATTTTTAGTTTTATTTTTTAAGCGTTTTTACTACAGGAATACGTATTAACTATTAACAATGTGTATACTACTTGAAATAGTAGTATACACAACAGTACCATCAAAGTAATATTCTATCATCAGTATACTTCAAAAATATTTATAAACGAAAACTTTTTTCCCCTTTTCTCATCTGTTTACAAGCAAGCAAACAAAAAAAATTTCATAAAAAAAAGGCCCCCCGCAGATTTTGATGATAAAAATTTATGAAAAACTTTGCTCTCAGAGGTCATTTAGCTAAAAATAACTTTTAGCATTACCTCATAACTGGGTAGAAAACACACACACACGATAATATGAGTGAAAGTTTTTTTTTTTTTTTTTTAACGTAAAAACTACAGAGTTTTATTGTTTTAAAAAAAATGCATGGCATAAAAAAATCCTATAAATCTTGTTTTTTTAAACCAATATCCCTTACATAACAGTATTGATAAATTATATAAAGTTCAATCTGTTTCTTTTGTTTTTAACACTTGCAATGATTGACAGGTTTTTTTCCTACATGATAAAACGACAGCAAACGTTTTTGTTCTATCTAGTTTTCCTTTATTTATCTTTTCTTTTATGATACTATTTTCCTATATATTATAATATATACATATAATATATATATATATATATATATATATGTGTGTGTGTGTGTGTGTGTGTGTTATATGCACACACACATTTATATATTGAGAAGCAATAAAATTTGCTACACTGTAAAAATACATACCCATATGGCACATTTCGAGGTTATTTTTATCAACCACGTTGACATACACTAGAAAAAAAGTATATATTATCATTCATGAGTATAACGTTTAATATTTTTTAGGTTTTTCATAGCGTAAAAAAATGATAACGTATGAATGCGTTTTTTTCAGTGTACATTAAAGAGTTTTGAATTTTCTTATAAACAAACAAAAAGTCTACAACAAAAGTGAATGTATACATAAGATTTTTTATCTTGACTGGAATTGTGGTTTATAAAAAAAAATATTGTGCTTGGTTTATGTGACTTTCAAGCAATAAGTCAAAATTGAAATTGTAGAAAATAAAGTAATGAATTTTAATATAAACATGTACGAATCTTGTAAGCAATATTCGTAGACAATATTGTCACAATCGTATCGTCGTACATCAAAGTAACGTGTGTGTGTGTGTGTTTTTTTTTTTTTTTTTTTTTTTGACCTAAATTGGAAAATTTATTTCTACTAGTAGTAGTTTTTTTATTACATCGCTCGCGGGTGTAAGAAAAAGAAGAAAAAAAAAAGTTGAGAGAAGAAAAAACTTTTACCGCATAAATTATTATAGAAGAGTAAAATAAAAGTAAAGTTAGGGAAATTGTTACCCACTTTGTGACGGTTTATTTGACACTGTAGAAATGGAAAAAGGTATAATGTATAGTCAGTCTTTTGTTTGACGAAAGAGAAGGACGAGAGAAAAAAAAAGATAATTTAATTGTCACGTTAATGTATATAAGAGACCCTTTTTACTAAAGAGTACTACGCATCAAAGAAAATTAACATACGTATAATAGAGAGATACTTTTGAATAAAATCTTATTAAATTGATAGCAAAAAGAGAAAAAATTCACATTAAAATTATATTAATCATTTTAATGATCTGTAATTGACAGTTCACAGCTTGATGTGACAATTTATTTTATATTTCCTACAAACTGATAAGTTTAACCTTGTATACAGAACTTTAAAACATTGAAAGGTTAATGCGCAATTTATAAATTATATTTAAGTCTGTTGTAAAAGAAAGAATATGTTACCTGTATTACTAAATATGTTGAATACTAATGTCATTGCAGTAGTATAGTGCGAATTTTTCTTTCTTATAAATTTATTGGCACTATTTTCTTATTAAATCGTATATTTTTTAGTATGCTGTAAACTCATTAAAAGAACGTCAAAAGTAAATTATGTAAATACCATGTACGTTTTTCAGTAGAAAATGTAAATAAAATGCTCTATATACATGTTTGCTTATATATATATATGTTAGGACACTGATTTCATATAATGCTAACTTGTATTATTTTCTAGAGCTTGGTTTGTTAACTATGTTATATACCTACGTATATACTGTTGTACGTCATTAGCAAGTCCTACAAAATGGTTTTCCATTCATGAACACGTAACATGCATTTGACATAATACGTAACGTTACGTGACTACCTGGGATTTAATATTATATAAATTATCAACTACATATATGAATTAATTCCATATACAGAAACAATAATGTATATATATTTGTCTAAAATGACAACAACATTAGGCGTTTTAGTATTATAGTAAATGCTTGGGAAAAGAGAAAAAACAACTTAAATTTTATAGATGGAAAATGTAGGGAAGGGAAGAGAGAGAGAGAGAGAGAGAGAGAGAGAGAGAGAGAGAGAGAGAGAGAGAGAGAGAGAGAGAGAGAGAGAGAGAGAGAGAGAGAGAGAGAGAGAGAGAGAGAGAGAGAGAGAGAGAGAGAGAGAGAGAGAGAGAGAGAGAGAGAGAGAGAGAACTACATCTTAAAAGTTGTCATTAGCCATCCAGCACTTTCGATCGTTGAAAAAAAAAGTTTTAGCAAACTTTTTATTTTATTTTCCATCACTTAACTGCTTAAACTAAATTTCAAATTGACGTTTGTAGAAAGTGAGATGACTTTCTTTTTAAGTTCGTATTATTAATTAGATATTAATTGCTTTACTAATAAAACCAATTAAAATATGGTAAGCGTAATTATAATAATTTTGATTGTAAAAAATATTTATATTATTAATGTTTCATTACAATCTTACATGATAAAAAAATCTTAAAGTTTATAATTAAATAAAACGCAGAAATGTTCAGATATAAAATATACAAATTTAAGTGTTAGAGCGCAATAATTTCTATATTAAACTTAAAAACACCTTATATACAAAAAGTTCATTTAATATGACAGATATATATTTTGAGATTTATATTTCAATAAAACAAAATTATAGCTGTTGTATTTTATATTGCTTAAACATTAATATTTTATATTGCGTGATCAAAAACCTTTTCTTTTTTTCTAGTTTATATTATAGTCTTCGTGACGTCAAAAACACGAAAAAGCTTATAATTTAACAAGTGTCAAGACCTGTGACGCCAAAAACTTGTAGAAAACTATCAAAATCCTTCACTTTTGATAATAAAAAAATTGGCAGCACAAGGAGAGAACCATTAATAAAACTTTATTTTGTCTTCTGTGACGTTCTATGTATATTCGTGAGTAATGTATCTCAACTTCTTTCACTTTTTCAGTCCAGATTTTAATATTTTTGGAAATGTGGAAGGGGGGGGGGGATCAACTATACCACACAATAGGATAAACCTACAACAACGTGTGGTTCAATAGAAATGAATGAGAAGAGGTGAATTGGTGGACCAACTTAATATACCTCTGACCTAGCGTGGGCCACTACCACCACTGCCAGGATTGACCAAAGACATTAATAGACCTGCCGCAAGCATATAAACACCTCATCTATTGTTTAACCTATGACGCACGTACATACACACGGGCATCAACGTGCTGAGAATATGATAGAGCGTTTTCAGTGCATAGGATAGGATGGCCTTTTAAAAAACTACCTAAATTGCTCATGTTTTTCAGCAATTGCATCAATGGTTGTGACTTTGACTGTTCTGTCTGTACAATTTTCTTGCTCAAAAAATCTATATTATTATTATAACCACTGAGAAGCGAACCCATTATCTCTCGCATGTCAAATTAGCACGCATACCACTGGGCTTGTAAAAGAATGCTAAAATAAATTAATTTATCTGTACATGTGTATTTAAATATAAAATTAACACCTATGCGACAATTTTAAAATATTACAAGCATTAAAAAAGAAAAAAAGGAACAAGAAGTTTTAAAAGTAAATTACAAATATGAACAGTCGTCATTTTTAAGATAAATTTTTAAAGAGAGTAAAACGAAGAAAAACGATAACTAAATAAGTAAAAAATATTTTAAGTGGATAATTATATGACAGTAAAATAATTATGTGACAATTATTACCAGTATGTTTAACACCAGTAATCGTAATAATAATATTAAAAACAAAATTAATGCATAGTTAACCAACCATAACAGTTATTTGTAACAATTCAATGCTCAATTTAACATATTAATAATATAATAATTTACAGGCCTAAAAAAAAAAACAATCAATAAATATTTCATATTGGTATACATAAACATTCTAACGCTACTTTATTTTTCAAAAAACAAGTAAACTGAAACATAATAATAATAAAATATTTTTATTTCACCTTCAATATAATGTTATAATAACATTGTAACATTGATGAAAAATTTGGAGTGTTTTTATGAATTGATTCTATAAAGTATAGAAATGATTTTGTGTGCTTTACGTAAAAGTTTTTTAATACTTTTTTTTATATTTTAAAGTTTTTCTTCCATTTTTTTTTTTTTTTTTTTTTGTCTGTGCTTGAAATCAAACACTTTTCTTGAATGTTCTCCAATTGAAGGAGGAGGCAGAAAGAGGGAGGATTTTGTTTACACACTTTAATATCCTGGGAAGCTCTGGGTGTTGGGAAATTCGATCTTGGTAGCTCGGATATCGCACGCTGACACCCCATGACTTTCAGATAGAAAGAAGAAATTGCAAATAATATTATTACTGGATGCTGCAGAGTAGCACAGAGAGTGAGAGAGAGAGATAGCAAACTTAAGGAAATAATATTGACATTTGAAGAAATTGATCATTTATATGAATGTTGTATCGTAGAATGCTATAAATCATTATGTGCTTTGTTTTAACTTAATGAGTAATGTAATATTATCAAATTATAATTTGTAACAAATTATAACAGTCATTAAATATATTCAAAATCTCATGAATTTATATCTGGAATAAATGTATTTTTTATTGTTATATTTTACCACATAAAAATATACCCTCAAGTGTAAGTAAAATTGGATTTTTTTTTTTTTTACACGTAGTTGATAAAATATAACTCTGCTCTTCAAACACTCATCTGATGTAAATTTATAATTATAACGATGACGCATTCACTAAATGCTTTTTAATTTTTTAGCGTTTTTTATGAAAATTATAATTATGCAATTATTTATATATCTTTCTCATTTTATATATGCTGCAAGGTTTATTATATAAGCCTTGATATATTGTACATTTTTTCTTCGCGTTTATTTTTTAAGATACTATCGGATTGAAAAGAAAATCTTTCTGCTAAGCAGTGCAATATTTTTTTTCTCAATTTTAGCAGTTTGTAAAGCCTTATATTATAGATTTATTGATTTTTTTTTTAGCCAACAAGAAAGGTACATAATTGACCGATAAATAGGAATTTAAAGGGTGAATATTCAATATTTTGAACCGTATTTTCTAGTATATTGCTATTATTTTTTCCCTATTATTTTTTTAATGACTAGCAATGAAAGTAATAGCAATTAATATCACGTTTAATATCATTTTTATATTTTATCAGTCATATGAAAATAAATTATGAATGCTTAACTAAAAGCCAGGTGAGTAATCCAGTACGCAATATTACGTATGCAATAATATTACCACATATAATTTAAATCACATGCAAAGGGCGTGACAATAGTGATGAATATAACAAACTCTTTAATAAATCGAAGAACAATAAATTCACGCGTATGACGTTCCTCACTAAATCAATACCTTATATATACATACATGACATATCAAAACTTTTGCCACACTCTAAATAATATTTTATAACCACTCAAATTGATATGTTCACGTATTCCTACATCCGTGACAATAGTTTGGCAGAAAGGCATGCCTGTGGTATATAGATTTACAAACCAATTTTTGTCTCTATTATATATTTTTATTCTACATACATATTATATATTATAGGGATTTTTATGTGGTTAGATGGAAAATCAAAACTTTATTGTAGAAAATCAAGAGATTATTCATCAAAGAGGGGCTTTCATCTACACGCAGCACGTTTCAAACCAAAAGGTTTTCTACGCGTTCTTATTGACTCTGTTCAATCGAAACGTTGTCTAACCGCAGCAGGCTTGAACATGGTTGGTAACTTTTTCTGTACTATGCAAGCCTTGGTTTATCCATTTCTCTCTCTCTCTCTCTCTCTCTCTCTCCATCCCATGATCCCTCTCATTTTGTCCCTGATTTTCTTTAACTTTTTTGTTTCTAACTCTTTTCTTTCGCAATTTCATCTCTCTCTCTCTCTCTCTCTCTCTCTCTCTCTCTCTCTCTCTCTCTCTCTCTCTCTCTCTCTCTCTCTCTCTCTCTCTTTCTCTCTTTCTCTCTCCTCCTTCGTTCTCTCACACACTCTCCTTTCTTCTTCTTTCTTTATCTGTGCTATTTTATTTTTCACTCTCTAACTCTCGATTAGATTTTCACTGTCGTAAAGTCGCTGGAGCAAGAAAAAGTCACGATTTTTCCAGACTTGACCCCGGGGTGCATTTTAATTACTTTTTAAACTATTCTTTATAACTCATCCCCCATCTCATCCCTTTTCTTTTATTCTTCCGTTTGTCTAACATTTTTCTCTTACACAATAATATAATATAAGAAAATGTTCTTTTATAATCTTAATGAGTAAAACGTGCTATTTTTTGTAAACTTGCTGAGAAGCGTAATAATTGAATTAATTATTATAATTAGTTAAAATACAATGAAAAATGTTGTATTTTTACGAGGTTTACATGATCAACGTGTTTTTTTTTCTACATAAAGTACAGAAAAAATATAAAAATGATAATAAATCCAACATATTGTTATGATAATAACCATTTTTGTACTTTTGATTTCGTCTGTTACTAAATTTAATGTTATAAACTAATTTAATTCTCAACAACAAACAAAAATTAATAGCGGAAACGGTTATTTTAATAATAAAAAAAATCATATATTGTAAACTTATACAGGTTACCGCATGAGTTGAATTTAATTCCAATTTTATATAATTTTTTTTTTATTAAGTTTCAACTAGAAATATGCCATTGATTATGTTTCGTGCCCATAATAATTTTTTTTTGCAAATGAAATTTCAAAAGTCAACATTTCTACTTAATGTAAACATTACCTTGGTAATTTGTGGATACTAGAGACTGTGGTGAAGTGGTATGCATGCTAATTTGATATGCGAAAGATCACTAGTTCGTTTCTCAGAGGGTCTACGCAGCTTTTTTGGAGACCGTATATAGTATGCACTTAATACTCACTCATGTTCTTCGCCGCGCGTTGATACCCTGGCCTACAGTGTGTCACAGGTAAAACGGTAAGAGAAGTGTTTACATGTATAGGATTGATAGGTATAGGTATAGTATATTCATATCTTCAGCCAAGCCTGGCAGTGGTGGCATAGTGGCCCACGCAAAGTCAGAGATACATCGGGTTTGGGTTAGGTTTAACAAACCACCTCATCTTTTTGCGTAAATTTTCTAGAAAATCACATGTGTTTGTTTTTATCATATTGTGTGGTATAGAAATTATTTTCATAATTTATTTAACTGTAACGTGTAATATATTATTATTATAGAACATTCAGCATAGAAAACATACACATTATATATGCATTAATTATGCATTATTACTCACTGTAAAATTAAATTAAATATTAATTTTAAAATTACATAATTTTGTATGCAAATTGTAACATCTAGAAATGTCTCCAGGGTTAATGAAATTTCATATTCAAATATCTATTGTTACAAAATTTATATAGTTTAATATACGACTTCTAAATCTCATTCTAAAACCTTGTCCATCTGTTTCTATACTATATTCTAGTCCTATAAAACAAGATTGAGAAGACTTTCAACGCAGAAAATGTAATATAGAACTTTTTTTTTTTTTTTTTTTTTTTTTTTTTGTAACGTCAGCTTCGTTCGTTTTTACTCGTTATGAAAAACCCATGTACTGCGAAAAAAAATACATATATACATACATAGAAACATGGGAAAGAAGGGATGTGTATTTTTATACTCTTACAAAGCTTTTAGTAAAATCTCGTCTTATGGAAATACAGTATTTCAATACTTTGATTGTACTACCTGCATACTAAATAATACCTTGGTATTCAAATATATAAAATGGGCAGTCGGATATTGCTGAAACGTATCATTCAGAAAAAAAAATGTTGCTTCATTTTTACAATAGCAAAGTTACAAACAATGCGAGTCTCGTTATTTTGTTCAACAAAATCTCGCAAATATACAAGTATATAAATTTGAAGTTATATAAAGTATTAAGCAAAAAAAAAAATCAAATAAAAATTGCTTTTTCTCTCAATGAGTTTGAATAAATTTAAGCAGGATTACATTATCAATAAATGAAAATAATAAAGTGATCGCAGAGTAAAAAAAAAAAAAAAAATATTGAGTTTCCACTTTTGAAAAGGTACAGAAGTAATGAGTTTATTATTTCTATGTAATTTTTTCAAAATAAAATTGAAAAGAACTGCATAATAGAAATAATCAGTAGTCATTAATCACTGATTGGCATCCATCAGTCAATAGAAATGCAAACATTAACTTTTTTTTATTATTACAAAACAGTAAACATTGAATACAATATTATGTTTGATGAATAAAAAATCATGATCTACAGTATTATTCAAGTTTTTTTTAATGTAACTTTAAAGTGCATAGATGTTTAAAACTGCGTTGATGTATTAGATTTGAAATAAGGTTAAGTGCTCGGTGATTTTCCGTTGGGATTTTTTTTTCCAATGACAACGATGAAAGATTTTAGACAGTGATGATTTTTTTATTAAGCGTCACGTTTTTTCACCACAGCAACTCCACCACATTGAAGAAGTGACCATAGCTGTCAAACAACGTTTTTATGGTGCTAAGGGTACATTTAGGATTCTATACATTAAATACAACGATCGTAAAGTTATCTGATTTTCCAATAAATATTTAAAACACTTAAAAATCTATAATCCTTTCAAATAAAATTACATGGTACTGAATCAAATCAAAACCTTTTGATTTTATGTTTTAAAATATGTAAAAGAAATTTTGCATCAACTTTTCTGGGTTTAAAACGGAAAATCTCAATTTATACCCTATATGATTTGAAACATAATAAATTTTTCTTTTTTTATATTAAAAAATTAAAGCTACGATATATTTTACATACACAGCAATTTTGACTGCCCAATTAAAATTGACCATAACTATTACCCAAATAACAATATTAATTAAATTATTGTAATTTTAGATATAAATGTCTCAATTAGTGATTAAATTAAATATTTTATTCGATATATTTTCTTGTTCCATAATACAAAACACTGAATCCTATTTATTTCCAGTTATTATAAGTGTGACAAACTACCAGAACTTTTCACATTTATTTTTGTGTATGGACATGGACATGGACGGAGTGAAATTCTAGTATAGATTAAGTGTAAGCTTTAGAAATGAAGTTTTTCAAATCCTTTTTTTTTTTCTCCTTCCAATAAAATAATAATAGCACACAAAAGCCACGAAGCCTTGTCTTTTTTTTTTTTTTTTTTCCTTCTTCCTGGAAACTCTCTGTCAGAAAGGAATTACGTGTAAAGTTGGTGTTGTTGTTGTGTGTGTGTGTGTGTGTGTGTGTGTGTGTGTGTGTGTGTGTGTGTGTGTGTGTGTGTGTGTGTGTGTGTGTGTGTGTGTGTGTGTGTGTGTGTGTGTGTGTGTGTGTGTGTGTGTGTGTGTGTGTGTGTGTGTGTGTGTGTGTGTGTGTGTGTGTGTGTGTGTGTGTGTGTGTGTGTGTGTGCTTGTGCTTGTGCTTGCATGAGTGTGTGCCCACTGTATGACACTTCAGTGAACGTAATAACGCAACTTGTTGTCAATTATGTTATAAATTTGGAAAAGGCTTTGTCCTGTATCTCAAGGTCACCTACTTCCAATATTTTTTTTTTATCCAGCTGGTGAAGGAAGCTTGGAAGAGTTAAAAAAGACCTAGGCAGGAACGTAGCGATGGATCTGGGATGGAGCTTTGCTTTGCTTGCTTGCTTGCTTGCCGACGGTCGGATAGTTGGTAACCATGGCAACCGCTGGGGTAGTACATATCTCTGTCAGTATTGTAGCGCATGCCTATGTGAACCATATACACACAAGTGGGGCGATGTGTTTTTTCTCTCTCTATCTTTTTCTCTCTGTCTTTCTCTCTCTTCTCTTTCTCTCTCTCTCTCTCTCCCGGGCACACGGACGGCATTTGTTAAAACAAGGAACAGCGTGCAGTTGTGGATTTGTGAGATGTGCTCAATGATTTTAAAAATAAAATACGAGATGAACTTCTAATAATACAGGTCAAAAAAATATTTGATGTCATTGCATGTTGTGTGTATATTATTGTGTATAGTAGTATGCATGGTTGTTTACTTATAATTAAGTCGTAATATTTTAATTAAAAATATAATTATATTTGCCATGAAAAATAATAACAAAAAAATTGATGCATAGTCATGTGCCGGTAACAAAAATATGTCAGTTAGTGCAGTAAAACAATTACCTACCATAACAATCATGGGGTGCGTTTTAAGTGAAAATTAATATCCGTAGAAAAAAAATATGTATTTAAATGATATAGAAGAAAAAATAATTTAAGTTTAAGACTCGTTAAAATATGGGCGTGAACATGGTGATACAACAAATCTGGTATAAAATTATTGAATGTGCCCCACCCCCAAGTAATAAATCACATTAAAATAATCATTTTTTAAAGTTATCATTGTTTTTTAAAATTATTTAAAAATTATAATTATTTTTAATATAAATATGTATGTAATTTCATACAATACAAAAAAAAAAACACATTTTCCCGTTGCTTTGTGTTAGATAGAGAAACAAACAAGAAAATATGCTATGTTTTTCTTTTTACGTCATAGCTTTTTATTACTATTGTTTTATCAATATATAATATTTAATGATAATTTATTACAATCACACTCTAGAGAGTAGGTCGAGATGAGAGAAAAATTATTTTGTTTTTAAAAAAAGAGTTGCATACGATATACACTCAATATTATCCGTAAGTGTAAAGACTCGTATGTACAGTAATATACAGTACTGTACACGGAAAAAGGCGTTGCTTCTTTTGAAAATCTTATAATTATTTAATACCGTATTTTATCATATTTTTTGAAGTAAAAATAAAATCACATGTTTTTAAACAAAAGTAAAATGTATTGATGTTGTTTGTTTAAAATAAATATAATAAACATATAAGGCTAAAATAATTTAACAAAAAGGATTCAAATAATAATAATGAAATAATGATAGAAAATATTAAAACAAGTGATCTTGATTTTTTTTTTTTACTACAAATTTTCTCATATTTTATTTTAATTAATGAATAATAAGTAAATAATACTTACAATATATCTAATGTTAGTGTTTCAACAACATATAAGGCATTCAATACTTTCAATAAATAATAATAACCGTACCCGCATCAAAGAACAGACAAAACCTTATCATTTAAAGTGCTCCTTTTTTTTTATTCTTTGTAGTTGTAAATACAGCTAAATACCTTATACACGTTTTCCTTTTGTTATTTGCTATTTAGGTGCTCTCTCTTTCTTTCTCTCTCTCTCTCTCTCTCTCTCCCTTTCGTATCATTGTAAATTATGGTATTTATTTCCAATTGTTTTAAAAGTTCATGATAATTGATATATCCTCTACAATGACAAGAATATTTTTTGTAAATTAAACAATACACTATAATTTAAAAAAATATGTAGGGAAAAAAAAAACTTTGATCTTGTCGACTAATACTTTTGATATAATCTAAAATAACAAAAGTTCTAAAAATCAATCATGATATAAAGATTCAATTGAGTGTCTGTCAATAAATACATTCAATTCTCTTGATGTACGGAAACTAGAAAATAATTGGAAACTTTTGTTAATTACATTTGATGAACACAAGAAGTTTATAGTTTTCATTACTCAACAAAATGCTTCATTACAAACTACTTCGAAGAGAGAGAGAGAGAGAGAGAGAGAGAGAGAGAGAGAGAGAGAGAGAGAGAGAGAGAGAGAGAGAGAGAGAGAGAGAGAGAGAGAGAGAGAGAGAGAGAGAGAGAGAGAGAGAGAGAGAGGTGTTTTAATACTATTAAAGCTTTACTTTACAATTTAACTTTATTGACAATCCATTCTTACTAAAATTTAATTTATAACTTTTTCTTTATGATCAATCATTTAAAGATGTTTCATAAAAAAAAAATGACAGTCTATAAGGATATGTTTTTATACACTAGCATTGTAAGTTACTATAAAAAAAATTGGATATTGTCCAACATATTGAGGTTAATTACAGTATTTCATTAGTATATTTATTCTTTTAACTGAACTAAAATATTTGAACCACTAATTATTATAATTTTGTGAAATAATGTAATATGATAAAGTATTCAACTCTTAATTTTAAATAGATTTTGTATTTCTTTCAAACAAAACGCGATTTGAATATAAATAAAAAAAAAAACTACCCAAGTACTAAAATGTAAGTTTTTAATAGTATTATTGAGCATAAATCATGAATTAAAAAATATTGCACACTTAGAAAAATAGTATAAAAATATTAAAATAGTGAAAGAAATTGCTATAATAATGAGGAAGACAAAAAACAAAAAAATAAAGGGAAGGTAATTTTATTTCATATTCTAAAAGACGACATTTTCTTGAATCGATTGATATGTAAATTTCTCATTTTTGAGTTCATTATTAATTAATTTTATTAATAAAAAAATGACGTCACGGGCGGCAACTTAAAAATATGAGCATAAGGAACAGTTGCAGCCTTTGACATCATTTTGCGACTTATAAAAATTAATTAAAAATTCGTAAAGAACTCAAAAATTAGAAATTTACGTACTTATCTATTCAGAACAATTTACACTTTTAGAAAATGCAATAAATTTACTCCTTTTTTTTATTTCATTATTATTATTATAGTATTCCTCATTGTATGAGATTGAAATACAAATCAAATTATTTTTAAATTTGATTTTTTGAACAATTTTTAAAGTTTCAAATCACAATGAAAGTTGCTTGATTTTTTTTTTTAATTCTATTTTATTCAATTGAAGTATTACAATTTTTATTGACATCTTTTAAAATGATGACGTAAATGAGATTATAATAGAGTATACTATAGAATGCAAACAAATATAAGTATTTGCAATCGACACTTTATAGCACTTATGTAATATTGATCAATTTTCTCTAAGCAAGTGGTTTAATGCTTATCATATTAAATTAGGTTCAAAGTTAAATAGGAAAACACTTAAACATCGTTAGAAACATTAACTTTTGCTTTTATACTGTTTATAATAAACAAAAAATAAATAAATAAAATAAGCAATCTTTAACGTTTATTTGAACTTAAGTAAAATATTATATAATTTCATTAGTGTTTCAATTAATTTTTAATATTAATTATTATTTTGTATTTCAAAATATTTTGTTGCAAATTCAATAAAAATAATAATAGTTTACAAAAAAATATGCATTAAAAAAAGAACACTTATAAAATATAAACGTATTTATAGCCTAAATTCACCACCTCCGTCTCTTGAGATTTCTCTTTGAGTTACGTCAAAAATAAAATGACAAAACCTTTTTCTTTGTATAATTTTTTAACAAAGTACAATTTTTAACTTTGTAGTAACGAATGAAATTATTCTTGGAACCATTTATTTTATTATCAAAGAAATCTCATTATTCCTCTCTCTTTTATTCTTCCTTTTCCTTATCTCTCCCACTCCTTTTTTTTTTTAAATTTTGTAAACATAATGAAAATGTTATTTATTTATTTATTTTCTCCTTTATTTGAAAGTATAAATTAAAAGAAAGATTACTGAAGCCAATAAATCATGTTAAGCTAAATTTAAATTAAGTTAGTAAACAAAAATAAGTCGTTGTAAAGAAAAATAAACTGCTGTTGAATATTTTAGTAGTTCAGCGTGTTTCTATATTGCTTTTAAACTTTTTACAACAATAAGAAGTAAAAAAAAAAAAGTAGTATAATGTCATCTAATTATAGCACACACAAAAATACTTGCAGAAAAAGGCAATCTTGTCAATATCAGATCATTTTAAAAGCATTTTCCTCTCTCTCTCTCTCTCTCTCTCTCTCTCTAACATTTAAAAAGATTTTGATTAAATTTAATTACTTTGCAGAAAAGCTTTGTGAGAATATGTTTGTATACATACCACATAGTGGCCAGAAAAAAAAGGACACTCCATTTACTAAATACATAAAATTTGTTCACCTTTTTAAAAAGAGTAAAAAAACAAACTATAATTTTAAATATGAATAAATTACATTATTTTACAGATTTAATTTTTATTACTATGAACAGTTTAAGTTCTCTTGTTATATCAAATAAAATAAAAAAAATCTTTAAATCCAAGCCCTCACCACTTGCGGTCAAGGTAGGCGTTACTTTATGTTTAATTATTTACATTCGTTTTTTATGGCTATTTTTATTAGGTCATTCCTTATAATAAAAATGCGGTGTAATATTTTTTATTCTGAAAGACATTATTTGTTATATAATATAATAAAACAAATCAGTGTTGTTTTATATTAACATTTTAATTTACTGCATGTACATAATAATTACTTCATTACAATATATAATAAATAAAATCATATAATATATTTGTTTAAAATATACAAATAATGCTAATTTATTTCATTCTATATTATACTACATGCTAACAGAAAAGTATAAAGTAATATTTTTCTTTATAGTTCCTAATTAAAATACGGTGCATATTTATATTTCAATTTTAGGAGCAGGTTTTCAGCACAAATTTAAGGTGGTAAATCAGGTACTGCGGGATTTGACTAAAAAATTGTAAAGAAAGAAAAATCTAAAATTTTGCACAGTGATACATTAAGATATGGCATCCACAAAAATGTAAAAAAAATTGCGGGGTCATCATGCTAGATTTTAAGTTATGACTTTTTGAAGTGTTAATCCCATAAGAGCCCATGTTAATTTCAATAATTATTTTCTCTCTTATCTGATGGTCACGGATTTTGAAAATTTTATCATAGGTAGCTGTTACAAATAATTTTCAAATGACATCATAAAGTTTCGAAGTTTTCTTTTTAAATTTTGAGATACAAGCCATTTATATACAACCCTTAAATTTGAAACTAAATAGACAATATAATAATAATAATAATAATGTTTATATTGTGTAAGTAAACGGTTTTGAAAATTTTATCATAGGTAGCTGTTACAAGTAACTTTCAAATGGCATCATAAAGTTTCGAAGTTTTCTTTTTAAATTTTGAGATACAAGCCATTTATATACAACCCTTAAATTTGAAACTAAAGAGACAATATAATAATAATAATAATGTTTATATTATGTAAGTAAACGGCTTTTACCACCCGCTATATTATTATTATTATTTTTAAGAAACCCCATACAAGATTTCCAAAGTACTTTTAACCGGTATGATATTATCTTTGTTGAATTTGTAAGAAGCGCTTTTTGAAAATAGTGGACTCTTACACTCTTAACTCTTAACTACATCATGCAAATAATAAAATTTAAAACTGTTGTTATATATATTATGAAACTAAAAGAAATATTCACCAATGAAGAAGACAAAAAAAAAGCGGTAATTTTATTTCATATTCTAAAAGAGAACATTTAATTGTCTTGAATTGGTTGATATTTGAATTTCTAATTTTTCAGTTTATATTAAGTATTTTTAATTAATATTTTGAAAATTAAACAATTACATCACGGTCGGTAACGTATACATGTGGGCACAGGTAAAAGTTAGCGACCGGGATGTAATTTTTCGATTTTCAAAAATTAATTAAAAATACTTAATAAACTCAAAAATTAGAAATTTGCATATCTATCGATTCAAGATGATGTCCTGAACATGAAATTTTCTTTTTCTTCTTCATTATATATTTACATTTAGTTTAGGTAAATATATTTTATAAAGTAAAATGTCATATAACGATTACCAATATACAGTACATAATAATATATAATATTTTTTAAATTGAAATTTATTTCTTATAAATTTAAATGAAATGTCAATAAAGAATTTCAAATACAGGTGACTGTATTTGACATCAAGGATATATAGGGTCAGACTCACTGACAATTTATCGATCCCGTGTCCTATTTATATATATATTTTTTATTTTTTTCTTCTTCCTTATATGGAATTTAATCATAAATATAGCCTCCAGGAATGTTTAAAAATTAATACCACTTTACTTGTAAAGCAGAAAAAAATATATCTATAGGGAAAAAAATCATTTCCATTGCATCAAATTGAAATATTTTTCTACATGGATATTTTCTATAACATAAATAAACATAAATTTAATGTTAAAATTTCTTTAGGGTATTGAAATATACAAAGTAGTTTTAAAAGTACTTCCTGTCTTCCGCTAAACAAGAAAGTTTTCTACCTTAATGTGGTAGTAACATTTTGTGCTATTATTATTTTATTTGATAAAACAATACTATTAGGTTACAGAAGTTTCAAAATTATCGATACTATTTATGTATATATATATATCTTTGTTTTTATATAGAAATTTGCACCGATAAAAACAAATACTAATAAAAAAAATCATTATATAATGATACAAAATTAGAAAAATGATTCGATTACAAAAACGCTTTCAAATGTAGCTACATATTGTCAGCATTATCAATTGAAATATATTATATAAAACATGAAAACATAAAAATAATGAATATAAAAAGTTATGAATAAAAAGTTTTAATACAAAATGTATCAACAATACTGATATCTATTAATGCATTATTATAGTAAACTATTATAATATTTTGCTATTATTCAATGTAAACTACCTATTATATTTAATGTTATATTATGTATTATAATCTAGATAATAGTAAAATCAATATTTTTTTTTAAATACATATTATAGTGTTATAAATTTTAAGTTAAATTACAAATTATTTTATTTATGAAAGGTAATTTAGTTATACTAAATATAAAATATTATGACATTGTATAATATAATTTTGTTTTTTTAAATAGGTCAACTTTACTATATATTATAATACTATAGAATTTCAAACGTATTTTACTTAAAAATAATATACTTTATATTCAGTAGTTTAGTGTATTAAAATTTTACTGTACACAAGCCATAATATATTATATTAACTGGTGAGAGTAATAGTCTAAAAAAAATGTAAACAAAAACTTTGATAATTAACTTTTATAAGCATAAAAGATTCTAAATTTACTTGAAAATATAACAAGTGTGAAATATTATGGATTTTTTTAAAATGAAAATTCAATGTAAATATATTGATTAAAAATTGATGAAAGTTAATTTATTGAACAGGATATTGAGAAGTCACTAGAGTAAAATTTATGCCTCCTTATTTTAATGGTTTTTCTTACGTAAAAGCTCCCTCTAAGTCTCTCTCTCTCTCTCTCTCTCTCTCTCTCTCTCTCTCTCTCTCTTGCTCTCTCTACTTACGGCTTTTCTTTAGGTAACATACAGACGATTGAAATCTCTGATGTTGCTATAGCTTTTTAGGGATTTGAAAAGGATCTTTTCAAAACCCAAAACTTTTCCCCATACCACGTAAATATTTTGTAACCTCGTATAAAATCTCTTAACACCCTCCAAAAAAAATCTCTAGAGGGTTCAAATATATTCTTAAACATGAAAATTCACAATAGACTTTAGCTTAAAACCGGATAACATTTTTTTTCGTAATATTTGTTACCAATTTTATTCGAAGTAAATAAAAAAAGAAAATCATTTTGTTAATTCTTAACTTCAAAAATGTGTACACTGAAGAATTACATTACGTGATAATAATTATTTTTTGATTACTTTCAGAAGCATATTTTTTACATTAATATTATATTGTTTAAAACAAGTACTTTCATGATATTAATTATTCTATAGTATAAAGTTAAAATAATGAAACAAAGAGATAATTGTATCCATGATACGATCAATGTTAATTATTTCAAACCCTTTTTGCGCTTTGAAAGAATTAAAATGTAAAATTAACAACTTTATATATATCCTTGTCATTAAAATAATAATAGGTTTTTCAAATGAAAGAGAAATACTTTACATACAGATTAATTTGATTACATTATCGTTGTTTTATCTTTCGGGTTTTTTAACATTCATTATTAGCGTATTATTTTTCATGCAAAATAATGAACATTTAAATTTGTCAAAAAAATAAAATCATATTATATTATTATTATTTCTTTTGAAAGTTGATTTGTATCTTTATTAAAGAAGTCATATAAATAAATGACAGATAAATATTCAACGAAATTCGAAAAAGAATAAATGTACAAAAATACTCATTCACCATAATACTTGCTAAAAATTTTAAGATATCACTTTTACACTCTGATAAAGGTAAATACTAGTTTTACGAAACCTATATATATTAATTTTTATTTTCTTAAAAAGCAAATTTTCAATGCAAATATTAATGGGCACAAATACAAGAATTTTAATATAATTTATGCAACATTGAAATTACAAAAATTAGGCTAATTATTCAATTAGATGAAAAAACATTTCATATTCATGGTATTTTTATGGTCTGTTGACTTTTCCGCCTTAAGTTTCAGCAATAAGAGATGACTTACATATTTTTATACCTTTTTTTTAAAAATGCAAATTTTTAAAAGCCTGTTTATTTTAATTCTTTAAGTTAAAAAATAGAAAATTCAAGTGAGGAAATTGGTTTTGTCTGTCTTATAGTGAAGTGATTTTAGACTATCGAATTCAATGGATAATTTCCTTGAAGTAAAGTTTTATGAAAGTATTGAGTATAATAAGTTCACGCTTCACTAACAACTTGCGTGCTTCCGCGTGATCTACTCACACCTGTTGTTTCGTGCGCACAAAACAACGCGCATGTTGTACACACTCATGTAGGATACACATACATACTCTCCTCACCTCCAAACATCATCATCATAAAGTGCTCTCCGCAGATTTCATATTAGGAAAACAAAACTGATGAAAATTGAAATGTAAACTTTCTATTTTAGTGCTCTTAAAAAATGTATGTTCGGAAACCTAACTTCATATTCCAAGGTCCATATAATAAAGAGGTTGAGCGCATCACAAAACTAGTCCAGTTGATTTTATTTTGTGATGGATGTACTTGATTCTAAGCCAATACGATGCCGTTCACCAGCGTTCACCAGTTACGTCACTGATAAGGTGAATAAAAATACAACCGGTGATATGACGTCTTTGGTGAATTCCTTTAAGCTGCGCGACCTTGGCTAAAACTTTTCCCGGAGCATCTAACCTCTTTTATATGGACCTTGTTAATATTCAAGTAAACATAAAATGGTATTAATGCGCGTCCATTTATTTAAAAATTGAAATGTTAACAAATTTTATATTTCTTGTCACTGACTTTCATTGTTAAAAAGAAAGAAAAGAAGAGGTTCAGAGAGTTTTAATCTTTTAATTTTTCAAAACTCTATATACACTCAAAAACAAAAAGAGAAATATTTCGTTAAAGTACACATGATTAATATAAAAACATAGCTAGAGTACTTATTAAACAGTATGTTTTACAGTGTAAAAGATTATCTTAAAATGCGTTGGCTGTAAAATAGGGTAATATTCTCTTTTTTTTTATTGGGTGTGTTGAATGATGAGAATTGTAATGACATAAGCCAGAGTGGAATTCTAAACATGCTCTAGTTATGCAAATAAAATATAAAAATAATACAAAACTTTTGTATAGTAATGTTCGTCTTCCTGATAAGCACTAATTTCTCAAATACACAGAAAACATAAATTTGACAAATTATTTAGTTACATAGATATAACTCTTCAGTATAAACCAATAACAAGATTGAAAAAAGTTTGGATAGTAATTTGTTAGAATAAACGTTATTTCTTCAGTGGTAAACAGTTAGCTCTTTATATATTTAAAAAACATTGTATATTTTCTATTAAATTTACTCTAAAAAATTTCTAAAAAGAAACTCTTTTAGTTACCTTTTTCCGTGTATGTAATCATAATTTTCAAGACTTAAAGTTAATTTGAAAGTTTGAATGACAAAATAAATGCAATGGAGAATGTATGTAAGGATTCAAACATTCCATAATTATGAAACATGCTCATAATCCTGGTCAACTTCCGGTTACCTGCTAAACTCAGATAAGGCTCTACCTTGACCGCTTATGTTTACTCAAAATGCGGAAAAGGAAGTGACCGGAAGAGGAAACCACGTGACAGTAAAAGTGGGAGAAAAGTTGGTACCAGCAGCAAGCTAGGCCTGAGCTACCTCCCACTTCTACTGTCACGTGGTTTCCTTTTCTGGCACTTCCTATTCCGGATTTTGAGTAAACATAAGCAGTCCTTTTATAATATTAAACGAGTGAGCTTCTCTTAAAAATACGTTTATAAAGAAGTATAATTAATAAATTTTGTAGTTAGTTAGTAGTTTCCTTAGTTAAGAAAACGCTCAATATGTACTTTTAATATATTGTATGCATCTCATGGTATTTATAACCAAGTTAATATATATAAACATTAAACACATTGCGTACATGTCACATGACGTAGAAAAATTTATTGAGTGTAATTCAGTTATACTCACACCAAGCAAGTAAAAGCAGCCAGAGTTTACTTATGTGGAATACACGCCCCTGCTGTTCTATGTAGGAAACAGAGCGTAACTCACTGAACAACACTTACTACAAACATAAATGTGCGAGAAAATTTTGTAGGTTGAACTGGAAAATTAAACAGACAGAATGTATTACTTCTGTGTGTACAATTTTTTTTAGGTTTATTGATATATATATATATACAAAACTAGAACTTAAATACATAATATAAAAAGAAAATGGTATAAATAATAATATCTAACCAATGTTCTTATATAGATCGCATGGAAGTTAGATTCATATAAGAGTTGTGAGAATTTTTTTGGCAACTATACAAAGTTTTTGAACTAAATACATATATTTTTTTTCCTTTGTGCATGAAGGGGGTTACAAGCCACTCAGGATAACCACTTGTTCTCAGTTGGTTGCGTGTTCTAGAACTATTATCTTAAGTGTGGAAAAACATTCCTTAAACATGAGATTGCTTTTGTTAAATATTTAGAGCTTTTTATTGTCTTGCAACGATTGGGAGAAATAATCTAAATGTATACCAGATAAAATCAAACGAAACATAATTTTAAGACATATTTTGTAACAAAGAAAAAAAATACAACAGGAAAAAAATTATTGTAGTTAAATTTATGCTACATTGAATAAATATGGTAGAGCATAAATGTGGCTATTTTGTAATATCATAAGTAACTATGCTGAACATCTTAACTTTTATTATATATATATTATAATTGCTATAGATAATATAGCATAAATTATGTAGTTTAGCATAAATTATGTAGTTATGCATAATGCTGTTACATTGAGCTAGGATAATTATAAAGTATTTATTTTTAAACGTCGATAAAATTTTAATCATGAAATATAATAATTCTAAAATGAAATTTAAGCTATTATATAACATTAGTGCTTTAATTAGAAAATAAGCAACGTTAATGCGCATGATGATTATGCAGCATCATTAGATTGTGCTCACTTTTGTGTCAATGTTTGTATAATTCAATCGCATCTGAATGACTGAACATGATGATTAAATTTTGTATTTAAATATTGTTACATTGACCACATCAATTTAAATTTGTTCATAATGTGAATAAAATAATTTAGATCATCATTTATTTACTTTTGGAGAATACCATCCCATTTTAGCAAAACAAAAAAAGTATTATTTAACATATTATTATATATTATATAAAAAGAAAAATCGTTAAAATATGTGAATATTTTGTAATACGTTTAGAGTAAGTAATTACTTTGAAGGCTTTAAATAATGATAATAAGCCAATTATACGACTTATATAATTAAATAGTAATGTTATGTATGTATGTTTTATATATATATATATATATATATATATATATATATATATGTTTTATATACTGTACATACATATTATATAAATGGTTTACTAAACACCAAGTCAAAACTAACTTTAAAAATTAAAATTTTATCTTTTGTATATACCAGTAATTTACATAAACGTAAAAATATAATGGTATCCTGTATTTAACAAAAGTATAATATTTATGAAGTACAGTAAGTCAAAATTAACATAAACTCTTAATAACATTCTCATAATAATGTAAAGTAAGTTAAATTGTTGTAATGCTACAAATTTTGTTATAAAATATACTGCAGAACATACTTTTTATTATATATTTTTTTATTATTATTATTAGCAAGTATTATGTCCTTCTAAAAGAGAGAGAGAGAGAGAGAGAGAGAGAGAGAGAGAGAGAGAGAGAGAGAGAGAGAGAGAGAGAGAGAGAGAGAGAGAGAGAGAGAGAGAGAGAGAGAGAGAGAGAGAGAGAGAGAGTATGTATAATAGAACAATATAAAGACTTGAAATTTTGCCAGCGTGCAACGATCTTTGCAATAATAATAGCTGGTAGTGCAATAAACGTGCTGGCTGGTGTGCACTAAACAAGGGTAAAATCGATTGTTGTCATACCAGGCTAATGCCCTATTGTTAGGTATCCTGCTGGTTATGCAACTCATCGAGCACACCTTAAAAATTCTTTAGTCTTACTTTTCTTTTTTTTTTAATGTGTTTAAATAATCGATGAATACCATGTTATACATTTTAAATATCTTTAGACGTGTAACTTTTTCTCTCGTTTTCTGTATTTTTTTTTAAAATTTATAATAAGTTTTAAAATATTAAAATTGCCAATTCAAATAACATTTGTTAGAAACTTTCATGAAAAATAAAAAATTAGGATTTAGTAATGAGAATAATACAGAAACTTGTACCAACATGAATTTATCTATACTGGAAAACAGACGTACTATGAATGACATTGCTTTTCTCAAAAATATATCAGTATCCTAAATTAATAATAATGTTCCCAAAAAAAAAAAAAAAAAAAAAAAAGTCTACATTTATTTTTAATATTTGCATACCTACTGCTTAAATGACGTGTCAAAAAGAGCTACTACTTTTATGTAATGATTTACAAGTTGATATTTTTAATGGTTCCAATCACACAAGAAGTTATATAATCATGATGATATCAAATAGTTATGGTATACAAATATAAATTTTTTTAGATGTAATTGCATTTGTATAGTTTTAAAAAAATGCAGATTTCTTCTAATGTAACAAAATAACTGATTATATAATGTACTGTGTGAACCACCAATGTATTAGGTGCAAGCGGCTGCAAGCCTGTTTTTGGTACAAGAAATGAAAAAAATGTAAAATGTCAACAGCACATTTAAGAAATTTACAACGTTAAAAATTAAGAATTATTATTTTCAAAATTTATTAAAGAGCTAAAAAAAAAAAAAAAAAAAAAAATGCATTGGCAAATATATTTTTTAAAAATATTTATATAAATTATCTTGCTTTAAAAATATACTGATGAATTATACACCATTAATATAAAACAAATTTTAAATTATTTTTTAATTATATTTTATTTTTCATGCGAGTTAATGAGAGATAAAATAAAGGAAAAATTAAATATAAAATTAAATTAAAAGCAAATTGTTGAACGGTAAAAGTCGTAAAATGCTTTTATCTCAAAAACAGTGAAGTTTTAGAGCGTATATAAAAAGTTTAGCTGTAATGAAGGGATTAATTACACACTCGGATAAACAACGCAGTTAAGGAAGGAAAACAATAGATTTTACGTCAATCAAATTGTGAGTGGGTTAATTTGATAGCAAAAATAATTTATAAATGTTCCTACAAATAAGTAACAAAGTAACTACATTAAGCAACAATGTATTTTACCTTCTATATAAAGTTTGTTCTACAAACTTTTTTAATCATAATGTTATTTATTTCAAATTGTATTTTTAATGAGGCAACAATTAAGGTTTTAGTAATAGATTTTAAAAAGTTGGCAAAAAAAAAATATAGAATTTTATATCCATTGAAATATTTAACATTGAAGATCAGCAAATACTAAAGAATGCTCGTGTTCTTTACAAACTGCTCGTGAAATTTAATTTTTTATTTTTAAATAGAAAAAAATGAAATTTTCTCGCATATTTTTATATAAACATTAGAATAGAGCTCTACTGCTTTATATATATATATATAGAAGAAGAAGACGAAGAATAAGTTTGAAATGAAATTTAATGACTACTAAGAGTTTCTTTATCATAGCAGATCTCAGTGCTTCAAAATTATCCCATAAATTTAACTTTTTTCACACATTACGGTCATATAAGAAAGCAATGTTCTTTTATGGTTTACAAATCACCTAAACACTTTATTTTTACAATATTATTTCCTGTAAAAGTTACGGACAGCTTTCGGAGTGAGAAATATTTATTTTATCGTTAACATTTTGAAAATATTTTCATGCTACATAGTACTTCATAAAGGAGATTACACTAAAAATACTTTTTTTAAATTTTTTTGTCCCCCCAAGCTATATATATATATATATATATATATATATATATATATATATATATATATATATATATATATATATATATATATATATATATATATATATATATATAATTAGCAAGCACTGTGTTAACATGACGGGAGAAAATTATTATAATTTGCAGACAACGTGATTAATTAGTTATTATTTAATTACAGCATGCTTTTATTCTCATGAGGGTATATATATATATATATATATATATATATATATATATATATATATATATATATATATATATATATATATATAATATCCTGCATAAAAAGTATATAGTGTTGTAAAAGTATTTTTATTCTATTTAAAAATAATAATGAAATAGTAATGTGATTAATTAGTGTCATATGATGAATTGATTATGTATTGTTGTTGATTGATTGACATAAATCAATGTCAGTATCAGAAGTGAACATTTCGTCGTATGAACAATTGACAATAATATACAATTATAAATTTTTAATATTCATCACAATGTGGCTTTTAATTCAATCATATTTCATATAGTTATAATTATTTTCCACTTTTAATGTTTCCCATCTTTTAAAACTGTTAAAGTATTGCAGTATTATGGTATGAAAATTATTTTAATTTTTTTTGATAATTTCAAAATTATGTAATTTTTATAGTAATACAATGAAAATAGTTATTCATTTAATGTTTTTATGTTTCTTGAAAAAGTCCATTATATAAATTTTTTTCTACCCCATTTTCTTGTTTTATCGTGTTATACACATGACTGTGGCAATGTATATTTTTTCAAACTTGAAACTAATGTTTAATTTTATTTCTATGACGAAAAAAGAAAAATCTTAATTTAAAAGGTATATCTAATACAATAATTTTTACAGCGTACTAACTTGTCTGTTAAAAACTAACGTGTTCAAAATTCTGTATTCAAAATTGGCACTGCTGTTTAGCATACTAAATTCAGCATTATTAATCTTCAACATATACTTTCCGTGTTACATTGCAATAATTTATGTAAGAATACTAAGAATACTCTTAAACTTCCTAACATTTTTTTATTTCTTATTAAATTTCAAATAATAAAATACAAGGTTCAAAATTTTTAAATAAGACACTTAAGAATAATTTTAAAACATGAATAATATCAAGTAAACGTGATAAAAAGAAAAGAATTTTTTTTTGTAAATGTTTAAAATTTAAAGCAGGCAGTCGTTTCTTCTAAATTTGTTGATGAAATTAAGTTTCTCTAAAAAGACGTGAACCACTTTACATAATATCTCTCACTGCTTTTACACTGTAACTAACAAGGTTAGGTGGTCTTGTTTTATCCTATTAATTGTTCTGGTTAACTGTAGACTCATTTCTGAACTAATAATATATTATGTGTTCTCTCTCTCTCTCTCTCTCTCTCTCTCTCAGCAACCTTATGTGCATTATATACAATATGTTTCATACCCACCTATTGATTTATAATATAAAGCACTCAACACATCATGCATAGCTTTCAGCATCCATATTACTTTATAGGGTAAGGTCTTTCTATTTTAAGGCAAAAAAAAGCAGAATCTGAATAAAAAAAGAGTTTATAAGGAAAAAAAAACATTACTATGAAACCTTAAAAAATATAAAAAGTATTGAAACTAAGAATTTAAGTTTTCATTTTTTATGTGTACTTTTTTCTTTATATTTATAAAAATTATTTTTAAAAACTTGATCTGTAAAAAAAAAAAAAAAAAAAAAAAAGATAATATAGCAAGCCATTAAAGTTTATGTAACAAACTACATTTTGGCAATGTTCCAAACCTAAAAATAGATTTTTTTTCGATAAAATATAGGGTTTAAGCATCTCAATTATACAAAACTAAATTGATAGTAAATTCTTACTAAAAAATTGAAAATTGTATGTTTTAAAATAAAATTTATAAAGTAAATATTTTGTCTGGTTAGATATTTGTCACTCTATAAAATGAAAAGTGTAAATAAAAATAATAACAAATGAGTTTGAAAGAAATTTCATCTCTATATATGATACTTTCATACAAAGGCAATCCATTACGTTAAACGTTTCTGACATTACAAAATGCTATATTTTGAGTATATAAAATACAACTTTCGTTCTTTTGTGACACTATATACAGTATAAATATAGTGAACTAAGATATATCTTATATTTTATATTGTGTTAAAATGATCTGACCCCGCGGCCTTATAGTGAACGCAGAAATTTTTAGAAGAGAAATACAACACAGTCTTTTTATTATTATTATTATTTTCGATCATCGCATTGTATCGTACATATTTGTAAGGAATTTCAATAAAATGCGCGCGCGCTGCAAAATGTAGTGTTGCTATTTGATCCCAAGCAAGCTATTTTCATCAATATAGTTAACACTGAAAGACTGTAAAATAAAATATATAAAATGAAAAACTTTAACTCACGGACATGTTTTATCCTTGATATTAACCTAAACGTACTTATATAAAATTAAATTTATGGATTTAAATTTTAAACACAAGATTTTTTTATTATTATTTATAAATCACAAGGTACTTAATCCAACCAAGGCATAGCCTTATCGGTTGGTTCATTAGTATATTTTTTAAAGTTTCTTTACGTTCTATTACATGTTAAATGAAACAAACAATAACTTGATAAAAAAAAGTATTGTTTAATTAATGAAATTGTCTTATGTCACATTTATTTCTACTTTTAATAAAGGGTCAAAATGTGACAATAAAATAACTAATATTTTAAAGTTTTGAGCTAAACTTTTATTTTTTAATGTTATTTATTATAAAAAAATAGACAACTTAATAAAATCAAACAATGAAGTTAATAAAGTACACATAAACATATAACGGCTTGGCGGGAAGTATATATATGGTAATTGTAATACATAATCAACACACGCACACACACATACATACATCCTTTTGCAATTATTTCATGCAAATAAAATGTAATGAAATGACATAATTTTTTCCAAAGTTTGCAATAATTTCATTTACATATTTTATTCAACAATATAAAATACAAAATATTCATGAAGTATGCAAATGGTTAATGAGTTTACCAGCATGAATAAATATTATGGTATTATATAAAATCAATCAATATTGATAAAACATACAAAACATTGTTAATATTATATTAATTGTTTTTGTTTTTTTTAATTATTGTAATGCCACAAAAAACAAAAACAGTAAACGTGCTCATACTTAAAATTTACTGTAATTTAAATTTAATACAAAGTAAATGAAACGATATCATTCTTGATTTTTTTTAATAGTCTTTTTTTTATATAAATCGTGATGAATAATTTTTTAAATATAATATTTTTACAAGTATTATAATAATTTTGCATCTTATATAGCAACAACTTCAAGAAGACATACAAGACAATACTATTAGTGAATAAAAAAACTCTTAAATTTTTTAATTTGACAATAAAAAGAAGCAAACTTTAGTTTTATGGAGTAACATTTTAAATAAGTACACTTCCTATAGGGTATCAACGTTTTAATGAAAATATTTACTTGTATGATTGCTTAAATCTCACAGCTTTTTTCTTTACAGTATATGACAGGAAAAACAAGAAATTAAATTATTTTAAATTTATCATTAAATTTTAAAAACTTAACTTGTTTTGAAACGATTTTAAACAATAAAAAGTTTCTAATTTTACTCAGAATTTCCACTAAAAATTAAAGTTACAAACACTGCGTAATTGTAAGTTTAAAGACTAATTGTTACTCATACTTATTTCATCGTTTATGAACGTGTTTGTGCTACCAAAAGTTACAATGGACATGTGATCATAGTTTTATGTTATAGCAGTATAGATTTTGTTACTAAAGTATTTTAGATTTTTCAAATTTCTTAAAAATGAAAAAAGCATGAGCAATTTGCCTCTAACGTGGAAATCTTTAATATTGCTGATGAAACCTTTTAATGAATTCATATTTTACGTGTTTTTTTAAAGATTTGAATATTAAATTTTAATGTTCAGCGTTTTTTCCTCCTTTCCTTGACTATTTTTAAATGTATCCAAACATTAAATACCCTAAAGTAAATTTAAATGTTATGGTTTAATTTAGTGAAATATTTAATATAAAAACACTTTAAAAACAAAACTTAAATTTAGAATTTAAAATATAAATACCTAAACCTTCTAATACGGGATTAGCAGAGAGTAAAAGCTAAATTATAACTTAGCTCAGGAAATGGTATAAGCAAGCAAGCAAATTTATACCTGTGGAAATCATTGTAATAATTCAAAAACTTTTAGCCACTTACAACTCACATTTACAAAATGTTAAATCTTAATGTTAAGCTTAAATTTATTCCAAACACGCCCACATACAAAACATACATACGTGAAAACTTTTTTTTTTTAAGTAAACTCAAACTTATGTACGTGCTGCTATGTCTCTGAGTTTTCACATGTACTTTCATACATTAAAAGTCAAGTGATCTAAAGGTATAAATCTATAGTTGTTGAAGCTCTCAAAAATAACTTTTCAATAAATGTGCAGTTTTCATTCAACTGTAAAACACTTAAAAACATTTTAAACCACTATATCAAATTTTATTGTATAAAAATTTTTAGTGAAACATTTCTTCTCTCTTTTACTTTTCTACCTCTTATTTTTTTTCTTTCTCAATTTGTATAAAAACATTTTCATATTTGGGTAAAAAAAATGATAAATTTCCACAGAAATGTAGAAATAAAAAATAAAAAAGCAGAAGAGTAACATTTTTACATCAAGAAATAAATTCCCCACTCACAAAAATAGAGTGAGCAAAAGTTTTGCAAAAATGTTCTTTGAAAAGATAAAAAAAAAATATATAAGAAAATAAGAAAGACAGAAGGAAAAAAAGGCATAAGTTGTAAAAGAGATGTGAAGTTTTTAATGTTTTGCTAAAGAATGAGATTTTGATATGAAAAAAGTGTAATATAAAAGAGCTAGCCTCTTAATGAAAAACGCGTCGTCTTTTGTTTGTTCCGAGTTAACAACAACGATCAATACCTCAACCTACAAGTACTTTGTGCAGTCACAAATACCTACTGTACCTGACCTGTCTCCACTACTTTATCCATTTATTTATTTATTTATTTATTTATTTATTTATTTATTTATTTATTTATTTATTTATTTATTTATTTATTTATTTATTTATTTATTTATTTATTTATTTATTTATTTATTTATTTATTTATTTATTTATTTATTTATTTATTTATTTATTTATTTATAAATTTATTTATATAAAATGTGTAACTACTGCAACAAATTTCATTTTGTGTTGTGGCAGCAATTTTCTTAAGTATCCTACAAGGTAGGCTAATTGTTAAGCACATTTGACATACTTGCTGCATAACCTTCAGGATACTACATAAAAAATTTAAAAAAATTTCTGTTTCTAAAAGAAGAAAAAAAAAAAAACGATGTATAAAAACGATGCGTTATTTTTCCACCATTGAAAAGCTTTTGTTACCTAAAATTTAAAATGTAGATTGTTTTTCTTGTTGCAGAAAGTTGCAGACTGTAAACATAAAAAAGTGCTGTTTTTTATGATCGTAGTAGTTTTAAAAATAGAAGGCGGTACACGGTCACGTTACGTTTGTTTTAATTCAGTTTTATGTGGACGATATGAAAAAAATGCGCTGTGAATTTAAATTACGGACAAGAACATGACTGTCACAATTTTATATATTCATGATGAAAATAACAAAACTTACAAAAAAAAATGTAACGTAGATAATTATAGTATCATGGCGTCTACGTAATAAGCCAATCAAAAACTTGTATTTTTTTGAAAAAAAATCTTAAACTCTCTTTTAACAGTTGTTCTGTAACTCAATTATTCACTTTACTTTTTTCCTCAACTATTCTTTAGATTTTAACTGAAAAACTTAATGGACCATGTCAATGTAAAAATATAAAAGTTTCTAAACATCACTTATACTGAGTACAAAAAATCCATAATTATGTTGTTTTTTTCCGGGTATTTTTTCCATTACAAAACGTTTAAAATATTTATAGATCGTAAATTTTTATAATTTAACAATCAAAATCAAAAAGTTTTAAGACAATTTTTAAATATAAAATTTATTTCACTGTTAGAGTAAATCAATAATATTTTAAATTATTAAAATGAACAACTTTCAATGGATTAAATATATTGTATAATACTTTATCTTTATATTATTATTTAAAGTTACATACCTTATATTTATATAAGTTATTTTGTGATGGTTTTATTATTGTTCAATGTAGTATACAAGGCAGAAAGATATAATAATGGAGAGAAGATTCATTATTCAAACAAAAGATATTGATGCTTGCTGACTTTACAAAAGTCAACTCGATAAACGGTAAGCTCTATCAGCTCAACAGTGTATAAGAATTTAATGTAAAGACAAGCAAAATTTTAATGATGAATATATTTCAAATCTTATCTCTGTTTATTCAAGATTTCAAGTAAGAAATAACATTTAGACAATTTATTAATAATAATTAAAGAACTTTTTAAAAGCATTGTAAGAGCTTAATGAACCTATTGTACAAAACTTTGGTAAGATATTTAGTATTATATAACTTAACATGAGCAAAAAAGAGCAAAATATTAATAAGTATTAATAAATGTAATAAATAATAATAATAATGAAATGTAATTTAATAAATTGGAACGCTGTATAAAATTTTATTTGATAAAAAATGCAAGATAGAAGTCTGTTTGTAATGATTAACTTTAAAAAATATGTTCTGCGTTGCTGATATTTATTACTTACTTTTTACAGACAAATTTGTCAGCAATTTTGTTTTTTATTCAATTTAAAAATTTGCTATCTCTTTATTGGTAAAAATATTTTGCAACTATTGAGATGGTATGTAACTCTGTATTCTTGAGTGAGCGCACGTTTAATCCACTGTCTCAAAGTGTGAAGTGAGCACCACGCGACGCACGATGCGTGCTTATACGTATACCACGTAAACCATGGCGTTCGGGAGTACGAATCTGCGTGACCGGCCTGCGTTACGGTTTCTCTGCCATGGAGAATGCCGGGCTGTGTACTGAGGCAGTGGTTAGCCTGTGTGTGTGCGGTTTCATTGCACCTGTCGATAAAACTATATCTTCTTGACGGACTTATAATATAGGCGTAACACAATAAAACAATATATCAACAATTACGTACGAAAAATGTAAAATCATCACGTATTCTGAAGTAAGTTATATTTTGACACATCAATACTTAATAAGTATTTACATCAAATATTTATAATAACTATAATGATATGAAGCTTAAACTGAAGTTACAGTTTTGATATTACAAGTTTCTATTACACCTACTGGCTGTTACTAAGCAAACTGTTTTCTCTTTTGGGACTTCTATATCAACTTGAGTCAAGTACTATTATTACGCTCTGTGTTGCGTAATTTATGTCATTTGCATAAGCATACAAGAGTAACTAAACATGTGATTTGAATTTACCCACTCTACACTATACTGCTCTAGTTACATTTAGTGTTTAAGACTGTTTCTCGCAATCAATTTTAGACTTTTACTGTTTGTGTGTGTGTGTGTGTATATATATATATATATATATATATATATATATATATATATATATATATATATATATATATATATATATATATATATATATATATATATATATATATGTATATATAACATACATAATATACCAAATATTGATATAGTGCATATAAATTTCTACTCCACTCTAATTTACATTCGTTCAATTAATTGTTTTGGCATGTAAAGAATAAATTATGTATTTTTATACTGTATTTATGGCATCATAACATAAATTCTACTAAATTGGATGATTGGATATTTTTGCTGTAGAATATGATGTTTATGCTATTGTAAGACAGTAATTGTGAAGTATATCATAGATTATGTTTTACTAAACAAATTGCGCTGAAATGGGCTGCTCAGGGGCTGGCATAATTACTTATTTATTTTGCTCCGTGTGTGCATATTATACATAAAATATGACAATCTCTTTAGCAATCATAATAAGTTTTTATTGAAGATTATTTTTACATAAACAGTTATGAGATCAGAAAATTACTTAAAATTGTCTTTATAATATTAATAACATAATCATATGAAACTGTAATGCATATATCAGGTCATGGGCAATATATGTTCTGACGTAGCTCTCATAATTACTATTTTAATAGGATTAAATGCATAAAATATATAATAATCTTTATATAATTACACATTTTTGTAAACAAATATTTTATGTTAACATTTTTACTTTGCGTACAAAATACACAGGTGTGTAGAAAAGTTTGCAATTAACTTAATGTGAAAGGTAATTATTTAAAGTTTTCTTTACATATTATTAATAAGAAAATAAAATTAAATCATTCAAATAAATATATAGTAAAAAAAAGTAAAGGAAGCCTTTTTATAAATTGAATAGATATTATTTTAATTAAATGAATTATTTTCCTGGCAAATGATCAAATATATACATCGTTAACATATCATTTTTAATAGTTCCTTTTTGAATATATACACCATTATTTAAATGAAAATATATTCCTTCCTTAATCATTCAATCATCCATTTTAGATATCAATTTAAAAGAATTATATATCATTTCGTTCACATGTATTGATTTTTTTTTAAACTGGATAAAAGTTTAGTTTAACAATTTTAATTTATTTTAACAAAAGATTTTAATTTAACTTCGTATAAAGTTTTGTACTTTTTTTTTCACCCCTTTTTTTATCTCTTTGTTAAGTAAGAAAAATGTTAACAACTTGGTTTAACCTTTTAACCTTAAAAAGAAACTACACTACTTTACAAAGTACACATACATACAATAGAGATCTTATATACTGACCAAGAAGAATACTTTGGGTCGTTTAATGTAACACGTACTGTATTAGCTTCCTTTCACAATAAATTAAACTTTACTTTTAAATGATAATATATTAAGTCAATATATATTTTTAATAAGAAACCATACATCAGAAAGACAAAAGAGAGAAAGATACTTAAATTTAAATTAATATGTATATATATATATATATATATATATATATATATATATATATATATATATATATATATATATCTTTAAATGTATAATCTTTGATAAATATAATTTAGTAACTTATATACCATAATTAATTATTCATATTCTTTGAGTTATTAAATTAATTAATTATAAATTTTCATGATGTTAATGTATACATAAAGAAGAAAGAGACAGACATAGAAAGTTGTAATAAATTAATATTTCATATTTTTTTTCCTTTTATTTAATATACATACAAATTCAATAATATATAACTTTTTCGTTCACTTTAAAATTTACATAAAAATTCAATATATTATAATAAAATTATATATTTTTTTAGTTAAAATCATTACATTTTCATTTCTATTATATCCAACAAAATAAGTAACAAGTTTGAAACAAAGAAGAAAAAAGAAAGGAATGTATTTCTTTTTATATATTATACTCATACAACAAAAGACAATTTTTTTTTCTGTAAACTTTGACGACATTAGATTAAGCTTTATAACATATTTTTGATAATAAATCTCCATATATAATACTTTTAAACATGATAACACGCCTATAAATTCCACATTTCACACTTTGTTTACTACTGTATGCAAGCGGCGCTTACTTTATGATGTAATATCTCATTTCTAAAATAAAATAAAAAAGGAAGAAAAAAGTTTGTCCTCTGCCACAATAGAATTCATACATATATATATTTTTTACATTATTTTACATGATACAGTTTGATTTATACAGAGAAAGATTTTTTTTTACTGGTCATCTAAGTTTTTAACAATGAACAAAAGTTTTTCATTCAAAAATAATAAAAAACTATAAATTTTAAACCTTTGGATTTTTATCACAAAAATATTTCAATTTATGAACGAATTTTTATTGTATTTTTATATTAATAATAAAAAAAGAGATTTTTTTTCCTGTCACTTTTTATGTCTTATATTTTGTTTGACTAATATAAACTAATATATTTCCTACAATAATTCACTTTTGTGTTCTAGATAAAAAATTGAGAAATTTCTCAATGAGTTTTATATTTTAACATGTATCAACTCGTATTAAAGTCATAAATAAATATTTAATTGTTTGTTTAATTACATTATTATTGCATAACCAATACAGAAAACGCATCAATGGTTATTTATTATCCAATATTGGAAATTTTAGAATTTCCTTTATTTATTTCACATCTTTGCTCTCGATCATAAAGTTTCACATACCGGAAGAAAATCACTTGCTCTTTACTTATATTATATGACATATTTTGCAGCGATAAGTTAACAATAGAAATAAAAATATGTAACATTTTTTTCTAGAAAAAAAAATATAACTAATACTGCCAGAATTAGCTACCTTCCTAGAAGAAAAAATATCTATCTTTTTTTTAAACTTGACTATTTTAAATTTATAAACTCCAATTTATGAAAAAATTTACAAATTTACGTGCCCCCTAAATATCTAAACCTAAACCTAAGGCAACACAATTGAGCAAAGCTATGTTAATAGTCAGAGAAAGCTCATATGAAATATACACATAAATCAAAGTGACAACTACGAGAAATATAAGAGACTTGTATTCCCTAATGTCAAGACGCAAAAGCTTTAAAATATGAGGACGTATGTGAAAATGATGCAAAGGAGAGAGTGTGTGAGAAAGAGAGAAAATATTTTTCTTTTTTCTTTTTTAAATCACAGGAGATCATAACCTTTACTTGTGGGTACAGATAGTAATTTTTAAAATTAAACAAGGGAAATTGAAAACTGGAATCGTGTTTAAAATGTAAATAATTAAAATTTTAATTAAAAATTTTAATTAAAAATGTATTATATTACATCACAAAAATTATAGATTTTCAAAAAGGTCCCACAAGTAAAAATTTATTCATGCAATATAAATCACTGAGTTAGTAAAACTCTACTTTGCATAGGTAAAGATTTACATGCTATTTATTTATATAGAATTATAGATAGAATAATGTTCAAACTTAATAGAATCATCTATTTAATTAATAAATTATTCTAATTTTTGTGTGAAAAGTTTGGAATTTTTATCGTAAACTAATCTAAAAACTAATGTTTAAATTTCACTTGAGAGATTTTTTTTTTCTTTTTCGAAACTGTATAATATAATTGTGGAGATATTTTAACTCTCACTTAAATAATTACAGTATAACAAAAGCTTTATTGTCTACAAGAACTTTTTGTTTTCAACGTTTCCCTTTTCCTATATTTTCCCTAAGGTACAGATGTGGTAAACGTGAGTGTATGAGAGATACCAACAAAGTTTTTTTTTTTTTTTTAATCTATTATACTGCTTGACTTAGAACAACAACAATTTTAGTGACCGCACGGTGCTGTGACTTGTTATTCCACATAACTCACTTAGGAATATTCTCTCGTGCCTTAATATTCTGGCAACGTTTTAGTCAAGGAAATAGACACTTTTCCATAACGATCTATGTCTAGTATAGTATGTTGACCCCATATATATATATATATATATATTTATTCAAAGATAGAATAAACGATATTGTAAAACTAAATGTATAATTTATTAATTTAAAAAAAGTAATTAAAATGTAAATCTTTTTATAAAAGCAATTGAAGGTTATTACATTACTTTTTACAGCACTAGAAAATTAATTATACACGCTTTGATATGATTGTTTTAATAAATTTTATCGATTCAATTTTTTCTATATTTTAATAGAAATTATGGTTGGTTGTCTATTGTTTTTTTGTTCGTGTGAAGAGATTTTTAAAAAGTTCATCCACTTCACAGCTTTTTGAGAAATAAAAAATTAATTCCATAAAAGAATTATACTTAGCTCAAGTTGGTGGATATAATAAAGTTTTTTTTATTATATAAATTAGATTTTTTTTTTGAATAATTTTAAGCTTGAGTGAAACTATAAGATATCATTGTATTATATCATCAAAATTTTAAGTGTTCTATATTTGTAGATAAAAAAAATAAAGCAATTTTATTATATAAAATATTATCTACTCGTGGTGTTGTTTTTAGCAAGTGCGGATGACAGTTCGTGTCAAAATGTTTTCAAAGAGCGGTAAATATAAATTCCACAATAAGTATAGTTAACACGATCAATAGACCTCCACTGCATATTTTTGTCGAGTATTTTATGTTTGTTCACGCTCTGTGTAAATATTTTAACTGCGCGTAAAAAAAAAATTAAAGCACACTTGACTAGCATCGTACAAAAAGATTTTTTCTTCACCCTTATTTTATATTTTTATAGAAAGGAAATAATTTAATTTAAAGGAATATAAATATGAATTGTTATTCAATAAGAATATTTATTTATTTTTTATTTTTTTCATAAAGTTTTTGAACGGGAACTTTGGAGAATTAAAAATATATATAGTAACAGTCAACTTAACTAAACAACGCATAACTCTTAAGATTAGTGGATATGCTACTGAATAACTTAAAAACTGAGAAAAGGGGTGATATGTTTGTTTTTCTTACATCATCTACGTACAGTATCTACGGTGTTTTCTCAACATTAGATTTGTCTTGGAAAAATCTATGATTTTGGAGAACCTTAAAAATGTTACTTTAGTTTAAAAAACAGCACAGATCGATCCCTTATAATGTTATATAAAAGTAACATTATAGCAAAAAATACACGTATTATATTATGGCATTAATATTGTGTGTGTGTGTATTATAATATATACATAATATATATATATATATATATATATATATATATATATATATATATATATATATATATATATATATATATATATTTATATATAATTATATATATATGCATGTATTATATTATAATTCAAATTGTTTAAATTATTTATGTGAAAATAAAATATACACTGTACATCATATTTTTAATTAAGATTCGTACTTAAAGTATACTGTTATAGCACAATGTAATTTTAACAATAACTAAGCATACACAATGAAACCCCAAAATGAGTTACTAAATTGGAGTGTCAAATTGTATTGTTGTACATCTGGCCAGAGAATGTAACCTCGGCTCACTAATGTAAATATTTACTATTGAAATGTCTGTCAGTAAAAGCATCGGTAAAATTTAGGGGATCTCTACAATAAATTACACAATTCATCATTTTTAGTTGGATGAAACTTCTAAATATATTTAAGGGTAGTATGTTACTTTATTAAACCGTATTAAAATTATAGGTTCTTTTAAATATTCAAGCAAAAAAGTGAGAAACAGAGGGTTTTTTGATTTTGATAAACAAGAAGTGCTACAAAACTATTTTTTTATTAAAAAAAAAAGGTAAAACACGTTATAATCATTAAAGTAAATTAAATTGAGATAGAATGTCAGTAATTTAATATTTATTAGCTTGAGTTTCAAGTGATGAGATGATTAAGAAATTGCCACATAGTGGTGAACAAGTAAGTTTGGAAGTTTAGAATATGAGAGAATATATAGCGAGTGAAATAACGTTCTTGTACTGTATAGTAGAGTGGGAGATCAGTCGATAGACCTGCTTCGTTGTAGAGGGAGTGAAAGACGAGAGAGAGAGAGAGAGAGAGAGAGAGAGAGAGAGAGAGAGAGAGAGAGAGAGAGAGAGAGAGAGAGAGAGAGAGAGAGAAAGCTTGATGGATTGATGTTGGGATAAAATACGCGTTATTTGAAATATTTGAACTCTAAAATGCACCATCTTACATGCTGTCAACCTCTCTTTCCTCTCCACTCACTTCCAATTTCTATACCATACCACAAAAATAACCTTATCAAAAGCCATGTATGCTTATTATATTGAAATTTTTGCATCGTTTTCAATTTTTAAAATACTTTAGCCTTTCCTTATTATTATTTTTTTACTTTTTTTCCCAGCTCATATCTTGCTTTACGCTTGACTTTGATGGGAAAAGTTATATATAATTTTCTAAAAGCATTTTTTTTATAAAAGGCTATTTTAATTATTGAAATTACGTGTAAATACAGTAAATATTTTAAATATTGATGATCTTTTTTGCTACCTTTGCAAATGAATATTTCAATAAAACTTCAAAGAGAAGTAATATTGATGTTTCGAAAAATTTTAATTAGCATAATACTACATCAAAAATATGAATGTGGTAAAAAATTATTTTTATTAATAATAAAAAATGTATTTGAATTATTTGAAAGGAGAGAAGAGGGAGAGGTGAAAGGGGAGAAATTAAAAATAAAGTACGTGAAATGAAAATAGATGAGTTAATCTTGGCTTTCAGTTTTGGCTTATTTTACGCTAGAAGCATTTTCAAAGCTTTTAAAAGCAAGCTACTAAAATAATATTATTATCTACTATATATATATATATATATATATATATATATATATATATATATATATATATATATATATATATGAAATAGCTTATCACAGCTTAAACTAATGATGTATAGTATAAAATATTAATAATAACAATAACAATATAATATTGTACAAGTAGTGAACTCATCCAGTGGAAAGTGTTATACAATTTACTTGGCGTTAATAATAAATATTATGACACTAAAGTGTTTCGTTTGTGCCTCCCATGTGTACACTAAAATTTAAATTTTCTAACACTATAATAATAAATTTTAAGTCAAATTTCATGAAATATAGTATAATTCACATTATTTTACAAGTAAAATAATATTTTATTTAATTGAACACTTTATAAACACTTATATCTCACTGTAAGTTCAATAAATTACTGAATATTTTAGTTCAACAAAATACATAATTTTATTTAAATGAAGACAAATAAGGATAATTATATACATGTATTATTTATTCATACATAACAATTATAATGTACAAAAAAAAATATATTAAGTATTAAAATAATAATAAAGAATAGTTAAAATGTAATTATATATAAATATGAAAGTTAAGCAGAACATTAAAGAAATGAAAAAAAGTGTGTGTATACATGGTGTATACTATTTTACTTGCTATGTTATATACTATAATAATATAATTTTATAGCTTAACATTCTACCACAATCTTTACCACGGATACATCTCTACAATTTAAAATCTTAATAGCAAATAAACTTCACATTTTATGTATATAATTACGTTAATTAGGAAAATGTAAATGAAGGTAAAAAACAATGCGTGTTGAAAACTCCATTAGTAGTTCTCCCCTCTTATAAATGAATCTGAATATTATCCGGCTTTAGTAACGCACGATGAACATATATTTTTTTTCTCGTTTAGAAAAAAACTCGCTATGTCTCAATATTCTTGATGTTTGGAATGCTATTTTTCAGTTTTCAAATTTTATTCTCTTTGATATTATGCTATTGCCACTCACTGTAGAGGTTTTTTTTATGACCAAAGTTTATTTTATACAGTATAAAGTTATATAAATATATACTTTAATGATATTTTCATTTTTGCAAGTGAAAACACATTTTCCACATGATATATTTTTATCATCACAGTGTCTGATTTTTAAAAATTAAAACAAACAAACATACAATTACGTTTATAATTGAATAATAAACATTATTTTATTTACTTTTTTGATTATAAATTTTTGAACAATTAACTATTAAAAAATATATAAAACAGGAATTTTTAATTATTGGACATCAAAATCTATAAATTAAAAATTTCTTAAACTTTTATAACGTTTAGTACTACTAAAATATTCTGAATATTTAGAGAATAAAGATATATATAATATATTTTATTAAACAAATGTTTGTTTTAAATAATGAAGGAAATAACAGTTGAATATTTTTTTTCGATATGATCATAATTAATTTTGAAGACGTCACCGAGATTATTTTACGAAGGTATGATACGTAGCTAAAATTCCAAATCCATGTTGAAACGATTTTTACTCTTCTATAAAAAAATGTTACAAATAAAAAGCAAAACTTCTTTAATTAAAAAGTGTAATCGCAAAATTTTCATGGCAAATATAAAATGAATATTTTCATTGAATAAAATTACGTAAATTATTTAAAAGCATGAATGTTTATTGGCTTCGTTTCATTTGAATGACAGTTTTCATTTAGAAAATAGAATTTTACAAATTATTAAAACGTGAGCTAAAATAACTAATAACATTTTGTAATGGTATCAGGTTACCTGATAAATTGGTTGTATTTAAAACAAAACAATCATTTAAAACGGAATGAAAATTTAGATAAATAAATAATATTATTACGTGTATAATTGTTTACATTTTTTTTTCCAAAAGAACTTTAATATTGAACTCTAATTTGTTTATTAATCATTAATAGAATAATTCCGTTTATTTATTTTATCAAAAAAAAATCTAGAAATTTATTAACGTTTAATATTATAATAAATATTTTACAGAAATATTTTCTTATCATAGGTAAAAATATTATGCTTTCAGAGAGGAGAATGCATAAAATCCGAGCCAAAAGCTAGTTTTACAATGCGGATCTTCCTTCTTCTTCTCTTTTTCTGTTTTTCTTACATCCATGCTGACAGATCTGGCAGAATATATCGTAAAGGTGGTGGTATTCTTGACCACTCCACTGCTAATAACCCCATGGGATCAGGTCGCAAGTTAGAAGCACCACATCAACTTCATATAGGTTTGGTTGTACCACAGACTGCTTTCGGTCAAAGAGAATACACAAGAGCAATTAATAATGCACTCAACAGTTTCAATAAATCACGTGGACCAAAATTAGAATTCATCAAGAAATATCAATTTGGACAACAGCAGATTAGACAAATTATGATGAAACTTACCCCAAGTCCTACAGGTATAAAAAATTTAACTAGGAATTTAATTATCATGATAAATCTACTTTACTCTTCTTCTTTTCATTTCTTTTCTTTTCGTTTTTTTATGTTATAATACCGTAAATATTTAACATTTTAACCAAATAAGAAAATCAGAGCTATTTAGTGTATAAAATATACATTAATTTATATTCATAAAAAAAAACTAATAAATGACTAAATGACAACTAGTCTCCATTTGTAAAGGGGGGGGGGAATAATGTTTATATTTATTGTTGTTGTTTTTTTCGTTCGTTCGTTCGTTCTTTTTTTTTTTTTATTACTATTAAAATGAAAAAAAAAAAAAAAAAAAAAATCTTTCCAAGATTAAAAGTACTGCAAGGAAATAAAAAACTTGCCCAACTATAGACTGATATGCAACACTAAAATTGCAAGTTATTCATTTCATTTCGGTACATGCTTAGTAATAAACTACGTAAAATTAAATATTTATCATTAAATAAACATTAAAAAAATATTTAACTGTGTATTTAATATAAAAATAATAAATATTATTAACCCAAAAAGGTAATCATGTTTATTTATTTATTATAATATTTGTATATTGATTTGATGAATTTATTGTTTCATAAATAAAATATTTTATTTTAAGATGAAAATGTTAAAATAAATCTTTATTTACAAACTGATTTTATTGTCAAAGTAAGACAAAGCTGACAATAAGGTAAATATTAACGTTGGTTTGACACAATCGAGTGTCAACAAGCTTGTCACTTGTGACATTGATACGACACTTTATCTTGACATATTGATTGTTATATTGTTGTACCTGTTTTACACTCAATCTCTATACTTTCATCATATCAAATAACTACATAAGCTATCCGTAATGAAGTACTCAACTCTTGAGTATTTCAAGATATTACCTTACCTAATTTAAATAATATAATTCAAGTGATTCAACAGATTCATACAAGTAAATTAAAACTTTTTAAATTACGTCATATTATATTAAGGGATACATTTTTTTTAACTAAATGGTATCGAAATACAAAATTGATTTGAAGTAAAGTTGGAATATTATTTTTAAATTTGTTTACTTCTAATATGTGTGGATCTACGTGCAAATATTCTAATTTCAGTGCCAATTATAAAAGTACATTTAATTTTTTTATACATAATAATGAAAATGTAATAGAACTTAACTTAATTAAGGCAAAATAATAATAATAATAAATCGTTTTTATTTAGAGGTCAAAAAAAGGTTTAAACCCACTAACATGGTCCTCTGAACTTTTTATTTAACAATATGCAATAGTCAGAGTATTTCTGCATTTAAGCTATTAAAATTATTATTAGAAAATAACTTTTTGAAAATAAATAAAATGTATTTAAAATATTAAATTAATTGTTATACTGGACATAAGATGTATAGGCAAAAAATATCAAACAATAAATTTTGCAAAATAAGTCGGTAACTTACTTCCTTAATTAGTATTAGGATATAATTTTACATCATAATTTACACATGAAACCATATTATACAAGGAAAATATTTTATACTGTAAATAAAATTTTGTGAAGAAGTAAAAAGTTATCCACTTAAATGTTAAATAAAAAACAAAGTTGAATGAGTTTTTAATGAGAACGAAAGATGAATACTGACAGAGCTAAAATTGTATCTCAAGTATTTTTTCCCCCTTATATATTTTTTTTTTTTATACGTATATATAATTTTATAAAGA
The DNA here is from genome assembly GCA_949318235.1 of Ecdyonurus torrentis. Taxonomy (NCBI): domain Eukaryota; kingdom Metazoa; phylum Arthropoda; class Insecta; order Ephemeroptera; family Heptageniidae; genus Ecdyonurus; species Ecdyonurus torrentis. Next base: position 12,019,117 of record OX439132.1, on the reverse strand, counting down.
TGCAATTTAAATTAATGCTAAATTACAAATTGTTCCAGCAATCCTTAACTCTCTATGTAAAGAGTTTCTGTCTGTCAATGTTTCTGCCATCTTGTACTTGATGAACCATGAAAAATACGGAAGATCTACGGCTTCAGCACAATATTTCTTGCAGCTTGCTGGTTACTTGGGAATACCTGTCATTGCTTGGAATGCTGACAATTCAGGACTTGAAAGGGTAAGATGATTTATTATTGTTGTGTAATACAAACTTCTTTTTTTCCCATAAGGTGTTTTGTGCTAACAAAAGAGGGATTGGAATCTTCTTCGCTCAGAATTTTATAAAATTCAGTATGGGAAGGATGATCTTTTAGTGGAAGGATATCTTGTAAGAAAAAGTCTGTTAGAAATCTATATTTCATGAAGTTATTGTGTCTATTTATTTTTATGGGTTTTACATGTATTGTATTGTGTTCATGTAGTTAAATGGGTAAAAATAAAATAACATGAAAATTTTCCCTTGTGCGTTAGCCTGTGACACAAAATATACTAAATTTGTTGCTGAACATTTTTACTATCACGTATAGAGATATTTAAGTGACTAATACACCTACTACTTAAAAATTCTAGTTAACTAAGATATCAATAAACAAATTCAAATACGAAAACATTTAAAAAAATTTAACTAATATTTTTTTTTTTTTTTTTTTTAGCGTGCCTCACAATCAAGTTTACAACTGCAACTGGCTCCTTCTCTTGAACATCAAACTGCCGCCATGTTAAGTATATTAGAACGATACAAGTGGCATCAATTTTCAATCGTGACGTCACAAATTGCTGGACACGATGATTTTGTGCAGGCAGTTCGTGAGAGAATCCTCGCTTTGCAAGACCGATTCAAGTAAGTAAACTACTTATCAAGATAAATATTTCTTTGAACACAAAATACTTAAGGGAGTAGGTGACCGGCTTAAATCTCACAAACTGAATGGTCGTGAAATATAAAATTAACATTAAGTAAAGATGAAAAGTTACTTAAAAGTTTAGATATGTCAAACACATGCAAATATGATCAAATATTTAAGTTATTTTAATTTTAAAATAACATATAAATGTGAAAATTCAAATTTCAGTAAAAACGTTTAAGTTAAATCAGAAACTTTTTTAAAATTAAAAATACAACTAAAACTTTTTTCGGAAAAAAAAAAGGATTTTTTTTTCAATTTTATTTGAAATTAGAGTATTTGTTTTGCTGGATATAAATAATTTAGTTAGAATTATTGTAAAAATAAAGTTAATCTTCTGACTATTACGGCACCAAGTCGGTCACCCTCTTCGTTACAGTTTGTAGCAATTAAAGAAATAATACTGTAGTACCACTTTGGTTGAAAAAATTTGTTTCTCATAAATTATTTTAGCATACCAATAAAGATTACGATAACAAAACAAGAAAATTTAACTATACCAAGATTTTTTTTCAACATAAAAGTCAGAGCTTACTTCATTTTTCTAATCCTATTTTTTCCAGTTTAACACACATACATAGTGAGTTACGTATATATAAAAAGCGCCTTAAAAATACTTAGCTTCTAGACAATGAATTGTGGATTTTAACCAGATTTTGTAAAGTTTTTTAATCTGATTGCATTTTTAGACAGCACTTGACATAATCTATTATCTTTTTAAAACGTTTTTTTCTTCTTCTTCTTTATTCATCTTATCACTTAATTCAAATTTATGTGAGCACAATCATTTTCTTTTTATTATGAAGTTTAGTTTTTTAAAAGTTAATATACATACCACATACTGACAGCACATGAAGTATAATGATGTTAAAGATCATTATCTTCTTTCAATAAATTCGAAATTCTAAGGAAAATCTCAATTTAAGACAGAAAAAAAAAAGAAAAAGAATCTTATAAAAATTCAGAAAAAAATATAGCAGCATTAAAAGTTTATTACACATTACGGTATTATTTTTAAAGATTTAATATAATAATTTTATCACCAAATTAAATATATATATATATATATATATATTATATATATATACGTATGTATACAGTTGCTTAAAATGAACTTTTAGAACTTAAAGTATTTCGATTAATCTTATACTAACTTCATACAATGTTTTCTAGTTGTTGTTGTTTTTTCTTCTAAGTTATCAATTCGATTGCTAGTATGCAAAATATCAAAGGAAAATGTTATAATATAAAAAGCAGTATCCTTTAAGATTAAAATAGTTGTATTATAACAGTATATAATATAAATATATATTGCATGAGTTTTTGTTTGCACATATATATATAGTTGAATATGATATCAATATTTGATCTCACCACCAGTAAACATGGTATTATTTATCTTTCAAAGAATATAAAAGAGGGTTTGTCAAGGATACTTGATTGTAGAGTAAAAGTCACTTTGGTATTATATCTTTAAAAGTGAAGAGAGATGATTTAAAAAAAAGAAAAAGGTCAACAAATAAATCGTCTTCTTTTTGTATAAGTGTTTCCTTTTGTTTCGTTGCTTTGATCTGTCAAGAAAAGAATAAAATGTTTGACATGCAGTCATGGCCATTTTTTTTTATACATGAGATAAATACAAAATGTTGACAAAATGCAAACAAAAAAATGCATTTTTTTTTTAAAGAATAACCTTTGTTTTCTATAGTTGCCACGAGGGTACGTTTAGTATTTAGAATATATTACGGAAGATACAAACTTGCTAGCTACGTTTCATGTTTTACATTTATTTTACATTATATAATATGGTCGAAACCTTCAAAGGAATGAAAATAGTAACTTTCACGGTTTAAGTAAAATAATAATAATAATAATAAAAATCATATATTAAAAAGTTTTTTCAACTAAATTCAATACAAAATGCAAAAGCTATGTAAAGTATACTTTTTATATGCAGAGTATTTTACGTAATATTCACAAAAAAAATATACGTAATTTTTAAAAAGAGCAACCGAAATAGTAATTTTCTGCTTTTTCATTCTCTCTTTCTCTCTCTCTCTCTCTCTCTCTCTCTCTTTCTGTCTTTTGTTAAATAAAATAAAAACTTTTCAGAAATTTAATACTGGTTTTATACAGCGTTACTCATGTATATTTTTATTCACTTTTATTTGTATAATGTATTATTTACCTAATGTATAACAAAGTTTGTTTTTTTAAGTTTTTTTGTCATGATAACTTTTTTATATGCATAAAATTATTATTATTAACCAGATGGTTGCAAATTAATGATGATGATAAAACTGACAGTCAGTTGAAAATTTTAAAATAAAAGTTGATAAGATACAAATGAGAGTAGATGTGTTTTTGTATAACAGGAGAAGAAAAAACTTCTAGTATTGTGTATTCATGTTGAAGTCAGTAACAAAAAATATATATAGAACGACGTGTAGCTGTTTTATTTGTGCATTTAATATTGTCTTGTGCGAGCAAGTGAAAGAATGATACATTTTATTTTGTCAGCAACTGAGATTGCTTTTGCACACATCTATCTCCATATGTACTGTATTGTAAAGAATTGAGGATAACAAGATGGCAACAACAAAAACACAGTTGCAGCGTTGTTACATTTTACAAAACTGTTCTTGCACTTTCATTGCTCACTGGTAAAAGAAATCACCAACAACAACCATCACAACGCCTTATTAAAGTTACTTATTATTATTACTTCATGGAAATACAATAAATTGCGTTATTTATTCTGCATTTATGTCATTATATAGCATAAATAATGCTAAATTAGAACAACATAATTAGTTATTCTGTACAACATAATATTTATGCTTTGTAACATATTTATTATGAAGTATAGTATAGATTATAGAATAGGCTAATATACTAAGTAATTAATTTTTTGCCCGTGTGCATTTACAAAATATAGTATAAATATATACATGTTGCTATTTTGTAACTTCATAAATAATTATGTTTTACAGCATAATTTTAATCTTAGGTATTATAATTATAATCTAACATTTTAGAAATTATGTTATTACGAAGCAACATTGCTAAGATCTAGCTATTATAATAATGTTGCATATATTTTGACCTTATAAGACGTATAATATTTGACATAGTATTACATCGTGAAGTTGATAATATTAATTAATTTTTATTATATATATATATATATATATATATATATATATATATATATATATATATATATATATATATACACACACACACACACACACACACACACACATATATATATATATATATATATATATATATATATATATATATATATATATATATATATATATATATATATATATATATATATATATTTATATATATATATATATATATATGTTAATATCATTTAAAAGTTGAGAATTATTAATATAGTAGTTATTTTAAAAAATAATAAGAATAAAAAAAATGAACTTATAATATAAAAGAAGAAAACAATGCTTCATATTTTTCCTATATTTATAAAGTATCATATTCTGCCTACAGCAAGTATTAAAGTGTCAAATTTATTTTTGAGGAAAAGTTGAACTTTGTTGATAGTCTCTCTTTCTCCTCTCGTTTCTCTTTTATTTTATTTTCTGTTCTGTACCCGCAGTTACAAAACTAGAGCAGTCAGCAGAACTGTAACACTCCTTGCAACTTCAATTTACTCAGATCAACATAAAGTAAATGTAAAAATGGTCCATGAATATAAAAAAGGTCTTCTTTTTTATATTGTAGTAAGAGGTAACATTTTATTTTCTCTCTTTCCTTTTTCATTTTAAAAAACAAGCGCAATAGCATCCGTTAAGTTAGCAAATTTTGCAATAGAAGTATCAAGCGAGCTACTAAGCTAATTAGGATGCTACTGCTACAGTAAATGCAGTGTATTAATTAAACTATTTAATTTATCATTTAAAAATATATATATTGAAATTTGAGTATTTTAATGAATATAATATCTACCTATACAGTAAAGCATGTATGTCTGAACAATTATTTTCCATACGAGGATATACGATACAATACATACCATTGTTCGCTCTTACTGTATATTGACCTACATAGATCGGTGCTAAAATATCCGGGGCATCACAGCACGGTGCACTAGTTATGTCTCCTGCTATTAATTTATATCCCTTATAATCCTTGTTGCATCATCGCTCAGTTGCATTGCTTTACATATTATTCAAATCAACACCAACACTTGCAGGCAATTCTAATCTGAAAACAAATGTATTTGTTTTTAATTAATTGATTTTTCATTCATTTATTCATTCATTCATTCATTGATTCATTGATTGATTCATTGATTGATTCATTGATTCATTCATTCATTCATTCATTCATTCATTCATTCATTCATTCATTCATTCATTCATTCATTCATTCATTCATTCATTCATTCATTCATTCATTCATTCATTCATTCATTCATTCATTCATTCATTCATTCATTCATTCATTCATTCATTCATAAATTCATTCATTGCTTATTTATTTATTTACATCAATTTTCAATTTACATAAAAAAAACTCAAATGCGTAAATAATAATTTAGAAATAACATTTAGAAAATTTACAAGTAATTGATGTATATACTAGTAATTTCATTATAGTATAACAAGTCATGTAGTTGTCAAATTATTCAAAGATAAAAATTCGATATTTTACAAAACTCATAATAATTTAATATAAATATAAATAAATATGAAATAAAATCTAATTTAATAAAATTCATGCTATTTATATTTTACATTGTACATATTCATATACATCAATGAGACTTTAACTTTTCAAATGACATTAAAATTAGCTGTCAATTCTTCTTTTCGTTTGTGATACTTTTATTTATTCAATATTGTATTTTATATTCTCGTTTTTAAATATCAATAAGTTTAATAAAGCGAATACTTTTTTTTTTTTAGTCTTTGTATAATTTTTGTTACAAAAAGAAGGCGAAAAAAACATTACGTATTAAATTTTATCTTGACAAGCAGCGTGAAAATTACAAAGATTTCATACACTTGCTAAATCCTTTCAACCATTTTATCATAAGTGAAATATAAATAATATACCAGTGTGTGCTCAATTTTAGTGACAGCTTAATTAATTTTGAAATTTGATAGTTTTGAGAAAGTTTCATTTCACATATGACTTTTCCTATTTACCTACTATAAAGTCTATACAAACTTTTATACAACTTTTGACTGCAAAACTTACAAAACTAGAGAGTTATTGACAGGTGATATACTAGTGACCAAGCTTAAAATAACCACTACAGTTCACAGTAAAGAATTGCGAATATAATAAAAAAAAATTGAGAAACTTTTATAATAAAGTTTAAGATAAAAAAATGTATTACGTATTACTTTCAAGAGTTTGGTATTAAAGTTGTGAAATGGTATAAAAGTCTTTTGTTTTGAGCTATCATAACAAATTTCTTTGTGCAAAACTATGCAATAACTTGTCGTTAACAGCTGGTCACTAATATATTTTTTTTATCTGCAACAATTATATAATAGTTTTTTTGTACACTAAAAAATTCCTGTACTTTTATTATAATAAACGCGTAGAACACCTAGAACAAAAAAGTTGTGTAATATCCTAACAAACCTGAAAATCAACGTTGATTTTGCAGGAGACATTTATTTCTAATTTATTTTCCATTCAAAAAATGACGCGAGCGGGCACTGATGTCACATCTTGCCTGGTCCACGCGCGCTTAAAAGAAATGAGCTGTGACGTCATTGCCCGCTCGCGTCATTTTGTGGTTGGTAAATAAATTAGAAAGCAATGACTCCAGCTAATTCAACGTTGATTACACAACTTTTTTGTTCAAGTTGTTCTACGCCTTTAAGAAGATCTTTAAATAAAAAAAGCCACAAACCACATGAAACAACATATTGTGCTTTTGGTTAAACACGAAATGGGATTTCCAAGACTGATGACAATTTTTACCAGGATGTAAATGTGGCCGCACAAGAGAGCGTGAAAATACTGTAAAGTATGCTATTTGTAGCATATTCCGGTTTCTGATGTCAGAAACCGGAAAAATTAGTTTGAAAATGTTGTGCGGGTAGCATAAATCCAAATTCTCTGATCACTGCTGACAAACTAATATTATTTATGCAATTCCCATCAAGTGTTTTGTGATATAAATGCTTTGTTTTCTTATGGTCTATGCCTTTGACAATTATTAAGTATGAATTATAACAAAAATTTATTGTGAAACATAATTTTTTTATAACGTAAATGTTACTGACGCAAAAAAAGAAGAAAAAAAGCGGGGGGGGGGGGGGGAAGAGAGAGAGAGAAAATGTCTTTTTATTGAAATAATACACGTTAAAATATGTTTACCATCTTTACGTTTTCTTCTTGACTCAGCGCAATAGTTTTCTAAGCAATACTAAAAGGTTAAGAAAAGTTTTTTCTACAGTGATAGAAGATAGTAAATAAGCAGGAAATCACTTTTTGCCGCAACACTTGTCATTTGTTAACTCACATTAGCTCACACCGTCGATAACACGTAGTCCATTAGAAGAGCAACATTATAGAATAGCACGAATACACTCTAATAAAAAAATTAACAAAAAAACAACAACTTGGTATAGTTATTACTGCAAAAACTAACAACCCTCAATCCATAGACTAGACATATACACAGATAGCTTTTAATCGTTTTATAATAGCTATACTATAACTTTTATTTCTCCTATTAAAATAAAACAATAAGTATTTTATATGTAATAATTCTATAGAAATACTATAAAAAAAATAAACGTTGGTATAATATTTTTTGATAAAATAGTAATATGTGAGAAAATTGATCCATTTTCTATCTCAGTTTTGTGTTCACACATATCATGTGAAAATAACACATCAGGAAGACCTTGCAAAGGTTAATTGAAACAAAATACTCAGAGAATATAAATTCTCATTGCTTTTACTATACACAAAGTAAAAATAGTCAAGATCCTTATATTACTGTTTTACTCTATTATTATTATTATTATTATTTTTTAATTATTAAACATACATGCATGTTACATAAATGAATAAGAATATAAGTTAAAAGCCATACCATAATTATTAACAACTTTTTACAAGAGTATAATATACCAAACATCTCATTATTATGGTATTATTATAGTTTATATCATACTCATTTTTTGAAATCTTTTATACTTTTTTTTAAGAATATAAGAACTAATTTCTCTAAAAATTGGCATGCCATATATTAGACTAATTAGACATAATAGTATGTACATAGTACTTATATTCAATCTGAATTTGTGTTTGTTTTTTTTTTTTTGTTTTTTTTTAATTTTACATTTATTTGAATGTTTATTTCTTAATGATTTTAAGATTAATTTTCAACAACGAGGAAAGACAGTAATATTATTTAATTAAAAAAAATCATCGTCAACTTGAATTCTCATTCTCTCTCTCTCTCTCTCTCTCTCCCTCTTATCTCGCTTTACAGCGAAAAAGCAAAATTTTAATCAATTTCAATCACAAGATTTTTTTTAACTGCCCTCAAAAGCTGCGTAAAATTTTTATATAATAACTTAATTTTTTTTAAATTTAATAATATAACCTTCCCTGAAATTTCTAAGATAGTAATATCTGAAAGATATAATCGGATTGGAAATTTTGAAAGAAAAAATAGAGGCCTACTAATCAAAGACTTTTTTTATATGTTTAAGTATTTCAATCTTTATTTATTTATTTTATCTCTATTACATTATTTTTTGTAACAAATGATGTGAGACAAAGTAATCTAGAATAGCATGGTTGAAAAACCATAAACGTTTACAAGTTTGTTATATTAATTTGAAAAAGGTTGAGTGGAAGTAAAACTAGAGGGTGTGTGCGTGTGTGTCTGTGTACGCTACGTAGCACACTGTTGTTGACAACGAGTGACATAAAAACTTACGAACAGAACATAAAAATAGACGTAGCTTCATAATTAAATTTTCATAGGCAACTGTATAAGAAAGTTTTGGAGTTATATAGTTTTTTTTTATGATTATGAAGACTCAAACATCAAAGATACTGAGGTTTAAAAAATATACGTACTCGTTTATTATATAAATGTATATTTTTAATTAAATTTATATAAAGATTGCTACTTAAAGGCATGGACAAAATGAAAACATTATCATTTACATCACAAAACACTTGATGGGACTTACATAAATAACATTAATTGGTCTCAAAACCCATCTGTAGCGCCGTAGCAGTGATCAGAAATTTTCAATTTATGCAACCCGCACAATATTTTCATACTAGTTTTTGCCTTGACAAAAATATTCACGCAAAATGCATACTTTACAGTTTTTTCACGCTCTCTTGTGGGGCCACATTTACATTTTGGTAAAAATTATCATCAGTTTTGTAGATCCCATTTTGTGTTTCATGATTAAAAAGAACATGCTATTTCATGTTTTCTAAACCTTTAATATTTTTCCTTCCCGTGGAAATTTTTTAAAAGTATGAAAATAAAAATAGTATTTAGTTCAAAAAAAAATAACCAACCTTTTAATAGCACCTCACATACAGTTTCTTAAGAAAATATTTTCTGATCAAATTTAATTGCTCTATAAAATTCAGTAGTTAAATTTAACAAAGACAATTGTTGAAAGAGTCACTAAAAGTAGCATGGAAAATTGTAAAAGTAAACAAAAGTTTATAGAAAATTTTCCTCTTTCGTTTATTTTACATGTAAAATGATTAAATTACTATGGTAATTCTGTCAAATAAAGCTAAAAATAGAATTTTAAAATAATTTGTTTAATGTAGAATTTTAAATTTATATAATATATTATGTATAAAAATAAAATTTAGCTTCATATAATATTATATCAAAGTGGAGGCAAAATAAAAAATAGAGGACATAGAAATCTCATCATTACTAAAATGTTTAAAAAAAATGCAAAATAATAATTTTTAATTGGAATCAACGATATTTATGAAAAATGAAATTTAATTTATTGAAACTGCTAACTTTTGTGAAATTGACGCGTGCTTTTGTAGCAAATGAAGTGACGGCAAAAAAAGTTAACACTACTTTTAAGTAAATGGAGTAAATGCTGGGAACGGATCAATGATGGTGTGCTGGACCATTTTTGTAACATGTCAACATCAAAAAGTTTCCTTCTTATTCTCTCCCTCTATGTGTTTCATTTGAAATATGTACGTTTTTGATGTCATTCACTTTTTATAAACTCTTACAAGCAATATTAAAAGTCCAACTTTATTAAAAGGTATAGCCTTTCAATATACTTAATTAACTTTGACACTTTGAAATATCGATTATACAGTATATTTATAGATATAACTTGAAAAAAAATTGAAACTTTTCCCTTATGTGCTCCTGATTTGATTTTTGTATCATGCCATGAAAGAAAACAAATTAATTATGATTTCTAAAGATAGATTAAATTTGAAGCAATATTTTTACAAAAGGAATATCTTTTTGAGAAGAAAAAAATCAAAAGTTTTCAAGCAACCTTTCATTTTGATCATAAAGAAAATGACTTCTGCTTTTTTTTTTTTTTTTTTTGTGTGTGTGACAAAGACGCAAAGACGACAAGATTTCTATCAGTTGAATGTGTGAAGTGCTGCTAGGGTTTCTATAAGATACCAAAATTGCTGTTTTTGTTACATTTCAAGGTAGCCACTCTGACGTCATACTAATTGCTATAAACGTATAAAAACTCTCTACATTTCTATAGTATAATTTAGTATGTATTTTATATGAAATTAGCATAGATATATTATGAGCAGTATACCTAATTATTTAAACCCCTTTTCTGTCCTCTATTTTCAAGAGGAAATTTTATCAAAAAATTACATCAAAACTTAAATAGAATTCCCTAAGCTCCTGTATCATCAAGTCTCTTTTACTGTGATGTTCCTTACCTAAATCAATGTCAAAAGCTCTAATTATTCAATACATACAAAGGAGAGCGTATTAATGCTAAACATACACAAATGTAATTTATAAACCAAATAAATTTCTTCCATTATAAGGAGTTGTTAATAGAAGGTCTTTTTGAAATTGTAGGAACTGATTTTATTTCTCTTTAGTGTAAAGAAAAACTTAAGTGACGTTTTTTTATTCATTATTATTATTTAACTTCAATATTTATTACTAATTTAATAAAAAATATATACGTTTTTATCAAATAAAAATAAACTTACAAAGTTAGTACTTAAAAGATATACATACGTGATATTATTTTTTTAATATCAATTATATTTATAAATGAACAAAAAATGTATTATTATACATCTAAAATACAATATAAATCTAAAAACTGTAAAAACTATATATATATATATATATATATATATATATATATATATATATATATATTTTGGTGAATGTTATTTAAATAAATTTTAAAAATCAGGCTAATAAATCTTCATTCTTATTTTGTTAAACAGGTTTACGATTCTAAATGCAGTGCTAGTGACTCGACCTGCCGACTTGATGGAATTGGTGAACACGGAATCACGTGTCATGTTGCTTTATTCCACGCGTGAAGAGGCTCAACACATTTTGGCAGCTGCACGGGATCTTAAGCTTACAGGGGAAAATTATGTGTGGGTTGTGACGCAGAGTGTTATTGAGAACAGGCAAACTATGACGCATTTTCCTGTAGGAATGTTAGGTAAGTCAAATTTATAATACTTCTTTTATATTATAATACCCTCCTCTTTTTCCTCCTTCTCCTTTCTATCCTTCTCATTAATAATAAAATATATAGTCAATTATTTTAGATTATTTCATAATAAAAGTAAACATTTCAAAAGTTTATGTAAGAACTTAAAATATTAATTTAAATAAAACTGAATATAAAGACTTTGAAGACAGGCTTATTTACGTAGTTAACATTGACAAAATGTTGAAGGTGAAACCAGCTTCCAAAGTTTGCTACATGTAATCTTCTTAGGTATCGATACTTACTGCAACTCTTAGAAAATAAACTTCATTATTCTCAGCTCAAAAGAAAAAGTAAGAAAGAGAAGTTATATTCTCCAATATATGAAATTTATATCATTTTGTACACTCAGTAATGGCAAAAAAAGAAGTGTAAACTTATCTATCTATTTTAATTAATTCTTTAGTAATATTGTTATATTTATCTTTCATGTTAGAGTAAAAATTTTATCTACTTTTAATTAACAAAACAAATATTAGAAATCCTATAATCTTTTGTACATTGGGTTCTCTTTTATGATACATTTCAGACTCACTGTTGAAATTTATTAACTTTTCAATCAAACTTCCTTAGTGATATTACCATTCTTCAGCTTTTATTATACAGTCTGAATAAAATAAATATTATTTAACATTTGAATTCAGTGCATTTTTTTCTTCACGAATACTGTCAGGTATCTTCAAAAAAAATGTTTTAGAACAAGAAACATGATTAAAGTATTTCATTACGTTCTAGTAAAAAAAAAAGGGTGCAAATAAAGGAATAAAACAAAACAAGCAAGTTCAAATACCAATTAATAATTTATTGATTTATTTTTACTTTATATATATATATATATATATATATATATATTATATATATATATATATATATATAATATGTATATTATAATATACACATATATATAATATATACACACACATTTGTTTATACACACTTCTTTTATTCATATTTCTTTCAATTATCTTGAAGATAAAAAAAGAAAAGTTATTGTGTTGTAGTAAATTAAAACATAAGCAAATAAAAAAAAATGAGTCAATAGCATTCATATTTACAACATTTTTTTACATATTATATTATATAATAAATATTGCAAATCAATCATATACATATAAAAGTGTGGAGATAAAAAACGTCTTTAGACACCAAGTATTCAGTATCAACCTTGTAGAGACACAATAAAACATACTATAATATAATCTATTGCAAAATATATTGAAGAATATTCCGTTTGAAGTGATTTAATATCTTGAATTCCTTGTTATAAATATAAAAAAGCCAGTTCATACAATGAAACTAAAATATATAGACATGATATTTTTTCAATGGAAAATATGAAATGAAACATTTTTATGACTGTAAATAATATTTCACAATAGTAACTAGTCTCACGAGAGTCTAAACCTTCCCAAGTAAATGTTTTATTTTATTATTATTATTTGTAATTAAAGATAACTAATACATATAGTTTGGCAGATAAAATTTGTTGAACTATATACAAATATAACATCACTTTTTAAAATTAAGGAGTAAGAAAAGCACAGAAACAATAAATTACGTAGGTTATGTTGCATTTATGTCATAATGGCATAAGTGATTTTAAATTAAAACAAATATCATAAATATTTTTTCTATAAAAAAAAAATTACGGGGTGAAACATGATTATTAATTATCCAGTATAACATGAATTATTTAGTTATGTAAAATGTTGCTGAAAATGAGCTAGTGTATTTCTTTTTGTCAGTAAGGTTTAGGAAAAAAAAAAAAAAAAAAAAAGACTATATAACGTGCAAAAATTCAAACATAATATTGATTTTTGTATGATTCAGACTGTACTTGGGTTGAATGGTGTGGTGGTGTTAGTTTTGCTGACACAATCTCATGACCAACACTTGCAAATAAACTTGGTCAAAAGCCAGATGTTAAGTCTAACTAAACTTACAATTAGATTTACTTATCTATATCTAGAAGTGACGTCATGTAACTTGTAACATTTGTTTCATTATTATAACTTATCATCTTCATTGCAATTGTTTTTCAAGTAATAATTTTAATAACTATAAACTTCTTAATTTTGTTTGTTGTAAAATAACCATAATTAAAAAATACATTCTAAACTTGCATGCAAATGAAATCAAATATGTTATTGATATTTAATTTCTACAAATAAATATATATATATAAATATATATAAATATATATATATATATAAACGTTATAATACAAATTAAACGCAACAAACATTGATTTAAATAATAAACACAACACCACAAATCAATTACTGATCACACTAAAACGCATGAATTATTCGCCATATCGTGATGATAATACCATAAAGTGTTATTTCCAATAAATCAATATTGTTTTTTTTTTAATCCTCCTCTGCCATTAAATTTTTTAAATTATAAATTTTTATTGTTTGGACTGGTAAAGTATTATTTATCATCAATAATTTATTGAATAACACTTTTAATCATTTCAAGTAATATTATAGCAATAATTTCCCATTATCATTTCGTATTCCTCCAAGTTGCATTATACATTTTATATATATATATATATATATATATGTATGTATGTAATTTCTCCTTCTGAAGTTATAATTAAAAGTTGTTTATATTATAATAAATTATAATTACATTGTTTTTTAATGTTTAAAAAGTTAAAACACTGACATTATTTCATTCTCTCAAAATTAATTAAAATGCAAGACAAAGGTTCTTTTGCAATACTTTCCTTATAATCTAAGAGCTTAAAAGAATTGTAAAAAAAAAATATAATAATAAAAAAAAACTTCTAAAGCAATCAAAGTTGACCTGAAATTCGATTACAAGTCATAATCTTAATTTCACACTTCATCAGTTAATACAGAACTTCAAAACTTTTCTAATGTGGTGACCTTTTTTTTAATGAACTGTTGTTTATTTATATTAAAAGTTTATAAAGTTTTAATATAATTTAAATAATTAATTTTAGAAACAAATTTATTTAAAAACAAAAACATGTTATACAATTCAAAGTATATAAGAAGTCTAGAATGATCAAATATTTCTAGTCAATTTGCTTGCAACATTGCCACATGCAATTCAAAAGTACATAGTCAACAAAAACAGCGCCTCTGCAGGGAAAAAATGATAACACGGTCACGCAGGGTTAGCCTGGGGCGCGACTACACAATCCGTTTAGAAACTGATAATTTCCAAAAAAATATTTATAAATCCTTCCAAAAATCAGCAAATAGTAATAAAAAATAATCTAAATCAATTTAATTAATTAACAAAAAATGATATTTCCAATTTATCACTTTTGAGGGTCAATTTTGTTTCCAATTCGACTCATGTCTTTAAGGCGCGCTGAACAGCTGACGAGATTCGATGCGTCAGCCCTCACTAACTTTAATTTCAATTATGATCAAGAGATGGCTATATTGGTCACTATTAACTCTCGAATACTTTTCTTTTTGGTAGCCAATAGCCATGGATGTAACTAGTGCGTTTACATGCGTCAGAGAATTAGGTGGTAGCACAGAGTATTTACAAAAACAAAAAATGCATATTAAATAATATAGGAAATATATATATTATATATATATTATTTATGAGTACTTTAATATATACATATTTATCTTAAATTGCAGTTGTTGCTTATAAGTTCAACAAGAAGAAGCAACTATAGTCTAGTCTATTTTTACTTCAGTGCCAAAATCACAGGTACTTTCAAAAATTGGTCAGCATTATAAAAATTGTTCCTCAAACTATTCACAAAAATATTCTAATTTTATATTTTCTTAGGAAATGTTATCTTATTTTACTGCTAGAAAAAAAAAAGCATAATTTTTATTTTAAAAATGACTATTTTTTATAAAGTACAATATTATGCGAGTTTTCTCACTAGCGTAGCAATTATTGTAAACATACTGCAGGTTTGAGTTTTATTATGTAAGTTTTTCACACTCTTAACCATGTTCTACTTTACTCTTATAAAATAAAAATATACAATTGAGCTCCTTGAAAACTCATGTTAAAAAAATGTATTGTTGTTGTTTTTATTCATTCGTTACTAATACACTTGTAACTCGAGTGTATAGTTTTAAACTATAAGTTAAAAGAAAAACAATAAAATTACAGTAACAATTTACATAAATATTTGTATTTGAAAATTTTGTTTTGTTTTCAATATAAACATATAAAGTAACATTGTTTTAGAAATGACAAATGATGTTCTGTGGTATCAAGTAAATTGTCATACTATGTAATTTGTCACGACTTGCAACAAACAAATTTATATCTATTTATAAAGTTTATAACAACATCAACGCAAAAGTTGAGGTTGGGAATGGGAGATGGAGGTTTAGAAAATAAGCGTTAATCTAAAGTAGTTAATGATGTATTCGCAACACCTTCAGGCAAAATGTTCAAATCCTAAACACACACAACAAAACATCTACAGTTGATTAGTAAACTTTTAAAATCCTAAATATATATACACATACATTGTTTAAGCTGTTAATAAAATTATTATTGTTATAAACTTACGTTATACAATTATTGATATTTTCAAACAAAAGTCAATCAAATAAAGTTTTTTTTTTATTGTTTGATGTTTGATCAAATACTCTTCTTTTTTCAAACACAAACAAAACAAAAATCTATAATTAGATAATACAAAAGACTTAAAAGAAACAATTTAACAAAGTTGATAGTTTTTTTTTTGTTTGGTTTCAAGATTTCAAAACAAATTGTTCTCTTGTGTGCAATACAATAAAAATTGAAGCCACATAAAAGAAACACACAAAAAATCACTATTTTTTTTTCCTTTAATCATTTAAGCTGTTATTTATAAACTCTCATACAAACATTTTCTTTTGTCTTTTCAGGCAATAAAAAAATCAAACTTTTAATGTGAATGATAAAAGAGTGTGGGTATATATATATATATATATATATATATATATATATATATATATATATATATATATATATATATATATATATATATATATATATATATATGTACTTTATACGTAAACAAAAATAAATCATAACAACGTGTTTAAATTTAATTAATTTTTATGCCATAACGTCCCCTTTTATAATTAATAATATGCTATAATTTTATAACGTGCACTGAAAAAAAAAGTATTTAATAGCAACATCAAAGAATTTTAATTGTTTTGTATTTTTTTAAAGAAACATGCTTTTTTAATAGCAATAATTTTTAATGATTATAATTTATGAGCGCTATATAACTGCACTTCGTCACTTGATGCTGACTTGTTGTGGTGTAAATGCATGTCACATGTCACTCAGAAATAAATTAAATTTTATTGTGATATTTAATATTTTAATTTGCTTTGTATTTCAGGTGTACATTTTGATACAAGTATGTCTAGCTTGGTCACGGAGATTACAACAGCTATCAAAGTATATGCTTACGGTGTTGAAGATTTTGTAAATGATCCAAAGAACTCAAATCTCTCACTCAACACACAACTGTCTTGTGAAGGAATTGGAGATTCACGTTGGAAAGTTGGTGATAGATTCTTTAGGTAAGTTTAGCTGATTTTTTCTTTCATGAATTATAATTTTTTAACTATTGAATTAACGTGTACCCGAAGGAAATGAGAAACTTGCACAATAATGGGAGTAAATGCCAACATTTCAATGCATTCTTTGCCACCCACCGCACCTGCTCTATATCTTGTCCTGTGTAATCTATAAGGCAATGTTGCCATATTTACAATTTTCCCATAAGCCTAATGTATTGCAAGTTTTAGATTTCATTTCGGTACAACGGAGTACAAAATTTAACAGAAATTATATTTTCCTGAATAATTGTGCTGAAATATTTTCCATTTCAATCAGCTTGAGTAAATCAAATCAATGTAATCATCCTTGCGTGACTTTTTTAAAACTAAAATTTGATTTTACATTTGCATTAATTTTAATATCAATCAAATAAGAGATTTACTCATATAAACTTTGTATAATGAATGTAATTTGCATACATATAGTGTACTAAATTTAGCTTACAGTGATAATTTAATTGTTTTACAATTTCATGTAACTCAAATTATATACATTATATTATAATTTCATCACATTACATAAGTATTTCTAGAAATGTTATACTTAATATCATTATTATTAACTTACCTTAAAACCTCGTTTTAGTTCCTATCTTTACTATACCTGTATATATTAATTTAGTGATCATACAAGTTATGCTAATTTTAGCCAGCATATTAAAAAAAAACACTAGTTCAAATTCTATTTTTATAGTTTTATATTATTTTGATTGTGTTTAAATATTATATAAAAAAGTAACACATTCAGTCTAACAGCAGAGTAGTCTCATAATTGTAAAACTTATTTTTCTTTCCTCTTCTTTCCTTTCTTTTTTGTCATCTTTTTTTTTATCTTGTTTTCAGTTTTCTTATCGTGTCTTTTCTCTCTCTCTCTCTCTCTCTCTCTCTCTCTCTCTCTCTCTCTCTCTCTCTCTCTCTCTCTCTCTCTCTCTCTCTCTCTCTCTTTTTCTTCTTCTTCTTATTTTGCTCTCACAAGACTGTTTATTATAGGCGTAATAAGGAAACACTGGGAGTAATAAAACTAATAACAAGAACGTATATTATAAAACAAAAAAATAAGGCAATTTTCTTTTCTAAGGTAATATTAATTTAAATATAAGATAAGGTAAAGAGGAAGACAGGTAATTTATTTTGGTTTCATATATACAAGAGCAGCTAGCATAAATATAATAATATTTTCTTTATTATTATTATTTATTGACGTGGTGTTTTTTTTTTTTTTTTTTTTTTTTTTTTCTTCCTTCTCTTAACCAGCGTGATATCACACTTCCACACCACTGCGTTCTCATCACATTTTCTCTTACGAACACAAAATTTTGTTACGACGTAAACCTCATAGCAAAAATGTCATTGCACTTCATTGAACTTTTGTACCTCATGATCGACATTACGTATTAGTCTTGTCAAAGGTATAAATTTACAATGAATTAAATCAATCATTTGAATTGTTACAATTTTACTCGTTAAAATTTAATATTTTGTCAGTAATTAATATTTTTGATAAAATCTTTTTTAGTTTTTTTTCTTGTTAAGAATTTACGAAAAGCAAATATTGCTACAGAATCAATAATAATATAATAATTAATAATATTTTTTTAAGGTAGAAAATGAGGAGATCTACCTAAAAGTTTTACAGTAAAAAAACTGTTTTTCTGCGTAGAGATACTTGAGGATAGTACAGCTTCAATTAAGTAAAAAAAATATATTAGGGGCCATCATGCAAAACTCTGAATTATGAATTTTTTTTAAAACTTTGCTACCAAAATCCTCTATATTTAATTCAAAAACAAAAATTGACCCATGTCTGATGGTCACGAGTCCCGAAGTTGCTATCATCTATAGTTGGTTGTTGCCATTCACTTTGAAATTACAAAATTAAAGGTTTAAATTTTAGAGATACGAACCGTTTCACTACAACCCTTAAACTTTATGTTCACATTTATTGCTTTTTCATAATCATAAAATGAAAATGACTTTATTTCCTAATTGCATACTTCCTTTAACTTGAATCAGAACTTGATGTTCCATTGCCATATTGAGCTTTCAATGAAAGTTAAAGTAAAAAAGCAAAATAAAAGTAATTAAATTTCTGAGACAATTAGAAACTACCATTCCATGACTTTACTTGGCTATGTAAAATTGTTCTAACAAAATTGAAAGATGGTTTTTATTAAAATGTGATTTTGGAAAGTGCTTTTGATGAAGAAAATACATTGCCCACTTGGGCCGGAAAAAGACACTTGTATAATTCAGTATAATAAGACCTTATTTTCACTTTATTTATTTTTCCTACACAATTCATATTCAGCAAATCCTTATTTTTTAAAAATTAAGTTCAAATTAAAAACTTATATATTGTTTCAAAAGATAAACTGATTTTACTATTACTATTTTATTTATATAGAATTAGTTCTAAAATTTTAGTACTTAACATTTAAATGTAAGCTTCAAAGCGGAATAACTTAATTATTTCATCGCCTATTCACATTAAATTTTCATAACAAATTTTAAAAGTAAAATTTTCGATCTTCACTCCAATTTAATTGTATATTTCGTAGCTATTCAGTTTGTGTGATATTGGTGTCAATCTGACTCATTAAATTAAAATAATGCTGAATTGTCTTATGTTTCAGATATTTACGTAACGTGAGTGTAGAGGGTGATGCAGGTAAACCAAACGTTGAATTTACAGCAGACGGAGTACTTAAAGCTGCCGAGCTCAAGATCATGAATTTACGTCCTGGCGTCAGTAATAACAAACAACTCGTTTGGGAGGAGGTAAGTTCCCCATAATATTAGAGAAACTAATTTGGTATCAACGTTTGCAACATTAACTGTATTATTAAAATATTCTTTGGTTTTATGTTTATTTAAACGCTCGTCATGTAATTTTGATTAATAATACATATAAAAATAATACGAGTTGATTACTTACCTTAATACTACACCCTGAAAACACTTATATAGCAACATGATAAATTACGATCAAAGCAGCTAACACGTTGTGAGTACACAAATAAAAAATTGACACAATTACTACAGTTGACGTAGCTATCCCAGTAGTGTATCAAACGTTGGGAAAGTTGGTATAACAATACTATGAACGCTAGATATATGTTTTCTTGGTGTATATTTTCATATTAAATTTTTTTAATAGAACAGATCTAAAAGAACGTTATTATGTAATTGTGTTATAGATTGGTGTATGGAAATCTTGGGAGAAAGAAGGTTTAGATATTAAAGATATTGTTTGGCCTGGTAATAGTCATTCTCCACCTCAAGGCGTACCTGAGAAATTTCATCTCAAGATAACTTTCTTAGAGGAACAACCTTATATAAGTCTTGCACCTCCTGATCCTATCACCGGTAAATGTTCCATGAATCGTGGCGTACTTTGTCGTGTTGCACATGATCCGGATATCATCGTCAGGTGAGTAACAATTTTACTTCCGAGAACATAATTTTATTTTTTAGCTTCTGCAGAATCTTACGCGCATAAGAATTGGGGGGGGGGGGGGTCATTTGCTAGTTTTTTTCTTCTTCTTCTTCTTCCTGAATCTTTGGATGTCTTAGTTTTTGCGGGTTCATCCGCGAAACGGGTCTGCCATAACCTAGAATACATCTCAGCATCCGGTGTTTTTTTTTTATTTCACAGTAAATTAAATAAGTAAATTATTCAAGTAAATAAACTATCACAATAAAAAGTTTGATGACACACTCAGCTCATTAATATTGAACAAATATGTAAATCAAGCAGGTTAAGCTTCATTTCAAAGGCAATGATTTGCTTTGATAGTATAATGAACTTAATATATTTGTTTAATATTTAGTTTGTAAAGTCATGCAATTTAAAATATATTCAAGATAAATATATCCTTAAGAAAGCAGTATTATAATTTTAGAAGTAATTGTACGTTAAATTTTTTTATTTTTTACATTTCAATTTTTAAAAATTACAGTAAACAGTTAAGTGTGTAGATAAATAAATAAAGTAATTATTACAGTCACTAGTAGAACTTTTGAGACCAGAAATAGTTTGTAGTTTTGATATCAAGAAGCTAAGTTTTTATTATTACTTGCTTGCTACTTTTAACAAAAGAAAGATAACATTAAACTTCATAATAACCTTGTTAAAAACATTCACAAATGAAATTTTCGTTGCTATATATATATATATATATATATATATATCTACCATACTTATTTTTATTATCTTTGCGGAAACAAAAAGGCAGACTATACAAGTCAAAACCAGAACTACTGTAAAGTTTTTAATAAGCTGAAAAGTCTTCACAAATAAAATGAGAATATTAAAATTTTAAGCTTTACTTTTTTTAAAGAATGGATTCTCTCTCTCTCTCTCTCTCTCTTTCTGTGTGTGTGTGTGATTTTCTCTATATAATTTATAAATATTTTCAATCTAACGTTGATTAAAATTTTAAATTCAATACATAATTCATAAAAGAAATATGCATAAAATTACAAATTTAGGAATGTGAAATATAGATTTGAATGGTTATAAGAACACAAATAATAATTATATTTATATTTTTCAAACTGGTAAGTTAGTTAGTTATAATTAAGTAGTAAGTTATAATTATTAAGGT
This sequence comes from Ecdyonurus torrentis, assembly GCA_949318235.1. NCBI lineage: Eukaryota > Metazoa > Arthropoda > Insecta > Ephemeroptera > Heptageniidae > Ecdyonurus > Ecdyonurus torrentis. The sequence goes on along the minus strand of OX439132.1, from coordinate 11,997,230 downwards.
TGAGTCAATAAAATATTTTAGACATAATTTTTTCTTGCTTTATTAATTCACCCTTGCGACATATTTACATTTAATCATTACCTCATAAAATGTTATTTTATGTTTTGATAAATATGAATTAAGTTACTTATCATTATCAGTAATGCAAACACTCACTCAGTGTCTCTGTCGTAGTAACTAAAAAAAAAAGTAAGTAGATATAGAGAAAAGCATCCTCATCAATTTTTGCTTGTGTCGCAATCGATTTACTTTAAAAAAAAAAGTATACGTAAATATATGAGCATCCTTGACGCCACAGGCAAACACACGCACGTATATCTTTCTCAGCTTATTTAATACGAAAATATTTTCATACTTTCTCTCTCTCTCTCTCTCTCTCTCTCTCTCTCTCTCTCTCTTTCTTCTTCTTCTTCTTTTTTTCTTTAAGTAAATATTGAAATACGTAATGTAAATATAAAAATAGATATGCCTAATACATATTCAGTACGTCTTTTCCAGAACTGAATGCAAACTATGTAGATATTGGAATAAATATCTCAACTTTATTTAAAGTAAAAATACTTGCATAATAAAAGATTATTTTCATCAATTATATTTTTAATACTTGAAATTCTAGTACAACGTTTTTTCCCATCATATTTGAGATATTATTATTACTATTGTAGAGTTTTAAATTTAATTTTTTTAAAGAAGATTTATACTTATAATATTACAAAATTCAGACATTGTTTGCAGAATTACGTATTATATTATAAAAGTTTGTTTGTTTGACTTTTTGCTTGCGTATCGATTGTTAAATTTAGAAGGAAAATTTGGCTGTATGGACTATGGTCAACATTACCATTTTACTTAATATCCAAAAACCCTTTTTAATGATGAATTTCTTTTCTCCAAAATATTAATTTAATGTTTTTTAATACACTTCTTATTACATCGTTTAATAAAATATATAAAATAAAAAAACGTTTATCCCTGCTATTAATTTGAAGTCTTTTAAATTGTATACTGTATATATATCGTTCTACATCTACCTTATTTTTATGATCCTTTAAAGCAATTTTAAAATACAAAAAGAAGTAAAAACAAACAAAAGCTTTTTCGTTCCAGTCTGTGAACATTTTGCAAGATGTTTGGTGAATGTAATTACACTGACGTTGAAGTTAAAGAAAACGCTTTTAGTTTTATATACAGACTGTTGGGGAAAAAAGTCTTGCATAACGAGAACAAAATTCAAAGTAAAATATAAACGTTATTATAATGGAGAACTCTTATAGAGATTTTTTTTCTGCTTCTTTTTTACAAATATTTAAATAAGTTTTATTTGATGTGATAATAGAAAAAAAAATTACTGAAATTTTTTAGTTTATATTCAACTGATAGTTAAGATTTAAGCACATATTATTCCCAAGTAATAATCATGCTATGATTGTCATTTTTATTTTAAAAATACATTGAGGAATTCAATACGGATCTCCATCCCTCCCTCTCCCACTACCTTTATTCACTGTTCTGATAATTTTGCTCTACGTTGACATAATTTTTTTTTAAGCAGAACATTTTATTTCAAACGAATACTTTTATGAATGCTTCGATAAATTATTTTCATACTTAACTAAAAATTATAAAAATGAAGAAAAAACACATTGAGGTTGATTTTGTTTGATTTAAAAAAAATTAAAATTGAAATGTATAATAAAAAAAATAGTACAGAGAAAGAGAGTTTAGAACAAGTTGAATTAAAAAGCAATAAAACGCAAATTTTGTCTAATTCTTGGGACTTAGGGACAAATGTTTAAGTATGAACAAGTGCAAGATTTTTTTTTTTAATAGACTTAAAAATCACAGGAATGCTGTGTCAATAAAATATGACATACCTAGTATCTCACGTTCTCTCACTACATCACAGGTACAACATTATAAAACAGCATCAGACTTACTCATGGCCTTAGAATGGTCCCGGCCTGTACCTAGGACTCATTAGTAAAAGACTCGGCAAAGAACTCTGTACATCTATAGATGGCTCACACCACATCTGCTAACTGATTATTCCATTCTATTATAAATTTTATTTTTAATTTTTTAACATCATACTAAACTAAAAAAAAAAATGTTAATGTTAAAATTTAATTATTTAAAACTTATAGCACATATATTATATAACCTAATTAAATTCTACTTACTTGTTTAATTTAGTATATAGTATGATTGTAAATTATATTATGTTTAATGAGTTTTACGTTACGTAGATTTCTCTTCGAATCCATTTTAATTGAAATGGTATTGTTGTGACGTTTTAGTAGAATGTTTGTGAGTTGTAGATAAGACAAGGCTTGGGCTTGTTAGCTCGATCACTCTTGCATGACACGTATACATAGCATACATATACACACACATAGCAGTATCCACTATCCACTACACAAAGCAAACTCTCTATCAAACACACACACATATTAAACAATGCTTGAGAGTCTATTAAAACTGACCTTTTATGAGAAACACTTTTATACTAAAGTTACTATAAAAATCAACCTTCGTACATAAGGATTCAAATATATTACTTTCTAAGAAAATTTTAATATAAACTTTATTTTAATTATACGTATATTAATTCAATGAATTAATATTTCTGTCCACTTGTAGGGGTTTTCACAGTACAGTCCTAAATTTTACAATTACCTGATTTACACGTAATGTAATATTCTTTTTAATGCTTAACGGGCTCCTGGTATCAAAAAATCAAATAAAAAACGTAGAAATCATGAGATGGGAGCATAGTTCGTACGTATATTATATCCTTCAACCCTTCTGTGGCCTCTCAAACTAATGTTGAAAAACTGTATAATAGGCAACTTTAAAAATTTATGACGTCATCAAATTTGGGTCTACAATAGAAATTGTAGCACGGGTTGCCTACTTTACAAGCTTTCTTCCCAGTTTGTAAGAGTACTGAAGGGTTAAGGCACAAAATATGTGTATTTAAAATAGTCCTATCTCATGATTTATCATTGAGAGGAATTTTGTTTTTGAGGCCAGGGGTTCTTTAAACCTGAATACTATACAAAGTTTTAAGCCCGTAGATCTGTAGATAATTCAATTAGCATGTATTTAAGTGTAAAAAAAAAAAAAAAAAAAAAAAAAAAAAAAAAGAAAAGAAAAGGTAAAACTTAAATTTAATTCTACGATTTTTACATCATAGTAGTTTCTAAAGTGTCGAAACTAATTTTCATAAGCACATCTATTTTATCTTCAAATGCACAAAAACTGTAACAAAACATAAAGTTTTATTGAAAAAAGGTATACATATTTGAAACTTTTACAACTCTTTATTTTGTTGCTCTCTTTCCTTGTAGCTAACAAAAAAAAAATAATAAAAAAAAAAAAAAAAAAAAACTTCCAAGTGACTTTCTAATATCAAAGCAAATTTGAAACTCGTCAACTTCTTTACTTTACAGAAGAGAGGTAATTTACTGTATTAAATTTTTAAACATTTATAAGTTTTACTTACTAAGATTGACATTTAAGAAAACTTTATCTACCACAAAAACCTTTTTATGACAACTTTTTACACTTTTAACAACATACTTTGTTTATAATAATTGTTAAGTGCTTTGGTCTGAAATATATAACAAAATCAGTGCAAACTTTATCATGGTTGTGGTAGAAGAGAAAACCTACTAAAAGAGAAGCTATTTTAGTTATCATCTCTGTGTAGTATAATTGATGTTTAAAGCACCATATTATTTTATAACCGTTAAGAACCAGCAAAAATTAAAACTTCATAATTACCGCAAACAAACAATGAACAGGTATACGTAATTTAATATTTTGTGCACTGTTGTACAGTTAAAACTACTTCACAAGGGGAAAAATTAAAGAAGCAACGGGGAAAAAATAATTAAATAGAAAATCGTGTGTCAACCATATTTATCTTTATAACTTATAATTAACTAAACGATAATTTTACTTTTAAGAATAGAAATTAAATTTTTATTTTAGAAATTTGTGCTAGTTGAGTAGTTTAATTTTAGATCGTAAAAATGATGTTACTACAAACGAAATCAACTTACGGAAGTCAGACTTATACAAGCAAAAGTTTACTCGATATTTCAGTGTATCAATAAAACATGTTTTTCTCTCAGTGTAGAATGGTCATTCTCAATGAAAACGACTCCCTGTTTACTTTCATCTCTCTCTAGATATGATATCGCATAAGAGGGCCAGTTTTTCATCTCTCTCTCTTTCTCTCTCTTAGCAACCTTTTACGTAAAAAAATATGAGGCAACTTTGGTGCTGTCAATATTAATGAAGCGAACAAAAGCTATACGAGGTTATTTTGAAAGCAAGCAAAAGCTAAAGTATTATAGTTTTTTTTTTTTTTTTTTTTTTCTTCTTTTTCTTTTTTGTTACAGTTTTTGCTTTGCAAAGAAGAAAAAGATGAAGAAGAAAGTAAAGAAATTGGGAGAAACATTTTGTGAGACTGAAAAATTAAATATTTACACTAGCAGTGAAGCAAGTACAGACAAGCAAAAGTAACTGAGCAGGCATAAGGATGTTTACATTGGTAGTTTTCATTTCGATCGATAATTTTGCACAAGAGATTGTGGTTTCATCTATAACACAGATCCTTGTGGTTGAAATTACTGCAAATTCAAACTCTAAAAGTTTAAGCTATAAGAAAATTTTAATGGTATATAATTTCTTAGAAATTTAATATAAGATGAAGTTTCATATTACATTTTTATCAGTATTAGGAACTGAAAACCTTTTTTAATTATATAACATGTACTATTAGATTACTCTTTTTATTAAAGGTGTGGAATATTGTTTTTTAACTATATGAATGATTTTTTTCAAAATTTTAGCACTAACGTTAAAACTATTATGAATGGTAAATGTTTAAATTGAATAAGTTTCGTATTTATATTCAGAAAACATTGTTTCATTTTACTAACAAAATTATAAACCAATATTGTAGAAGTATTTTCTTATAAATATAAATCATTTAAGGGCAATTTTAAGTAACATCTTATAAATTAGAAAGCATAAATAATGTATAACATTGCTGTGGCTTTTTGGATCCTAAATTATGATTCAATATTTCTAACAACTATAGATATTCAACAAAATGGAAGGTAAAAAGAATTTGTATGAGGATATTTTTTTAGCTTAGCTGATAAGATATATTGATTTTTTGATCGTATATATGGGAAATTTGAAGTTAGCTACGTTTTTGCTTTATGCCTGGAGCATCAAGAAGAAGATTTATCATTACTGAGCAGACTTCAAACCGGTGTGGTTTATCAGACATCTTCAAATTGTATTTCAAAATCCCATCTTTCAAAATAATATAATTTTTTAGTAATACAATTTTCTTATAATGTGAATATGCTAGCTAGATGATTTGAACATGGAGAAACAGATATATATATATATATATATATATATATATATATATATATATATATATATATATACACAGAAAAAAATAAAACATGTACGGTAACTAAAAAACTTCATTTGCTCAGAAATAGGTGTAAGAACTGAACATTCCGTCTCTACAATTGAAAAAATGAAAAGGAGATATTTATCACAAATATTTTTTTTTAGATGTGACAATGCTACTTTTTCCCTTGTATTAGCTCCCAAAAACAGTTGAGAAGTATTGTATTGTCCATCACGGTACATGTAAAACCGCCCGGGGCCTCGCGTGGCTTACCTGCAGCTAGGGTTTAAAAGCAAAGCAGGTGTAAGGTGTGCGTATATAGTATAGACATTGTCATTATGAAATTTTATTTCATTATTATTTTTTATTATTTAAAATAAAATGCACAATGTAATTAACTTGCATTTACTCTATTAATATGTACACAATTTTTTTTTATTGCACACTGATAGATATGATTTAAATATGATGGCTAAATATAACACGAGTATAATATTGTTTATAGTATTATATTATACTGTGTAATAATTTGGATAATTCCTATTATACAGATACATATACAGTATTATAAGTATTATAATTAAATTTTAAATAAAATTAAGCCTATACGATATTTCAATAATGTATAAGTTATAATTGTATTTATAATATTTTACTTAATTAAGTAAAATATTATAAATTAATTTATACAATATAAATATAAAGATATATATATATTCTTAATTTCTTATATTGATATAATAAAAATCAATCAAAATATTATAAATATAAATACAATTATAACATAATAATATAATACCATCTTTTTCATTAATTGTTATTATTTTAAACACACAATTATACAAAATCCAATCAAGACATATATCCTTATCGGTTAACTCATAATTTTTTTACGCAATGTCTTATTAATTTATATTTTTATAAAGTATCTACAGAAAACACGCAAGTTAATTTTCAAATAAAAAGACCTATTTTGGTAGTGAATTATCAAGAATTTTGAATTTATAAATTTTAATTTTATTAAATAAATATTTTATAAGTAACTCAAAAATAATTTTTTCATAATAATAAACTTAAAACAAAAGTGTTAAATTTGTCATCGTACAATCAGTGTGCAATAAGAAAATGTGTTATACTGTACAGTAAATTTTAATACATTGTTGTATATTATCGATATGTATTAAAATATAATAATAATAAGTGACATAAATTTAAAGTTTTCTTCATTTTAAGTGTTTTGTAATCTTCCCTCCAAAACTAAAAAAAAAAGGGGCTTCTTTCATCTTCTACGTGTAAAAAATAAGAAGAAATAATTTAAATATATATTATCAAAATTATTTGTTTTACGTTAAAAATATCACATTTTTATGAAATTCTAATTAAAATTCATTAGCAATGTTAGTTTTGTAGTAATAATTCAAATTAAGTCAGGTAATCAAAGTGATGAGTTTAAAAAAACAGTGAAGCTTATATACTCTGGAGGTAGATTGATTCTTAACTCGTGTTAGAATGTTATATATAGACAGGCAGGTAGGACATTAGGTATAGGCTAGGTAGGAGGTAGGGTGTGGAGGTGGAGAGGGAGGCGGTCAAGTAACAAAAGGTCGCAAAATTTGTTTTCATTTTTTTTAACAATACAAGCTAGCTTTTCATAAATGTATTATGGAACTTTAACTGAAGTGTATAGCTGCGCGAGTGCTTGCGTGGAAGTTGGGAGAAATATATTTCATTTACCTGACCTGTTGAAGCAGGTGTGACAATCAAAGGATTTTTAAATATTTTTTTTTAGATGAGGTAAATGCAAAAATCAATTGGTTCATATTTAATTCCTCAGTTCAGTTACTTTTCAGTTGTGACAATTGATAATTTTTCTCTGTGTATATATATATATATATATATATATATATATTATATAAATGAACATATTGATGTTTCATTACACTTCAAATAAATACATGTATATTCAATAATTTACTTTAACTTTTTACTTTATTGTAGATGTCATTTCAATATGTGTACAACTTTTTACCAAATCCTTCCAAAAATGTGTGTGTATATATATATATATATAATTATATATATATATATATATATATATATATATATATATATATATATATATATATATATATATAATTTACGGATCAAGTACTGTCCTAAAAATTATTCTCTTGTTTTTAAGTATTACATTCATTACTATTCTCTGCTACTTAATCTCTATATAAAAATATAAGGGGGAAACCTCAGTTAAGGAAAATCATTAAATTCTGCTTCTGTATCTGTATAGTGAACTTCCTTTTTGTGTCACAAATATCTACAATATGCCGGATAAGGAAACTAGTTTTAAAAATTGCTAACTAAAAATAATTACATTTTTATTGTGATATATGAAACAATTTTGTAAAATATTTACTACAATTTAAAATATAATATATAGTGAAGTAAATTCCCATGGCTTTGTTTACTATTAATTTATATACGGCTAAATAAAACAATTATATTTGTTAAGAAAACATATTATATATCTAAAGCTTTTCAAGGAAAAGATTATTTCTATAGCTATATTTTAATCCCAAGAATTGAGTACAAAACATGATCCCATCAATATCGTAAACTCTGAATCAACCGTTTACTTTTATTATAAGTAAACAAGATTATATTATATATATTTTTTATTTTTTTCAGTGGTGAGTCTCAGCATGCGTATCGCAATGGCAGTGTGTACCAATGTTGCTCGGGGTTTTGTATTGACCTGCTGGAGAAATTTGCCGATGATCTTGGTTTCACGTACGAACTAGTGCGCGTGGATGATGGAAAATGGGGCGTACAAGAGGTGAGTTTCGATTTTCTTTATAATATGATATTGTACAATTTTTATATTTCAATATAATCTTTAGACTGAAATCAAAATCTAAATATTTTGATGAGATTAAAAATACTTTTTTTTATTATTTAATTCATGATTGTGTTGAACATGTTAAATTAACATTCATTTTTAACGCAAATATTATGCTAATTAATGAACTGATTTGCATTTTTATAACACTTTATTGTTTAGATTTTGAGTTACAAAAATTTAATAGAAATGTGATTTATTTGTAACGTGAATAGAAACAACATTAAAACAATGCTTTTTGTTATGTATTATCCTGTTACATAGGAAGTTTCATTGTAAATATTTTTTCTGTAACATTTCCAGTGATGAATATTAACAAAAATTTTACTATTAACATTTTTTACAACATTTTAGTTTTAAATTTATTAATTTTATAAGTATGCAGTATAAACATTAGCTATCTACATAAATTTTTTTAAGTAATAGTTATTTGAAGGGAAATATATGAATATTAAATCAGTATCCTTGCTCTTTTTTTTTATCATAATGTATGCTTTCAAAAACATAACATTTTCCTCTTTTTATGAAAATTAAAATTTACTTTAGTGCTTTGGTATAATAAATAATTTTCAAAAACAGCAATTAGAGTTGACAGGCTGATATTAATGAAACATGATCGCTTATTCTGCTATAAGAACGGTAGTTAAAAAATATACAATGACAAAGAATACAAATCATTATTGATTTGTTATACAACGAACGAACCGATAAATAATAATAAAAATAAAAATCCATCATGAAACATTAGATTAATTTGATTGATAATAATTACACTTTCGTTGTATTTTTTTTTATCAATCTCTCCCTATCTATCTTGTTTACTAATTAAATTAAAAGGGAATCAACTCTTCAGTAATTGAAGCGTTGTATATTTCGTTTTCGAGTCTACGTATATACATTTCCGATAAAATTACATTTCATTTCCCTCACAGACGATGGTTCTATTTCCTTAAAATGCTTCTCAAATTTTTATACTTCGCGTAGCGTAGCTTGTTAAATTAATTTTTCTTAATTAAGTTTGTGTATTTAATTTAATTATTATTTTAATTGCATTTAAATCATTACTTGATTTTAAAATATTTACTTAAATAATTTTTAATTAAAAAAAAGTATTAAATTAATCTTTTCATTATTTTTAATCTCAATAAAAAATCTGGAATCTAGCGTAATTAACGTTTTTTTTTATCTTTATAATAACTTAAAATTTATATGTTACTAAATAAAATATGTAACGTCAATTTATTGAAGTAGCTGAAAAACAGAAAAACATAACATAAAATTTTGTTTATAAAAAAAAGGTAACGTAAAGTTAATACTAAAATGAAATGTGAATCATACTAAAAATCTATTAGTATTAAAATTTATTCAATGAGATAAAGAAGTAACATATTTTGTTATTTCTTCACTTTGAATAAATTACATAAATACAAAGCAGCATCATTGGGTTAGATTTTATTGTAATAGAGAGTGTTATCTTTGCCATAATATTCTCTCTCTCTCTCTCTCTCTCTCTCTCTCTCTCTCTCTCTCTCTCTCTCTCTCTCTCTCTCCTCCTCCGTCTCACTAATGTATAAAGTTATGTAAATTTAATAATAGAATCGTTAGTAAAAGCAAAATTTACTAATACCATCCATTAAATACACAAACAAATATCTAAATATTCAAATAAATTTATCAGTTGAGTGAGTAAAACTGGTGAACATACTTTGAACTAAAATTAAATCAGTCAACAAATTGGAAAAAGATAAACAAAAGAATTTTTTTTTTCTCATTGTATACTACGTCATTAAAGTATGATTAAGAAAATATTATTCAACAAAACACTGTAAAGTAAAGAAAATATTTTTAATGAAGTAAACGTTTTTGGTAAAATAAGCGGAGAAAAGCAATCTTGTTAACGTTAAAAATACATATGAGAAACTGCCGTTTTTAATTAATACTTATATATTCATTTTAATTATATAAAGAATATATAAAGAAACACAATAACAAACACTATACAAAAAAAAAATAATGATTTTAGTGGAAAATTGAAACTTGGATTCATAGAATAAATTAAAAATATGAACTTTGTGGTTTTTAATTTCGTATTCAGAATGTTGAGTATAATTCATAGCTTGTTATTAAAAATCGTCTTTTTAGTTGTAATATTTTCCCATCACGTATACTCAAATTCATCCATTAGTCGTCTATAAAAAAATCTTGACTATTATATACAAAACTATAAAAATATAGTACTTGATATTCAGTTCTTAAATGCAAATTAAAACATTATCTTGTCATCTTACAGAATGGTAAATGGAACGGCCTGATTGCTGAGTTGGTGAACCGCAAGACCGACATGGTGATGACGTCACTGGTGATCAACTCTGACCGCGAGAGTGTTGTGGATTTCTCTCTGCCCTTCATGGAATCGGGTATCGCCATCGTGGTGGCCAAACGTACAGGCATCATTTCACCCACAGCTTTCCTTGGTAAGATTGAAATGTATTTTAACTCGACGGGAATTCTTCATTTCAGATATTCCAATGCATGTAAGATTCAGTCGAAAAAGATTTATTTGTAATACATTTCTCTCTCTCTCTCTCTCTCTCTCCCGTTGAATTAAGACTTCTTTTGATTAAAGTAATTCTAAATTTACAAAGCGTAATGATGATGTAAACTATACCCTTATCCAATTAAGAAACTAATACCAAATTCAAGAGTGTAAATACTATTTCTTTTTACTCAATAACAAATTCATTAGTGGTTTTTACGTAATGATAAATACTTTAAAGGTATGAAAGGTATACTTCTGTTTACACTTGTGTTTGTAGGCTGCTGCATTTGAAATTCTATCTTTCTCTTGCTTTTGTCTATTTACTAATATGTTATAATTTCAGAACCCTTTGATGCTTCGTCATGGATGTTGGTTGGTCTTGCCGCTATACAAATGTCAGCTTTAAGTATTTTTATCTTTGAATGGCTTAGTCCTTCAGGATTTAATATGAAATTCAAGGTAACTACAAAATATAAAAAAAATCTCATTTCATAAATGTTATTTTGTTTTTGAACTATTTATCCATGAACCATTTTTTAAGTTATTTTAATCACGCTACGCGTGCATGTTTGCTGACTAGCAAAATTTACAGCAGGTGCAGAGTACGACATCCAATCATCGTTTCTCCTTGTTCCGAACTTACTGGCTAGTTTGGGCCGTGCTTTTCCAAGCCGCAGTACACGTTGATTGTCCTAGAGGATTCACTGCTAGGTAATAATATTCCAATACTCTGTTATAAATCATTAAAAATAACAAGGTAAAAATTTATATTTTTCTAATTATTTTTGCTTTCTGATAATTAATTTTAAAATTGTCTTCATTAACTATTAGGCAGCAAAAACATGCAAAAAAGCATACAAATGAAAATAAAATTATCTAAATCATACTCACGAAACTTTTTACTGTTGCTCTGCTTGTTTTTCTATTTTCTTTAGTTTTCGTTAAAATATTTTTATTAGAACTGAAGTTTAAAAGTATTTGAAAAACAATTCTTAAACATGCTTTATACGTTTGATACTTTATCTTAAATTCAGTTTTAAGAACATTTTACTAAGACTCAACTTTACAGGTTTATGACCAACGTATGGGCCATGTTTGCTGTGGTATTCCTTGCTATCTACACTGCCAACCTCGCAGCTTTCATGATAACCAGAGAAGAGTTCCATGATTTTGCAGGAGTTGATGACCACAGGGTAAATAAATAACATGTTATTTTTTATTGAAATATTTTACAGTAAACAAAAAGTATAGAATGAAATGTAAGCCATGTTGGCGTAACAACAAAAGTCAATTTTGACCGCCGGAAAAGTAAAACTACGCTTCGGAATTACTCTGTTGTAAAATAAAATAGTAATGCATAAAACTCATTTTACATTATAGTATGTATAGAAAGTACAGAAATAGAAATATACATAATTATATAGGATTTATTAGCTTTGAAGTTATACAACACAATTTGTGAGTTTTTTTTTTTGTTTTTTTTTTTTTTTTTTTTACTTGAATGGCAAAATTCATTTCCAACGTATAATAACGATATATTACCACTAAAGCCTGCTCCATTATTTATTTATTAAATATTTTTATACGTATTTTTATCCTTTACTATTTTTTATTGAACCATTAGAAATTAAATTTAAAAATTACGTTTGCTAACACGTATGTAACACAAAACTGCTTTTTAGTAGCCTGATCCTGACCGTGATCATAAAACACAATTATTAAAATATAAAAACTAATGATTCTCTTTCTTAAAACTAAAGCTGCCTTTATATACTGCACATAAAAATTTCTTTTCTAACTTTCATCCACATAAGAGCATTCTGTAGTATTATAGCTTACAGTAAGACAAGCGTTTGTATATACGTAGTGTTGAGAGTGTTGGATATAAATTAAAATTTCGCTCGAGGCGAGAAGTAAAGGATACAAGAGAGTAGCTAGCAGAAATGGATGCCGTAGGATATTCTGAAAACTCTCTTCCTTTTTATATATATATATATATATATATATATATATATATATACGTATACACTGTGATGTTCTCTACTGGATTATACTTTTGCTTTACTGATGGTGAACAGTACAGCATCATTGCTTGGGCTGCTTAATACAGTAAAGTGAAGCTTGAGGCAGTAGTATATGTGATGTAAATAGAACACATTTTTATATGTTAAGCATGCAACTTGCTCCTATAGTAAAATCTACTACTTAATTCTAACTTTTTGCCCTGGAAAAAAAAGTAATAAAACTTACATTTAAATGAAGTGAGATAAAGTTAAAGAAATATATAAAGGCATATAATAAAAAGTTGTTGAATACATTAAATTAATTTATTAAATTATTATGACTTTTGGGTTTTCTCTTTGTGGTTTATATTACCCACGTATGTTAACATTTTTTTTCTACATTAATAATTTTATAACTCTGTGTTAGTATGCAAGAAAAACGCCCCAAAAAAAGTATGAATAATGGCTATTTCACAATTTGAAATATTTTTATATCAACGTAAAGCATATTATAATATGTATTCATTGTGTTTCAACTGCGCATGCGTATTTGTGACATAAAATTATGCCAACATAAATATTTTTTATAGTATAGTAACGATATAATATCTTCAATGTGCAATATATTTTTTTCATCTCAATCTCCATTAAAACAACAACAAGATTAAATTAAATTTATTTCAATTTGTGAAAAGGCCTTAATGTACACAGGTGAATGTTTTATTATTATTATTATTTAATAATATACTGTATAGTTCATTGCTACTGCAATATTGAAATTTGAATTTTCCATGAGTATCCTGTAAGGTAGGCTAATTGTTGAGCACATTTGATCAACTGGTTGCATAACCTTCAGGATACTTCATACATTTTTTCCTGTTTATCAATTTTAAATAAAAAAAATCTTTACATTCTTCTATATATTTTTCAAATTTTGTTTATAGCTGGCTAAGCCATACAGCCACAAACCCTCCTATAAATTTGGCACTATCCCCTGGAGTCATACGGATTCGACGCTTAAACGATATTTTCCGGACATGTACGCGTATATGAGAACATTTAATAAAACATCGGTTGAACAAGGTATTGAAGCAGTACTCAATGGGTAAGTTATTGTATTTTTAAGCATTTAACTTTTAAACTTGCTTAAACTTTTCATTTAAGTTGTTTTTTTATTATTTTTAAAAGAATCAAACAAAATAAAAGTTATATTAAAATAAAATAAATGTTTTCTTAAATATATTATTTCAATTCTTTGACAGTAATTTATTTGTTTAGAAATAATAAGACAAAAAAACTAAACTTATTCTTTACTGATGCTAGGGAACTGGACGCTTTCGTCTACGACGGCACAGTGCTCGACTACTTGGTGGCACAGAACGAGGAGTGCCGGCTGCTGACTGTGGGACAGTGGTATGCCATGACTGGTTATGGCCTCGCCTTCAGTCGCAACTCAAAATATCTTGATATGTTCAACCGCAGACTACTGGACTTCAGAGAAAACGGTAACTTACTGCCTCGCACTTGTGAAAGCCCAACAAACTTTAATTTGAGAAATGCTCCTTAGGTGACTTGGAAAGATTGCGTCGTTACTGGATGACGGGTTCGTGTAAACCTGGTAAAGAACAAGTTAAATCCAGTGACCCCCTCGCGTTGGAGCAGTTCTTGTCGGCGTTCTTGCTACTCATGTCCGGTATCTTGCTAGCTGCCATACTTTTACTATTGGAATATCTCTACTTCAAGTATTTACGACAACACCTCGCCAAAACAGATCAGGGCGGATGCTGTGCACTCGTTTCTCTCGTCAGTATTTATTACAGTTCATTCACTTTATTCTATTTCTTTATTACGAATTTATTTATTTATTGGTTTTGCAGAGTATGGGTAAATCCTTGACGTTCCGCGGGGCAGTTTTTCAAGCACAAGACTTGCTAAAAAATCATCGCTGCCGTGATCCAATTTGCGACACACACCTCTGGAAGGTGAAGCATGAGTTAGACCTCGCGCGAATTCGAGTGCGACAACTGGAAAAACAACTGGAAGGTCATGGTATTAGACCTTCACCCAGGTAAGTAAAAAAAAAAATGCATACCATTTAAGCTGAAATGGGTAAAAACTTAATAAATAACTGTTATAATTTGTAAATTTTAAAATGAATCAATGATATTGAGTTGATTATAATCACTAAAATAAAAGTTACGCCAATAATAAAATGTAATATTTTAGCCGACTGCTGGAATGCTCGGAGATTTTGAAAACTCGAGACATGACTCGAAATCACGTGGCTACAACTGAGCATTCAGGAGGTCTCTACAGTGGACTATACAGGTCTGATTTTCATCGGTTTTCATAATGTTACTAATAAATATTTGTTATAATACGTGTACAATAAATATGAACAATGTAAACATTTTTATTTTAAAGTATATTTGACAATGCATTTTTTCCTTTTTGCAATAAAAATTATTGCGGTTCTTTTTTATTTACTTTTTAAGGAAAAATATTAAAAATCATGTTTTATTTTTTAAGTTGCTCTAAGTGATGTTTAAAACTGCATTCATATCCGTATTACGTTTGAATTTAAAAAAAAATCACTATAGTTTACAGAGCTATGTCTTGTTTTGGATAATAAACTATTATGAATTATTCAAATACATATTAATACTGTATCATATTAAAGAGATTATATAAAAATACACATATATTTGACATAGAATGACATACAAGTTTGTTTGTTTTTAAAATGAGATAATATTTGTGCTCGCTTTGCAGGCCATGTCGCACCGAAATTGCAGAGATGGAGACAGTTCTCTGATCCCCTGCCCAGGCGCCGTCGCCTAGCCATCAATTCCTGCCGATTCCCTACTAAAAAAAATATAAAAGAAAATAAAATAAGAAGAAGAGAGAGTCAAAATTGAGCGAGGGCACCAATGGGCTTTGTTTGAGGCAAAAAAAAAAAAATGAAGAAACCACAATCATATAATGCACGTGTTTGAAAAGAAAAAACGGTTCTCGTGAGATCACCGATTAAAAAAAAACATTCCTAAATTTAGAAAGAAAAATAATAAAACTGTTATAATTCGTTGTTATGTATATTCGTATAAAAAGTAAAGAAAATTAGTTGATTGGTGGTGATTGCTACACAGTTAAGTGAAAACAAGAGTAGCTAGCCGAGAAAAAAAATGTATTTAATGAAAATATTAAAAGGTGACATCCCGTGCAAAAGGAAACTCAAATTATTGTCCTTTATTTGAAATAAAATAATAATTTTTCCAGATGTAGTTCTATATATTTTAAGTCTGTTTATTTCTAAATATTATATTTTTAAAAGAATCAGTAAAATTTTAGTATAAATATATTTACGTGTCACGTTTAGTGTCATTTCTGTGGCTGAATTTTATGATATTAAACGTATCACGTTAAAAAGACTGTTAATATGATAATATATTATATATTTTTAATTAGATAAACTATAAATAATCTAGTATTACATTTGTTTTCCATTGTTTAATATTTTATTATAATCTGAATATTATAATTTTCTTTCGTAAAATAAAGCAGACAATAATTTGAAACTTCCCCTCACAAAGCTCCATAATTTTTTGTAACAAAAGAAAAAATATAAAGTACTATATTGACCATATTAAGCTCAAGAAAACAAAATATTTTATTTACAATAATATTTGAATGATATGAGGAGAAGATGCTCATAATAGTCTTGATCGCATTGCGCAAGGCTGCTGTGATATCTTGGATATTTCAAGCCATGCTCGCAGACACAGCAACATTTTATCATTTTTTTTTTTTCGTTCCAAAAATCTATGATGAGACAAGATAATTAATTTATTTTCAATTTTTTTTTCTTTGTATATTTTAACTCTGAAAATAATGAAATAAAAAAATGTAGTTTACAAATTTATCAAACCTTTAATGGTTACAAAATTACATCAAATGAATATGATTTATAATACATATAATTTATTTAAATTTTAAAATTAAATCTAACACAATGAAATATTTAATATCTTTACATAAAGAGACTATCTATGTTGGTTTATTTTCTAAACACATAAACTATATATGGTTATTTAGATGTATTATAAAATTATAGTAAACTAATATTACTTTTAATTGAAATTATTAAAAAAAATGTAAGAATTTCACTAAAGAACTTTAAAAAAATCTACTGTATAATGAATTTGGATACATTTAACATTTTAAATATACGAAAAAAAAAAAAAAGTTTATTTCTTGTAAATCTTGCGAGCTTCAATTCTTTCTGTTAGAAATATTAAACATTTCTTTCAGAGAGAAACTTCAAACCTTTTCTCCAATAAAAATGGTATCTAAATATGTATTTAAAAAGAAATAACGAAAAAAAAATATATAAAGTCATGTCCTGAACAAATAAATACAAAAACACACATACATATACAAAAAAGAGCATTGTAAAATATTAAAAGAAGTAATAATATTGACCATCTCATCGTTCTACAAAAAAAAAATTATCCATGTATAAAATGTTTAATAATAATTAAAAAAAAAATGATATAAGAATAATATATTTGTTATGTGATGTCATTCTTAATAATAATAATAATTGTTGGTATTAAAGAAAAAACAATAAATATAATAATAATAATAAAATAATAATAATAATAAAACAAGAAAATAAATGGCCATCAAATTAGTGATTTAGAATGTATAAAAAAATAAATATTAAAAGAAAACTAATTAATTACTTATAATTATTCTCTGCTTATTGTGAGCCAGGTGCTAATTATTAAAAAGGGGAAGTTGTGACGTTTAATTAAATAAAATTTATCATGAAACATATTTTATCAAAGTATGTTTTGTTTTTTGTTTTTTTAATTGCTTTGTAATTTATCAGCATTATATACATTCGCATCTTTATAAATTTTCTGCAAATAAAAAATATATATTGAGACTAAAATATTTGGGGAACATGTTCAAAGTAACTGTACAAAAAGAATGAGTAGAATAAGTAATACAGTTTTTTTAATTTTGTCATCTATATAATTATAAGTACAACATTGCTTTAAAGTCTCTCTCCTGCCATTATTCATATTTCTATGTAGTTCTGTTGAAATATGAAATATTTTTTAGACATTAATTTTGTTCCCTTTATATTTAAATATGCCAATAAACAGGTATAATAAATTTTTTTTTTCCTTATGAATTCCCTAAATATTTTAGTTATTTATTGTGATTAAGTTTATTATAAATGTAGTGATTATTATCTTACATATATATATGAGCAACTATTATACAGTATAGTAATAAAATTAATGTGTATCACAAAATGGAAATTTACCATCAATTGAAATGCTCAATTTTAATTTAGTTGCGGCTCACAATGTTTTTAAGTTGCAAAGCCGCGCATACAGTATATAAAAAAAAATTAATAATACATTATAATGTCTAATATGTATATTATTATTGTTGTCACAAATTCATTGTTATATAATCATGAAACAAAACAAAATGTTACGCCACGTTATTAATTGTTGTTATTTATTAAACTATATGTATATTTTATTGTGAATTAGGAGCGTGGAGATTTTAGTTAAAGATAAAGGGCTAAACGTAAAATAATAATGAGGGCAATATATTTTATGGCTGCATTGTAGGAAACTGATTTCTCCACGCGGGAAAGGTAACAAAGTGATATTTGCAGTAAAATAAATCATGACTTGAAATGTCAGAGGAAATTTTAAGCGTTATTTAAAAAAATAAAAATAAATAAATAAAAAAACTTCATTACAGTACAAATGTATTTCAGGTGCCATATTAAAGTCATAATAATGGACAATTGTAAATACTTTAAACATACAAAAACATCACTTCAAATAAAATATATAAAGCAACCTCTTCTGCATATTAGCACTGTAATATAGTAATTTGATTTTCAGTTATTTTAATAGGGAAAAAATGAAAAAATAATCGCAAACATCAAAGAAAATATTACATGGAATTAATGCATTATTTACAACTCGCAATATTTGAGAACCCTCTTATTAACGCATTGGGGCTCCCTTAACTGTCGTATGTTACAGTACCCAGTTTTCGCGGTGTGTTTAAAGAGGCATTTTCTCTTCTTATACCATTTAATAGTAATTGATATTGCATTATAATTGCACATAAAAATATTTAAGAATATGAAAATATATTTTTTAGTCCAGGATTCGTTTTACTGCAATCTTCACTACTGTTTAAATAAAATGATTTTTTTTTCTTTAAAAAAAAAATAATAATAAAAATTGGATGCAGTTGTTATTTGGTACTACTTGGTGAGCTTATAATTTATTTATATAGTTAAAAAAAAATCCCATGAAATATTTGTTAGTAAATTGTAGTTTGGTCGTGTGTTCAATGTTCAGCTAAAAAAAAAACTAAATGCTTCTACTGCTGCTATTATAATCCTTTATAAATATACACCTCTAAATAAATTTCAATTTAATTTTAAATAAAAAATATTGTGTTATAAGAAGTCAATGTATATGAAGAAAAAAAAAAGAAGAAAAAAATATATAAAAATACAAGCAAAACCCCGAAAAAACTCATAGGTGTTCAATGTTTTATATGGTTTAGAAATTAGTCATAAATAAAATAATAATTTTAAAAAATCGCATTTACAAAAGCGACAAAAAAAATATTTGATGTTAAAAAATAAAATAAAAGCCAAATTAATTAATTATAAAAATTAATTGATATTTAAATAACATATAATATATTATAAAATAACAATGTATTTAAAAAATGGTTTAATTTTAATAAATGGAACGATATAACTAAAATTTCTCTAATTATTTAATAATAATAATAAAAAAAATACTAAATAAATCAATTCTAAAATGCCTTATTCACATGCTAATATCTAGCCGACGCTTGAAGAACCTGAATTGAATATAAAAGCTCTACCTGTTGTCCATAATGTTTTAATTTTTTGTTAGGTTTTTTTAATTGTTTACTTGTTAGTCTATTACGAGAGGAGAGAGAGAGAGAGAGAGAGATTTCATTAAATTTTATTTTCTTGCACATTTTTAAAACAACAATTGTGTAAAAAAAAAAAAATAATATTATGGTTCTTCTATTAGTCTGAGTCCTTTACATTTCGTGTGAATATTGCATTTTATTCACACCTTGCTTTATGATACAGTACACGCACCAAGATAGCTAGTTTTCCAACCATACTTAGAAATAATATTATACCTTAACAATGGCTTTTCCAAAGTTTTCTCCTCTAAGCATAGAGATAAAAGCTTGAGGCATGTTTTTAAATCCTTCAGTCAGTGTCTCTCTATAGTGTAGTTTACCCTAGAATATTAAATTTTCTATTATAAAAAGATACTTTTTTAAAACACATGCCAGTTATCTTAGTTGATAGTATATTCTAGAATTAATTTTATAAACAAGAAACGTTTTTTTACTATATATTTTTTTTTACAAAATATAACATGAAGGATCAAATACTTTCGAGTAGTTAAAAAAATTAGATCTCTAAATTTTTTGATATGTTACCTTATATTTTTACTATATGAATATTTTAAATAGCTAGAACTATTGCACTTTTAGCACTACTATCAAAATAATTAAATTTTATTTTGCAGTTTGTTTGTTTTTTACGTATTATATTAACATGCAGAAAAATTTGAATATAATACATTATATATATATATATATATATATATGCAGATGCATTCCGTACCTGTTTAATCCATTCTAGGTTTTGATTTATTCCTTCAAACCAGCGACTTTCCCAACGATAAACCATGAAGCCTTCCATTCGCAGCTCTTTACGGTTCATATCAATTTGTATCAGTGGGACTATGACATAGTTTTAAATAAAGAAAAATTAAATTATTGTCATTATAAATAGTATGACGTAATATTAAAATTTCACATGAAAATATAAATATGTATATAGTTGATTTGTTATTGATGTGGACATTTCAATAATACTTTACCACGTGGTCTATCAGTATAGCTGTACGATGAAATTGCTCCACACACAGAAATACGACCAAACTGATTCATTTCCATCAATACTTTACTACTCATCTCTCCTCCAACCTGAGATAAAATTTAAAAGGTAAGTGCAAATCCATCCAATTGAATTCTGCAATACGTTAATAATTTATATAAAAACAACTTAACAACAAAATATTTAGAAGAAAAAAAATTTAATATAGGAAGAATAGTATAATTATGATATAACTCTCTTACATTATCAAAATAGCAATCAACGCCATTAGGAGCCGCCTCTTTGAGAGCTTCGGTAATGTCGACTTTCTTGTAGTTATAAGCTGCATTGAATCCCAATTGTGCTTTTAACCACTGTACTTTGGCATCAGTACCAGCAAAACCTATTACTCGACAACCTGAATAATAATAATACAAAATATTTTATTATTATTTTTAGTTTAGTTTATAGTTTAGTTTTTAAACTTTTTAAAAGATTACTATTGTTAGAAAGAAATATAATTATATTATTACTATATTAGGGTGATATTAATGACATTTATATTACTATAGAGCTCATAAGAAAGTCCAGAGGACTAAATCACCTTTAATTTTGGCAATTTGTCCCACGTGCATTCCTACTGCGCCTGCTGCGGCATTCACCACAACTGTCTCTCCTGGCTGTGGATGGCATATCTCCAAGAAACCAAAATACGCGGTGTTACTGAATATACAAATAAACGATAACTATACTAAAAAAAAACACATTAGTAATAATAATGAGACAAAAAAACATCTAAAAACTTATGTTGTGAGATTGAACAGTAAAATGTTGGTTTCTGGTGTTTATACTGTACATTGTATAATAATTTTATTGTAAGTATTCACCCTGGCATTCCAAGTGCTCCAAGTCCTACAGATGGACTAACTTGATTTCCAAAGTCTGGCATCACGTAAGGTTTAACATCCATGGTAGGTGATAGAGCGTCACCATGTTGTACAGTATGAGTTTGCCATCCGAAATAACCCATTACTAAGTCATTAATCTTGAAATTAGGGTGACGACTCTCCAGAACTCTATAACCAAATAATTTAGATACAAAAAAAATTGTATGCTTATAATAACAGAAAGGACTTCAACTTACTTTGCAACTTGTGATCCTATCATTTGCTTCCCAATGAAATCTTTTAGATCGAATGACCTGAAAATTTATGGTGTCATTAATTTGAAAGAGCTCAAGTACATAATATGTACTTTTTATAAGCATTTTAATTACCTCATATAAGGATCTACGCTAAGGTATATAGCCTCGCATAAATACTCTGCAATAAGATAAATGATTCATCATTATAGGTGCTAAAATGTAGCAAGTTTGGACGTTCTAAGTTTCAGAGACAGGGCTTTAACATACATAATATATATATATATATATATATATATATATATATATATATTATTTGCTTAAAGTAGACCTTTAGCCCATTACTTGGTGCTAAGACTATACTAAATGTATACTACATATTACAGTATATTTACCTTAATTTAGTAGTATTGTTTTACCATTAGAGTGTCGGACTATTTCCCCTAAAGAGTTCTTGCGTAATCCAGTGATAATTTTACATCAATAAAGTTATTGTTTTTAGACGCGATTTTTTATAAGTTGATGTAAAATCATCATTGGAATACGCAAGAACTCGTCAGGCGAACTAGTACGACACTCTAAAGATATAAATATTATGTAAGTTTATATGTAACCCAGTTCGATAACTTTTTCAACAACTTTTAAGTAGCATATGATTAAAATGCAGGTTACCAAAATTAGCAGGTAAACTGAGATATTTACTGTTCTACTATTTGTGATAATATTAAATGCTATAGAATATTTAATTTAGAAAACAGGAAATGCAGCATAAAAAATATATCAAATTATATATATATATATATATATATATATATATATATATATATATATTACATTTATTGTTATGTATAATATGTTACATTTATTTTTTTCTAAAGATATTATTTATTGACATAGTGTGCTAACCTTTACACTAAATTATAATAAATAATAGGCTATATACCTCCATCTGTTAAAGGTGGCAAATCTTCTTCAACCAGTTTGAAATCACATGGCTTTGGTTCACCATCAAAATTTCCTGTCAGAATCCATCTCTGTGTTTTTACCATCCTAAATTTATAATAATAATTTTAAGAACAATTTGGAATTATTAAACAATTATAATTATATATACTTATAAGAAAAGAAAGTATATAAAATAGTTTTTAAACTTCATAACAAATATAGCAATATATCAATTTAGTTTTATATTATAGTTTTTTAAAAAATTATTTTTAAGATATTTATAATACAAAAACTTCTAAAAATTACCTGGTGCAAGATTTGTTTTGAAAAATCTCTTTAATGTATTGGAAGCCAGTAAAACCGATATGAGTGAGTGAGTGAGCAAAATATTGGGAGAGTGTAATTATTTATACTCGTTATTATCTTTTGTGTGTACTGATAAATCATGACATCTCTATTAAGATAAATAAATGTCTAGTTGCATTACCTTTTTTATATCTTAAATTTTAATATTTATCATTAAATAACCTTCTTACCACAATGAAATAGTATTTTAAATATTTATCGTTGCTTGTACATAGTCTACAATAAAACTGCATCGTTTTATTTATTTATTTATTTATTTTCATTCATTCATTCATTCATTCATTCATTCATTCATTCATTCATTCATTCATTCATTCATTCATTCATTCATTCATTCATTCATTCATTCATTCATTCATTCATTCATTCATTCATTCATTCATTCATTCATTCATTCATTCATTCATTCATTCATTCATTCATTCATTCATTCATTCATTCATTCATTCATTCATTCATTTGCACTCAATACAACAGTAATGTATATATTATTTTTTTTTTATGATTTATTATATTAGATATAGTGGAATTATGTACTCACTCAGACATTATTATTATTATTTAATTTCTAAGATAGGTTTTATTTGTTTGTATTTAAAAAAATAAAAGACAACATTTTTAGTTTGTTTTATGATTTTGAAATCTAATATATCTATTACTGACTTTTTCTACTCTGTAAAAGACCATGGAACCAATGGAACGTATAAAATCTTTATTATATTTTGATCTTATAAATAAAGCATGGTCATGCCTGATATGTATATTTTCAATTTGGTACTTGAGAATTTTGTTATGAAATAATATTATGTAATAAAAAAATAAAAAGCTTCATATTGTTAAATCTTATCATATGTCTAATGATTAAGAAAATATTAATAAATATAATAAATAAATGCAAATTCATGAAATTTTTATTTGTATGATTATAGCTTCGATGAATAAACTTTCATTCAAACATTATTAGTAACATTAAAAATTATACACTTAAAAACAATACTTTTTATAATTATTTCATTTTATTTATTTTTGTTGAAATTTTTGTTCTTTATAAATCTTAAGCTTTAATTATAGCTTTTCCAAAATTTTCACCTCGTAGCATTGATATAAAAGCATGAGGCATGTTTTTGAAACCTTCTGTCACCGTCTCTCTGTATTGAAGCTTTCCCTGTAAAGTTACCAAAGTTGATGAGAAATGGCATGATGTTAAAATTATTTCACTTCAAGTTACCTCCTTGATCCACTGCATATTTTGCACGATCCCTTCCATCCACCTGGATGCCCAACGAGTTACTACGAAACCCTCCATTCGAAGATTTGAATAAATCATCTGGCGTTGCACAATTGGAGCTACAGGAATACCAAATCTCATTACAATTTGGTGTAATATATATTTTTTAATAATAACGCAAATATCATTGAAATGAATTTTTAAAGAGTAAATAATTCCGCTTTTATTGTTTGTGTTGTCGAGACCGACATAATGTAACTTAAAAACTTTAATGGCTTTTTATAATTACAAAAACTTTTAAATATTATAACTGTAAATTACAATAATACACATATTGTGTATTATTTATATTGCGAATAAATTTTCAATGCACTTGCCCGTGGTTGGAGTTGCCTGGTTGTAAGATGTGATTGCTCCACACACAGCAATGCGTCCAAAGGAATTCATTTGGTCCAGAACTTTGGTGCTCATAACACCTCCAACCTAACAAAAAATAATAATTCAACAGTATATCACTTTTTTAAAAAAAATCAAAAGTTTCTGCACTTTTCTATTCACATTTTTTTTTTTTTTTTTTTTTTTTACGCATACCTGCTAATATTACAGTCCATGCAACCTGTGCCACAGAGAGGACCAACAATTTGCCTAACCTCCAGTTTTTTTTTTTTAAACTTTACTCCACCATTTTAAACAGTTATTAAATAGAAAGAATTTTTTTTTCAAAAATTAAAAGGAAATGCAGCTATAATTAAAAACGAATACTCACATTGTCAAAGTAACAATCGACACCTTTAGGAGCTGCCTCCTTGAGAGCATCGGTAACATCGACTTTCTTGTAATTGTAAGCTGCATCAAATCCAATTTCTTTTTTCAGCCAAGCTACCTTGTCATCGCTACCAGCAAAACCAATTACTCGACAACCTGTGTAACATATTAAAAATAGATATTTTTTTATCACCAAAACACAACAATTTTACATCAAAACTGACATTTCTATAGTTTTTTTTTTTTTTTTTTATTATTATTAATTTAGATAATTTATGATATTTATTGTATAGGTATCCTAAGCATTCGTATAAAAAGCGATCGAGACTAAGCTATATAAAAAAGGTTAAAATAATCAAATTTTGTTCAAAACAAAAATATCAAATACTACATAATTTTTTTATAAATAATTTAATACGCGTTGTAAATTTAACCTTTTATCTTTGCAATTTGCCCCACTTGCATCCCCACTGCTCCCGCAGCCGCGTTCACCACAACTGTCTCTCCAGGCTTAGGTTGACATAATTCCAGGAAACCAAAATACGCTGTGTTCCTGTGAAACTTGGAAAATTAAAATTCAACTCTTTATTTCAAGTAGAGAGAAAAAAAAACTTTTGTTATTGCAATTACCCTGGCATTCCTAGTGCTCCAAGAGCCAATGAAGGACTAAGATTACCCAAGTCAGGTAACTTATAAGGTTTTGAATCTGAAGTAGGTGAAACCTTGTCTCCGTTTTGGACACAATGAGTTTGCCAGCCGAAATATCCAACTACTAAGTCACCGGGTTTGTAGTTAGGGTGACGACTTTCTAGTACTCTAGGGAAAAAAAGACAAGAAAAAATGCATGAGCGAAAAAAAAAAAAAAAAGACAAGAAAAAATACATGAGCGAGAATAAAATACGAAAGAAAATTTTCTTATATTTATTTATATATTATTTAATAAACTAATAATATAAAGTATATAAGATAGATTTTTTTTTTTTTTTTCAGCCTTACTTTGCAACAGATGATCCGACCATTGCGCTTCCTTGCCTATGACTCATGTCAAAGCCTCTATATGGAATCAAAATAAAAAGACATTTTAGTTTCTCTCACTATTTTTTCTTTTCTTTTTACTATACCTCATGTATGGATCGACGCTCCAGTATAGCGCCTGGCATAAATATTCTGAAATGCGATATCATAAAATTATAGTTGTTATATTTTTCTATGATAAAATGCTTCAATTTACTCTCTTCCTCTAGATAAAAACAAAACAAAAATTTTTTTTTTTAGAAATATCAAATAGTTATTTGATATAAATGATTAACAATAATTATATATTAAAAACAATATACTGTATTTAATATTATTTTATATATTATAAAATTTCTCCAAACTAACTCTGCTAGAGCAACTTTTTATTAAAGCTAAATAATTTGTTACCAATTCTTATCACATACATAATGTAGCAATTTTACGTCTCATATCATAATTAATTTTTAAAATTCAAAGAAATAGTATAGTATAGTATAAATAGTACACACACGAACAAAAATGCATATTATACATAATTTATTAGCAATTCATTTATTTTTGCTGAAGTATTTTATTTACTTTTGCTTTAATTAATTTCATCGATATAAAATCTTTAACTTTTAAATATAGCAGAGCGAGTCTTCTTTTACCTCCATCTTGAAGCGGGGGTAACTCTTCCTCGACCAACTTAAAATCAGAAGGTTTAGGCTCGCCATGGAACAAGTTTTGTAGAATAAACTTCTGTGTTTTCACCATATTTTTAACGTTCTTCGTTCCACGGGAAAAAAGTAAGTGAAATCTTGTAAATCTTAAAGAACTACGCATGATCTATCAAATTTTTATCGTAAAAAAAAAAAAAAAAAAAAAAAAAAAAAAAAAAAAAAGATAAGGATATTATATTAAGATAAACGTACACACACAACTCGCGTTGAACAAAAAAATATATACATTATATAAAACTACACGCTATAATAACACCTCATAAAACTGCGATTAATAGATGAAAGTCATCTTAATTTTTTATTACAACACCGCCGTTGCCGTTCAAGGTTTTTTATAAATTAATAATGATGGATGATATATCATAATATTTGATGACTTTGTGGTAATTTATAATATGATATATAAAATTGGTATGAATTTAAAATATTTAAATCATATAGCAAATAAAAAATCAAAATATACATGTAATAAAAAAAAACTTTTTTTTATCGTAGTTTGGGAGATAGAAATAATCTTGTGGTATAGAGTACTCCCCCTTCTAGAGTACACTTCTATAGATTTTAAAAAAGTAACAACTTTTCGCTTTTTTTTTTTTTGTGTCCCTATAATGTATTTAGGGTTGCAATAAAATAAGTTACTATTACCAATATAAGCTGATCATATATATTATAATATTATATATATATATATATATATATATATATATATATATATATATATATATATATATATACATATATATATATATATATATATATATATATATATATATATATATATTATATATACATATATATATATATATATATATATATAATAATATACTGTATATTATATATTTTATATTGTATTATATATATAATGTATATATATCTATAACATAAAAGATATAGCATACAAGATGTGCAAGTGATATAATATGACGTAGCTATAATATTAAATTATTTTCTCAAGTGCCATATTACATTAAATACCTTCTAGTTGTAGTACTTGTTGACTCCCATTTGTAAATAAATTTTATAATTAATTTATTATTATTTTAAGTTTATTTTTTTAAATTTACTATACTTTGAAATTAAATTATTTATATAATATACATACTTTATACTGTACATAAGTATTTATAATTTTTGTAACATCCTATAAATAATGTATATCTTAAAAATATTTAAAATAATAATATCCTAAATAATCCTAAATTAATAATAGTATAATTATTAATAATAATATCCTTTTTTTTTTAACAAATTACAATTTGAACAATTTACAAGCCATGTACAGTACATATATTAACCTTATATCAGCTTGTTCATCTATGGTAATAACACAGGATTATTGTTATTACTATTTAATTAAAAATAAATTTGATTCTTAATTAATTATAACATACATAAAGTAAAAACAAATTTTAAAAAAATTCTTAAGAACAAAAAATTATGTTTTTTTTTTTTTTTTTTTTTTTTTATTTTTTCAAACACACAAATATACAAAGTCCAACCAAGGCATAGCCTTATCGGTTGGTTCATTTATTGTTACACAATCGTGTCTTATTATATTATATTACTACATATACATATTTTTTATTATATATATTTCAAAAGCAAATAAAGTACGTATTTACACAAAAACATTTTTTTTTTTTTTTTTTTTTTTTTTTAAATTTATCTTGATTATCAAATCTCTCCAGTAAATCATCATATTTCTTTGACAAAAAATCGGTGCTTTCTTTTAAATCTTTGATTACAGAGGTATCTTGTTCAATCTTATCTACTTTATCAAGTCTTTTATTTATATCCTCAATTAAATCAAACAATGATTTCTCACCTTTCTTTTCCTCATCTTCACTTGCATCTGAAAGTATGTCTTTTTTTTCTTGTTTACACTTAAGACAGAGCCATTTAGGTTTCCTCCCTGGTTTATTTGGCTCTACTTTTGTCTCAAGTTTAATGCACCCATTATGTGCATAGCACAATTTGCAGCCATTACATAAAATCTTCTCTTCATTCACTTGAAATCCTTTTTTACATATCACACACGACGACATTTTTATTTCACTTTTTCAGCACAATATACAGTAGTATACGACGGAGCAAACACCAAACACAACCTCTCTCTCCGAAGTCCACTACTCAGCTAAATGTAAATAGCATTTTGCATTTTAAAAGTTTATTGTAGATTTTTGTAGTATTTGGTGTGTTTTCCTCTCTTATAATGATACATAAAAATCTTATTAAAGGTATACAGTAGCAAATATGCCAATAAAAATAAATAACAATTAGAATAGAAATATTTTTATTAAAAATAAAAGTAATTGGGTATTGAGTTGAGTATTAGTATTATAAATTGAAAATAATACGAGATTACGCACCATATGAATAGTTTGAGTATAATAGTATTTTATAAAGCTGCAACTTTTTCTTCTTCTTTTTTGCAATGAAAATATTTAAAATACAAATTACATTATTATTTTATATGAGCTAGTCATAAAATTTACCTTTACGATGGCAAACAAAAAATCATTTATGATGTTGTGATTTTTTACTTTATACATTTTGTTTTATGATAATATATAGGTAATAAAATATAGAAAATATCGATTTATAGATACTTGATTGATAAAACGATTTGATACTTTTTTTTTTTTTTTTTTAATTTATCAATCATAACTAATTTATAGCACACAAATTTTTGTAACATATAAACATATTTTATAACATATCTTTAAAAGAAAAACATGTCAGTGTAATAGCACCTAGTTGGCTCTTCTTGCCATAATGTGCCACAAGCAAATCTTTTACAGACTTTATGAACCAATGTAAAACTTCCTCCCTATACCTGCATTTTATTTCCATGTTAAAAAAACACACGGTAAAAGTAAGACAAATAGTAGGCTATGTAGAATAATTAGAGCACACATGCTTGAATCATTCTACATACCCTTTGTCTTTATAAATGTTTAATTTTAATTTTTTTTAAATCTAAATATCAATTGCACATGTTTTTATTACCAAAAATAAGTAACACTTTTTTTAAATTATTGTTACTTCTTTTTTTTTTTTTTTTTTTTAAGTATGGAAAAAATGTTATGATTACTATTATATTACAAATTTAGGACAGTGTTCATTAGTTCTTACCATGTTGAATTATACAATATGATAGTAAAGATATTACTAGTTTACTGCTATTATTGTTGTATTGTTAGTTTAAACAATAGTGATAATATTTTAACCACTCAAAAACTGGCGCTAAATTTGCAAATTTATTCTTAAAATAAAAACAAAATTAATTTAAATGGTGAATCCCTTTCAAATCCTTAAATGCCATATATTAAATTATAAGTTTAGGCCTTGACAATTGCTTTGCCAAAGTTTCCACCTTGAAGCATAGAGATGAACGCTTCGGGCATGTTCTTGAAACCGTCAGTCACTGTTTCTCTGAACTGAAGCTTGCCCTGAAAAATCATTATTAATATTATTCTCCTTCATTTCTCTAGTATTATATGACAATACTATATAAAAATTAGTGTTTTGGGCACAGTAATAATTATTACATTTGCGACAAGCTCACCTCTTTGATCCATTCCAAATTTTGCTGAATTCCTTCCATCCAACGATCAACCCAACGATTCACAATAAATCCTTCCATTCTGAGATTCTTGAAGATCATGTATCCTTGTATGACTGGAGCTAAATCATAAGATATAAATTAAAAGTCACCACACCAGTTACGTGTAACCACATCAACTAGGTGGGGATGACGTGGAAGTCATGGGCCAGTTATGTAGTCAGGCCTAGACCTCCCCCTTTCAAATATCTATCTTTTTGCTGAATAAAGATAATAATTTAATTTTAATTTAATCAAAATGTACCTAAGACTGGACCAGAAGCATTGTAGCATGAAATTGCGCCACACACAGAGATTCGACCAAACTGATTCATTTGTTCCAGCACTTTGCTACTCATTTCACCTCCCACCTGATATCAACAGACCATATAGTAAAAAAGTAGTTTATTAATTGTGTTTAATATGTCTTTTACCTCTGATTTTAACATGAAATATAAATATTGTGAATTGAACTGAACACTTACATTATCAAAGTAGCAGTCTACGCCATTAGGAGCTGCATCTTTTAGTGCCTGTGTGACATCTACTTTCTTGTAGTTGAAGGCTACATCAAAACCTAGTTGTCCAGTCAACCATTCTACCTTTTCATCTGAGCCGGCAAAACCAATAACTCGGCAACCTGTGCACAATCAAAAACTTAATGAGTTAGTATCAATATTAGAGCAATGTGCATGGTGTATGTTATTTATTTTATACCTTTGATTTTGGCAATTTGACCCACATGCATTCCCACAGCACCTGCAGCAGCGTTCACCACAACTGTTTCTCCTTCTTTTGGCTGACATAACTCTAGGAACCCAAAGTAAGCAGTGTTGCTAAACAAATTGCAAAATAATAATTTAATTTTGACACAGCACAGCAATCATATTTTAATATTCATTAATTACCCTGGCATTCCAAGCACTCCTAATGCCAAGGATGAGCACAAGCCTCCAAAATCAGGCAACTTGTAGGGCTTCACTTCCATAGTAGGAGAATTTGCATCCCCATGCTGAATAAAATGGCTTTGCCAGCCAAAGTAACCCATCACTAAATCACCAGGTTTGTAGTCAGAGTGACGACTTTCCAAAACTCTGAAGATACAAGAATTAAGATTTACTTTATTTCATAATCATACATGACACATCTTAATTATATTTATCATCACTGTCAACATATAATACCTACTTTGCAACTGATGATCCAATCATTGGTCCTCCCTTCAATCGACTGATATCAAATGCACTGCAAAATAAGACTGAATTAATATTGTAGTTAAAAAAAAAAAGAAAAAAAAAGTCATTTGTTTGATTCTATTTTGTGTGCAGGGTTTGACCGAAATGATCATATGAAGTATAACAGCCAAAAGGGTTTCCTGGCATACAGAACACAAGTATTAAAATTGGGGCATAAGAACCAGATAAGGACATGCAGATGAGTGGGCAAATAGCAATGTATGTATATTTTTATAGAGCTATTGTGTAAGGGGATACATAAGAGCTGTCAAAAAGACTAATCCGCATTCATGGACAATTTCTTCAGATGATGGTTTCATTGACATTTTTACTTTCCCACAGGATTTCATATATGTACATTCTTAAAACGCGTTACAGTTACAGTGATGGGATAGGAAAATTTCTAACTATGTGTTTTTTGTGTAACTTTTGGCAATGTTATATATTATACTTATAGCCTGCCCTATAGGCACAAAAGCACAATCTAATTCTATGGATTTTTTTAGGTTCATTCATCCACCGAAATGGTCTACATACATACCGCATGTAAGGATCAACGCTCCAGTATAGCGCCTCACACACATACTCTGTAACAAAAAATAAACAAGATTTATATTTACAATGTCATTAATAAATTTTATGAATGAATGAAATGTAAATAAACTAGAAAAAGACTAGCCTCCATCCTGCAAAGAGGGCAACTCCTCTTCAACAAGTTTGAAATCGGATAATTTAGGTACTCCTTCAAAAAGCTTCTCGATTACAAACTTTTGTGCTTTTACCATTTTTTATAAATTCTTTCAATAATTGTCTATAACTATGACAGTATTTATTAAACGTCGCAAACAGAAATATTTCAAAATCCGTGACTTTTCCGACTTTCCCGGTTTTGAGTTGATTTGTTTACTTTTACCAGCTGGGGTATTTTTGCTATTTTTGATGCTCAATTGTTTTTGTTCCAGTTCCGTGTTCCTTGTTGTTGACCCAATTTTTTTTTGTCAGTGATATTGGAATAAAAAAACAAGAAGGATTTCTGCTGTTTTTGTGTAACATCGTGTTCAGCTAAATTATCTGGTAACTACAATGCAGATTTATTTAATTTTTACTCATTAAATTTTAACAGAAAGTTATGGAGAGCGGAGAAAACACGAGTCGCGTGGACAATATTGATGTCCCAGCGACCCCACCTCCCGTACCACTCTGTGCAGAGGCACATGCAGAATACAATAGCTCTGTAGTAACTGATATAAATTGTGCTGCTGCTGTGAACAGTGTTGACTGTGGTGAAAAAGGTGATGCTTTGGCATTAGCTAGTGATAACAGTGGTACTGACAATGATGCAGCTTGTGATGAAGCTGAAATTGTGAGTGTTACTAATGCCACAGTACCCAGGGAAAATAAAGTACAAAATGACACTGAGAATGCTGCTCGTGTTTATGAAAGCGATGATGAGGTAGTTGAAATTGCACGTCGAAAGTATCGTGACGTCAGTGATTCAGATAGCAGCAGCGAGGACTCTGAGGAATCAAGCAGTACAGATTCATCATCTAGCTCGGAGGATGATCCATCAGATCCAGAGAGGTTTGTATTATTGTTCTTTATAATGTTAAACATTTGGCTGTTCAACATAACTTCCCAGAACTCAATTGAAATACCCAATTTTCATATCCATGTTTATTTCATGTTCTTGTTTATAGTGTCGCAGAGTCCCGCAGCATTGAGGTTGCTGCCCGACAGAAACCTCTGAGGACTGATGGTGAACTTTTATTAGAGGATTTACCTCCAATAGAAGAACTTCACATTTCTGTACCTGAAGCAGAATGCATGGAAGTTGGCAAAGTGTCTGCAATTGTCGATCAGATGGGTAAAAACAGAAATATGCGTTAAATCGCACATGTTGGTCCAGTATTTTCCTCAACATGTTCACAATGAAACATGTACTGTGACATGCTAGTAAACATGAGCTTTCACACTGACACATGTCATAGTACGTGCTGAATGTTGCATGTTTGGGAAATAGCTCCACAAAATAGGAAATAGCAGCACCCGTAGATACACTTTCTTACCCACCTCCTCGTCGACCTGGTTACACTATCACAAGATTTGGTGCTTAACCAGCTTGGCCACCTAGCCCAAGTGTGATGCCAATGTTTCCTATACCTCCTCCCTATCATGGACCACAATGATTTATTTAAACTCAGTCATGAAAATAAGCCCTAACATAATTTACTCACCATTCCCTTGCCTAAGAAACATAATTAAAAACATTTTTGAAAATTATAACATACAAAAATAAATCCTGACTAATAAATCTGTATTTAATTAAATGAAAATAAAATACATTTAGTATTGTACTGTGCAGTAGCCAGGGATGTTTTCAGGGTCCGCACCCCCCCCCCCCCCCTCCTGTTAGGTCTGAAAAAGCATGGGAAAAAGGGGTGGTCCCCTTCCCCTTTGCCTATGCTCACTATAGGCTGGCCTCTCCCGTTGCAAAATTAAAATTCTGAATACGCTCCTGGTAGTAGCTACATTATACTGTAACGTAAACTTACCAGTATGAGATCTGATTTATAGTAATTTTTATAACATTTTGTTTTTGTTTCAGTGGTGGTTCAAGCTCTTAAGAACACCCCAGCCCTTGACTTGGACTCTGTGTTGTTCTTGGATAAAGGACAAAGAACTCTTGGACGTATCTTTGATGTGATTGGTCAAGTGTGTGAGCCAGCATACTGTGTGAGATTTAATTCTACTGAGCATATCCGAGAGAAAGGAATTGAGAAAGATATGGTAGTTTACTGTGCTCCAAAAACAGACCATACTTCCTATGTTTTTCTTGGCGAACTGCTTAAGTAAGTACAACATTAAATTTAAAATTAAAATTGCAGTAACAAAAATAATAATAGTAAAAATAAAAATTATGTTTACGGTATACGGTACACATTTTAAGAGAAATAAAATTTGGTTTAGTATTGAAATGAAAACTGAGTGTGTATGTATTGTGCAATATTGTATAACAAATTCAATTCTTTACTAGGATGAAAGGTAGCGATGCATCGTGGAAGGCAAACAATGAGCCTCCCCCTCAGTTTCTGGATTTTTCTGATGACGAGGATGAAAGAAGAGCACGCCGCAGAAAAAGACAGGTCAGTGTGCTTTTTTTTTTTTTTTTTTTTTTTTTTTTTTTTTTTTTTTTTAAGCCATGAAAGATGTGGTACTTTTTGTTATTTTAATGTATTGTTTTCTAAAACATATACCAAAGTTAATATCTTATATTAAAATATTTTTCCTCTTTACAATTCTCAGGCTGGCAGCACTGAAACCCCTTCTCGAGAGATAGTAGAGCCAAACAGCTATGAACGTCGTATGAATGCCAAGAATCTTGCCAGGTCCCAGCTCCCTTCAAGACAGCAGCAGCCAGCCCCCCGTGCAGCCCCAAGCACTGCCCCACCTCCACCAAGTGCTGCACCTAGAAGTGCTGGTAGAGGATGGGTGCGACCTGGTGTTGTCATCCATAACTACCAAGCAGCACCTGTAGATCCACTTTCTTACCCACCTCCTCGTCGACCTGGTTACACTATCACAAGATTTGGTGCTCAACCAGCTTGGCCACCTAGCCCTAATGTGATGCCAATGTTTCCTATACCTCCTCCCTATCAATTTGGCATGGGCACTGGAGCATTCTTCCCCATGCCTCCACCACCTCATGCAATGCCACCTAATATGTTCAACACTCCTCCTCCACCCCCACCACCTAATCCTTTCCGTCATAACCCTCCATATTAGATAAAAGGCTCTGCACACTTTTCTTTTTAATTTTTTGTTATAATTTAACTCTTATTTCAATACAATCAAGCTATATTATTTTATTAATTATTTTTCCCTTATAATTAGTAGATACATATACAGAAAGAATACTAGATTTTTCTGTAATGGCTAATATTGTCCTCAATGTTTCTTTGGGATTTCATTTAGTGCATACAGGTTTTTTATCATAAACCAAAGATGTATGGAATTCTGTCTATTGTGGTATTAATAAAACTATGTTATTTTTTTGCAAAATATTCTTGAATTATTAGTTTGGTTTTAAACTAAACTAATTTAATTTTTTTTTTTAATAAACAAACAATTATTCACTTTCTTTTCATTTCAGTTAGTAATCAAAGTCAAAGACTGCTACTGCAAGTAGACGTCTTATCTGACTGAACTTGTGAAGTTTGTAACCAATTAATATTATTATTTTTTATCATTTTCCACGTGCTGCATTTTCAAAACACTTAATATTGTGTACTTCTATTAAGGAATATTATTTTTTTAATATTCATTTAAAATGGAAAAAAGGCATTTATAATGTTTAAACTTACGCATTAAAGCATTTTATTATAATTATCTTAAAATATGAGGTCACACAACCAAGTTATTCAACTGATTTTTTTTTTTTGTTTTTTTGTTTTTTTTTTCTACAGGAGGAATTAATTTTAAAAACCTATTTGCTTGTAATTTAATTATCAAAGTCTTCAAAATGATTACATAAATTTAAATATTTCAGTTTTATAACATTTTGTGACCTCATTTAATAAAGCAATAATACTTAAATGTTAATAAAATATATAATATATAAATATGTAGAAGATGTATTGAATGATATAAGAATACACTTAATATTGCAGACTGCAATGCTAACTTCATTTGTAGTTTTGATGTTGTATCAAATACATTTTGAATGTTTATTGTGTATAAGCTGTGTTATTTGTTTATTTTGAATGGAACTAATAAAATAAAATAATCCATTTATTTATCTTAAAAATATTTTATTTATTTAATATGGACGGATATAACCTTTTTCATAACAGAATTCACTGTAAAATTGAAAAATATAAAAATTAATAATAGTGCATAAATTATATCTATTCTATAATATCTTTGTAAGTATGCGATTTCATAAAATAGCAACTCTTTCAATTTTCTTCATATTTAACTGTTGGGTTAAATTGTGGTCAATTTCTGTAAATCTTAATCAGCTCATTGCCAATGGTATTATTCTAACTAAAATTATCCTTTAATTTGATAAAAGACAATACAAAATTTTGTAAACATTAAATTAAAAATTATTTTACTGCAAGATGGACGGAGACAACAATTAGTACCTAAAATTAAATACACAAAAAAATATATAGGCCTATTGATATGGAATAATTATTTAAACATTGGTAAAAATGTTATCACAAATATCATCATATAATGGATGGAATGAAACCATGACTATGACTAAAAAATTAGCTATGTAAGCTATACACTGCCATGAATACTACAGGCTACCACCAATAGAGAAACAATAAAGCTATATATAACTAACTTACAAGTTAAATAATGTGTTTCATTTAATACATTTTTATCTTGTGCTGTTTTCAGTTTTGTCATGAGAACTTTACATCTTTATTTGAGAGATTCAAGTAGAATTAAGTTCCAGTAGAATTAAGTTCCAGTAGTATCAAGTTATTGAGAAATATTACACTTTTATCCTTGCAACTGAACATTGTAAAATTAAAAAAATAAAATTTAATGCAGGGTATTTATATTTCAGCAAATAATTGTGCAAATGAGAATGGCTAATAAAATTTTGTACTTTAGTTTCCTAATGTTACTGTACTTTATTACTGACAAAGCTATTCTTGTGTAAATTATGATATCAATACTCTGAAAGTGAAGGCAGCTTATCAGTACAAAAGGCATAACAAACAAATTTGCACAATAAAACCAAAACACTGTAATAAAATATAAAAATAAATTTCAGTAGCATGAGAATTTTTCATGATCTATTGCCAAAAAGAATAAAGTGAATGTGTACAGTACACTAGTCCTGAAAAACATCTTACTTGTGTTTCTCGTGTTTCGAAATGGCCTACAGGCAACACTGTGTTTAAGTTTCCCCATGTTGTGAGCCATTCGGATGCATGAAAGCTGCTGTCAGATTTTTTTGGGGGGGCCAGTGTGCAATATTATTTTTTTTACATTCATTTCAAGACAAATATTTCGGAATTTAAATACATCAAACAGATCATTTGTTACAAATTAGCAGCTCACATAATATTATCATGGAATGTAAAAAATAATAATAATAAAAAATAAAAAAATAAAGGTCTTTTAAAAGTAAATAACTAAATTTAACAAGCTTTTGTGTAGCAACGTAGCAACAGACTTTAAAAATGTCTTAAAACAGCATATAAGGCTACAAAGGTAGTAAAAACAATAGCTGAGAACTTTGGTGATAAAAGAGAGCCAGAATTACAACCATCTTCAGAACAATAACATTCTTCCCAGTATACACCATTCTCGTAGACGCCCCAGTTACAAACTCCAGTCACTCCGGTGTCTGCTACAGAAGCACAACGACGAATCACCTGTCTCCATCTGCCGTCCCCTGTAACAAATATATAAATAAGTTTTTAAATCAAAGACAATACAGTGTAATATGTAAGAACACAGCAAACTCTCAATTTTGTGAAATCAAAAAGGACTCAGAAAATGGCCATTTCACAAAATCAACAGCCTTAACATTGCCATGCTTATATTGAAGTCTGCTGTAGACCCAATTGAGCATTTAACAAAAGCGAGAAATTTACAAAATTGACCTTCAAGGATGGGCCGTGACCTGGCCGTGACATAAATAGTTGTTACCTGTACTATAATATATTTAATATATATATACCTATATATAGGCCTATGCACTCAGCTTAAAACGTTTTGTTGCGCTTTTTTTTTTTTTTTTTTTTTTCCCCCTTCTTTTTCTTTGTAATTGAGGTGAGTACAGAGTTCAAATTTATGACAGAAATTGTATTTTTTTTTTTTTTTCATTATAAGCCTTTGCCACTTAGTATTTATGCAGTCCGAGCAAATTCAGTTTTCAAAACAAGACACTAGTAAGCAGTAAAAATATTGCTGCAAATCATTTCATGTGGTAAATTATATTTTTGTTTGTAACAGAAAGAAAGGAAGTAATTGACATTTTTTGTATTTATTTATTTTTTGTATTTGTATTTCTTTGAATTTAGCACTTAAGCACTGCAGGGAGTGCAATACTTCATGGAGTGCACTAGCCTTACATCTGGAATGTATTTATCTTATAGTAAGAGCACTCTGCACCTTTTTATAAACTGCATGCAGGCTAAATTTAGGGAAGATTTTACATTTTATTTTGATATGCAAAGATTTATTTTACATATCAATCAATTGCTCAGTTGATTTTTATTTTTTATTGCTCAGACAAAAATGTCAGAACTAAGAACTAACTTTAGATTAAATGTGTTTGCCAAAGTCATACAGTGAAGTCATACTTCACTGTATGCTTCACTCCTTATGGAAAGGTAGTAAAAAATCTACAAAAAATAAAAAAATAAATCATAATCATTCAATGTACAAGTACACTCCCCCCGAGATAAATCTGACCGGTTACGTTAAAGTCTCCTCATATATTTAACATTTGGAGACATGAACGCTGCGGTCAGATTTATCTCGGGGGAGTGTACTTTGATTTTAGATAGGATCCCGCTAGGTATATTATTATTTTCATCCTTATTTTAACAAATATTCCAAATCTAAGCTGGGAACTTTTCCTATGCCCACATGCATAAGTTGCAGCCTGTGATGTCACTTTGCAACGTTCAAAAATTAATTAAAAATACTGTACCTATTGAACTCAAAAACTAGAAATTCACATATGTATCTATCGATTCAGAGCAATGTCCTTTTAGAAAATGAAATAAAATTTACCCCTAATATTTTTTGTAGTCTTCCTCATTCCCCCCCCCCCCCCCCCCCCCAATGAAATTCCTGGATCCGCCCCTGGTATATTAGAGCTGTAAAAAAAAACTCAATATTTTTTTAGCCCGGGCTGAAATTTTTTAGCCCGGTTTGACTTGAAACCCGGGTTTAGCTTAAAATCGAGCTTAAACTTGAAAAACGAGCCAAAGCTCAAAAAGCTCTATATTTGAGCCGAAGTTTGAAAACAAGCTTTCAAGCCTATGAAGAAAAAAGCTTGATTTTCATTACGAAAAAATTGTTTTTGAAGGGTAAAAGTCATAAATAAAATAAAATAATTTTTATTAACATTATAAACAGCTTATTTTGCATGGTAGAATATTAAAAACACCATTTCAAACAAAAATTACAAACTTTTTTCTTTGCTTATTGCAAAAATTGTTCTTGGCTTGATTTATTTTCAAAAGCTTGTTTTTTTTTTTTTTTTTTTTTTTTACGAGTCATTCACGAGCTTAACTCGAAATAGCTCGTTATTGAGCTAAAAACTCGAAACCCAGGTTGACCATTTTCAAAAAAAAACGAGCACTCAAAGATTTTGGCCTGGGCGGGTGCTCGAACCGGTTTAAAATTACAGCTCTACTATATATACATATAGTACGTACCTAATGAATTAAATGGTCCTATTAATACTTACAGACAAAACCAATGGGTCCTTGTTGAGTGATTTTCATACAAAATGTCCCTGGGGTGTGTGATTCATCACTATTGCAGTCTACTGGAATATGGTTATCCTTCTCAAATGTATTGTAAGCTCCACAATTATCTTGTCCTTTCTCTTCCTGGGCAGATGAACATTGGTAACAACGTATTGCACCACCTAAATGAAACAAAGGAAATAATTAAGCAACTATAGTTATTTATATCACATATTTGTTGTAGTTGAAATAATTTTGTGGATGGTACGCATACGCACGTACCAAATCTAAATAAAAAAAATATAAAAAGCTATGCCATATATGTAATATTCTCATAATAAAAGCCTTATATGTATACAGTAAGGCAACGTTTTCATTTGGATCACTTGTTACATATAAAATTAAAAAGTGTATGTTTCAATCCATTGTCAACATGGTTGCTTGTTATATGTAGAATGTACATATATATGTATGTATATATGATATGGATGGTAGCGTACGTAGCCAGGATTCTGCAGCGGGAGGGGTTCAGCCCATGGATATGTACCGCAAGGAAATGAAAAACCTGCACAACTACAGACTGAAAAGCATTACTAAAATTGCAGGTTATTCAATTCATGTGGGTACATATGGGTTCAGCCTATGAGTAAATGGGATAAACCACCCCCTTTGCTCATATACTTTTTCAGACCTGACAGGGAGTGTCCGAACCCCCAAAACACCCCCTGACTATGTATGTACATATACGCCCCTGATGGAGAGTAACGAACACCTATATTATATACCGGTATGTATGTATGTACGTAATAAGTATGTTAACCCTACGAAAATATGTGACACACATATGTATCATTTATATATACAGTACATACATATTAAAGTGTATCAGCGAGGTAAAAAGTTTTCATTCAGATACCGAAATGCATCATATATTATGCTGCCCTAGCTGCAATTTAATGGATATGCATCATGATCATGGAAAATAAGGTTTAAATCTCACGATTACGGGATAATAACAAGATAGAATTTTCTAATTACTTACCTGAGGTTAGCATAGTTGCTAGTATTAAAAATACAAGGCACTTCATTGTTACTAAAATTGAAGACAACGTAAATATAAGAAAAATAAAACAATCAGGAACACCACGCCCAACTCAAACACAACAACAGCTAAACACTTTGTAAATAAACTAGGACAGTTTTCAAATTTAAATTCACCCGATGCCCGATGTGCGCTGTTGTGACGGCAAGTTCAGCCTGCCATGGCTGCCATACGCAGGCCATACGCACCCGTAACCCGTACGCACCCTGCAACGAGGCTAGAACGAACACAACTGCAAATGAGTAGAAATTAGAAATTTAGAAAAATTGTTAAAATTTAAACTATTCGTTTATTTATAGATAAAATATTATCAAGTTGATTAATGTATTCAAACCTGATTCAAAAAACAAAGAACAACATTAAAATGATGAAAAATATGGTTTTATAGCCTCGCACACAGTCCCATTCCATTTCGACAGGATTTCGTTTCGACGCATTTCGGTAATGTTCTTCACTTGTTTATAGTTTTCAAATTTCATTATATTTAAATATACGCCGCGAAAAACTAGTCAAGAAGCCTCAAGAAGCCTTGATACAGTCCACATCCACAGAGAAAACAGACGCACCACAGTCCACTGCAGCTTTTCAACATTTTATATCACGTTTCTATTCAATAGAATAAGAATGTAAAACATATTCTAGGAAATTATAATTTATTATGTATAGATAACAAAAGCGCGAAAGCTATATTACGGCATAGGAAGTGAAAAAAAAAAAGTCTAATGAATTTAAGTAATTAAAGCTGCGGTACATAAAATCCTACACTGCCTCTGGCCTGGCCAGGTACGTTGAATAATTTGTCAATCCATTTATCAACTCTACAATATATAATATAATTGGGGGGAGGGGGGAATTAAAGACTGCGATGGTAGACTTTTAAAGAAATTATTTATTTTAATCTTCGTAATATTAATTACGATTTTTACAAATATGTACAAAGCATTTTTTTTCATTATTATTAATCTATGTGTAGATGATTTTGACAATTAATTAATATGGTAAAAACCACCACTATACCTGCTACATCACAATATGATAATCATACTGTATAGGTGCAAATTTATATAATAAAAAAAGTTAGGAAATATAAAAAAAATGATTCAAATTAAACCTTAAAACTACAATATATAATAATAAACAAATATAATATAAAATTATTTGGTTATTTTTGAGATTGTGTGTTGTATTACACTCAAAAATAGGAAATATAAGAAATAATTTGAAATAAAGTGCAATTTATGATTGCGATATGAGTAATTTTGAAATATATTTAAATAATGAAATTATATAAAAAAAAATGTATTACATACATTTTTTGATTTACACATAGAGGCTAAAAATATTACAACACCACCAAAGTCTAAAAATGTCTATATATACTGTTGTCATAATTTGTACACATTTATGAAATATGCCTAAAATTTTGTACAACATCGAGAAATCTGAACTACATAAAAAAACAAACATAGTGTTCACTATATGATTGAGAAAATTACGAATGGGGGAGACACAGACACCTTATTGCGCACAGTACATTAGAAAAGGAAAGAAATATTGATACTAACAAAGAAAAAAAAAATCAATTTCAACTTTCTAAGTGCAATTCATCAATATTATGCACCTTCGAATCTAAAGAAAAAAAAATGGACTTAAACTAATTCTGTATTCTGCCATGGCATATAAAAAAAAGTTTGTTTATCTGATGAAAATTTTCTCTATACCCAAAAGGTATAAATAATGACAATAATAAGCAATAACAAAACACATACAGACAATAATACATTTAACTGTATTACATTGATACAAGCAGAATAAAATAATAGGAAAACATGTCAAGTATAGTAATTTCTCTCTACAAATTTAGCTGCCATAACTGCAATAAAAGTTACACCAATCACATCAAAACTTCCATTTATTATTATTATTTTTTTTTAAACATATTTTGTACCCAAATAACCAGTTAGAATTTGGTGGCAGAATAAACCCTTGAGACCAAGTCTTTTTTTTTTTTTTTTTTTTTTTAAATCACATTATATTATTTACTTTTTTTCTTTAGTTTCATAATAAAGGGCAACTTGGTAAGTTATAAGTTCCAGAATATTCATATTTTACTACGCACAGATCAGCTTATTATTATTACCGTAACACACCTAGTTATAATGTCATTTTACTGAATATTAAGCTCTATATCAACAAAATACACAGCATTTGCTTTTTTTTTTCTTTTTTTTTTTAAGTAGACCATTCTCAGTGAACAATGTAACAAATTATAGTTTTCAGTTTTCCAATATAGCCTTGATGCACTTTTAAATTATGTAATAAAATATTATAGTAATTCATCTTCAATAGAATAGACTTGCAAAAGGGGATTTATTGAGAAATTAAACTGAAAGGTCAATAATACCAACAAAGTGCAACAGATGATGCTGTGTTACTGTCTTGATTTAACATGCTTTCTTATCAGAGAATGAAGCAGTACGTTCTCTCTCTCTCTTGATTTGATACAGTACTGACAACTTT
The DNA here is from genome assembly GCA_949318235.1 of Ecdyonurus torrentis. Classification (NCBI taxonomy): domain Eukaryota; kingdom Metazoa; phylum Arthropoda; class Insecta; order Ephemeroptera; family Heptageniidae; genus Ecdyonurus; species Ecdyonurus torrentis. The sequence continues at coordinate 11,953,270 of OX439132.1, read as the reverse complement.
ACTACAGCTGAGCGTCAAAACGCAATCACCGCTCACCGCTTATAAAGCTTTAAGGTTCAGAAAGCTAAAGTAATGTTTTTTTTTAATATTGACCCCCCACTCCCCCATAAGAAATCATATTAAATCAAGTTAGTGTTATTAGCCTCCCCCCACCCCCTATTAAACCAAGGTATTCTAAAGATAGATTCTATTTTAAGTCCACTTTTGCATCAACATTTATGTAAAAGTGATCAAGAGCTAATTAAAAATAATAATAACAATTTCAAAACAATTTTTTTTAAAAGATATAAAAACAAATTAATAGGCTGGTCATAATATTGAAATGTTAATCTAATAAATCATGTATTTGGGGTGAAAAAACTCTAGACCCTAGAAAAAAAAATCACCATTCAAAAAATTTATCAAACTTGCCTCTTTAGATATGCAAAATTATTATGAGAATCTTATAACATTTTAATTGTTCTATAGTTTCAGATACTTAATTGAATATATTGTATTATTTGAAACAGACAAATAAGTTGTTAATATGCTTAAAAAATAATAATAGTACTAGAGAATAATAGATTGACACACTAGAGCATATTGAATTGAAAATTAATGAAACAAGAATGGGACTTGGAATCAAATGTTCTAGCATACACAAGTGCTAGAACATTTGATTACAATATCCAATTAACTATATAAATTAGATAATCTTTGTGTTTTATTAGTTTTCAAATCAACTTGCTCAAATAGCTCTACTTACTATTCTCCATCATTACTTTATTCGTTAATTTTTTTTAAACATACAATAATTCAACCATGGTATTTTTTTCCTCACTTACATAAATAAGTTTTTAAGTTATTGTTTATCTTAATTTGAATTATTTTATTTGATATGGCATTTAAAGCATCTGAGAATGGTTAAATATAGTTGAATAGGCATCATAATTCATATAATTACATTAAATTTGGTAATATTTTATCTCTGTTTCTCTCTCTGTCTTGCTTATTTTTATTTATTTATTTGTTTCTCAGTATATTCTCATCTTAACTTATTTCTTTACAGTTTGCTACATACAAGTTCCAACGTATTACCCACACACTAATATAGTTCACAGCTTATAATTTACAAGTATAGTTGCAATAATAATTTTGTACTCCAGTAAATGAGTATTATTATTTTTTTTATAGTTTAAATTTAAATGGAGAATAAAAGAAAGACAAACACACAACAAATAATAAGAAATCTTAATACGAATAATAAAATTTACAAGAAAATTGCATTTAAAAAAAAAAGAAGATAATTTAAATTTCAATAGTTAAAAATCCTTGTTATGCTACTTTATACAAAAATTATCATAAAAAATCTACTGCCGTTAAACAAATCATTTCATGACACACCCACCTTTGAAGTTTACTGTCTCTGCACTTACACTATGTTTAGAAAGAAGAAATTGTACGCAATGATAAATCAAAGATTATGCTGAATTTGATTTAAATAATATTGTTTCAATTTTTAAATAGTTTTCCTCTTTAAAAAATAATGAGGGGGGGGGGGGGAGTTTTAAAATGTTATCCTTCATTGTAACAACAAAATTTCAAGTTATCATTGTGGTGTTAAATAATGCACATTTATCTTTAAAAAATAGTGAATAACAATATCAACAAGACAGTATACTACAGTATAATATACTTTTAGCTCTTGAAAGAATTTTGAACTAGCCAACCTTCAATTCTACCCTTGCGTACAGCTGATTTCTAAAACAATTATAATTAAAGAAACTAAATCAGATATTGCATCAAAGTGAAGAAGAAAAAAAAGTAGAAGAAGAAAATAAAGTGTGGTGGTAAATCGAGATTCCAAAGATAAGAAGAGATAGAGCGGCACGAGATCTTACGTGAGAGGTCATTCATTGACATGAAGGCGTTGGATTTCTCGTGACATTTCATCCAGCTCTTCCACTTCGGAAGGTGGGGATCGTACATCTTCAAGGGATCGTGATCTGAATAGAGGAGTAGGGGGAGGGGCTAAGGCAGCAGGTTCAGGTGCTACACTTGGCTCTAGCTGCTCATTTTCACTCTTGGTCCTTACTCTCTCTTCACGGCGCCATGGAATATTGTACGGCTTGAGGTGATGTTGCCTGTGTGATGCAGCAGATAGCTGAGCCAACCTTGCAGGACAACTGCGTCTATGTTCAGATATATCCAAATTTGCTATGTACTGAGGATGCAATTGAAGTACGTGAACTAGATTATCACCAAATCTTGCAGGCATAGTTTTCAGTCTATCAAATCTGAATGAGTTTTCATTATTTTCATTGTCTGATGGAGGAGGAGACCATCCCCAGCCACCAGCTTCCACACCACCTGTAAGTACAGGCATATTCCATGCTTGGCTTGGTTGTAATGGACGTTCACAACTGCGACTCAGTGGGGGGCTACCTGGAGGACCTGCTTGTCGTTGTCTTTCTAGTTTCTCACGTAAATATTCTTTACGACTGGAAGTTACCGTGCTTAACATACCAAGCTCCTGAAGCGCAGCATCTAACCCTCGCCGGGATCTCTCGTCCATTTTTGTTTAACTGTTAACAGATACAACACATGGTTATGATATGATAAATTAATTTTGCACATTATAAGCATATAATATGTACCTACATGCATGCAGCATGTTTTTATAAGTGCATTTATTATTATACCACAAGAATATTAAGCAGCATAATAATAATATTACATAAATTAAAATAATTTTAAAAACCTGTTCTGTAGATAACGCATCTGTAAAATTTAAAAATATAAGACCTTGTATAATATAATTTATATTACTAAATTATATATGCTTAACCTTCACCACGGTCAGCAAACACCTTTTTATCCATCTGCTTCATAAAAATGTGTAATGTAGCTATAATGTAAAACGCATGCAATATGTAATAGCCGCGGGTAAAAAAGCAAATTTATTACCAGAAATCAGTTTTTGTGTAGTTACCTGGCGAATATATTATCACTTTATTCTAATACCAAAAATTAACAGCTTAAAAGCTTATAAAAATTAAAATGCATTTAATATTTCCGAGAGACCTACTTACCAAAATATTAAAGATCCACCCAAAATTCGGGCGTGAAAGGTGTTGAATAGCCTTGTAGAAAATAAATTTTTACACAACAGATTGTCACCTTATAGTTTCTTGTTTAGCAATAAAATATAGCTCAAGTAAAAATATATAATAAATAATGGTTCACATAGTCTAAATCATGCAAAATTTATGATAAATTATAACATTTGTCACACTGCGAAGAAAATTTTGCATGGCCACCGAGTTGACAGATACTGTCGCGTAGTGGCGCTTCAATCGCGCGCGTGTTTATTTTGTTTACATCCCATTTGACTCGCAGCACTCGCAGCCCCATTTGACTTTATATCGAAATTCAAATTTTAACAAGTTAATTTTTATCATCAAAGAACGATCAAAGAAGGTGAAAGCAGGTAAAAGAGAAGTTCCATCATTTAATCGTGGGTAATAAAATAATTATCACATTTTTGGCATTTATTATTATCTTACATATAATAGAAACCAGATGATTAAAGGTTGCGATTTTTATATATAAAAAATTAACTATTTTTGTATGTCGAGCTATTCATATTGATAATAATAAAATAAAAAACTATATATTTTTATGTATTAATACTTTTTGCGCCACACATATATAATATATAACGTATATATTTATTAATAATTATATATTTACATGCTTATTTAATTTTTATACTGCGCACAATCTTTTTTTTTTTTTTTTTTAAACAATATTTTATTAAAATTTTGCTTTATTAATATAGAATCTATAATTATAAAATAACTAGCGATTCTCAAATTTTGAAGATGAAGATAAAAAATTCAACTTTCGCTTAGTTGTATACTTTTCCGCTAGTGTCGAACGTCGCTACTATCGCTTAGCAGACGACAGCAATGGCAGAATCACAGCTGCAGTAATTCGTTCAGTGTGTCAAATTGGTGAGTTTTTAAACACATATTTGGCATATTTCAGTTACATTTATCAATAATTTTACCCATTATTATTAGCATATATTTAATCTATAAATCAAAGTGCAATGAAATCCTCTCTAAACAAATTCATTGGCTTTTATATTTCGACCACAAAAATCAGCAATGAAATCGCATTAGCTATAACAAAATTTTATAACCACACATTTTTATATGTTTTATTTTCTCCTTAAAAATAATATGTGAGATGTAAAAAATTTATGGCATGACACTGACAATAAATTTTTTTAAATTAATGGATTTAAAAATAAAAACTGCGTGAAATATTGAACAAGAAGTTGTGTTTATGAAGTGCACATTCAGCGAGTAAACGTTACACAAATTTGTTTTTATAAATTTTGCGAGTGAGATTGCTGCAAGGCGCCGTGGAGGTTAGGCTACCGTTTGAGCGTGAGAGTTGAGTTGGTTGCATAGAAATCAGGCTGAGTGAGCGTGACTTAACGCGGTACACACGAACTTAGCAACGGGTCGATAACCCGGCCACACTGCCTGCACTAAAACTAAACATACATAAACACCAATTCGCTGATTTACATACATAAAAAAAAATCGCGTTGAATAATTAATAATTTTTCTATCTTTAGCACCTGACCTCTATTTTAAATACGCAAAAATATTATATATGGCTGAATGTTTATTTGAATGAATTTACTCTGAAAATATATATGAATATTCTGTATGTATATTATAATGCAGTTTTTTTTATGTAACATGATGCGGCAAATTATTTTAATTATAATTTTGATATTTAGAACATGGTACATAATTTGCTTATATGGAAAGTAAATTAGAAAAAGCACACTAATTAATTAAAAAAAAAGTAATATTGCTTTTTAATGGACACAAAAACTGTGTCCATTTTATTTCTTCGGGATTAAAAATAAAATAGAAGCAGATCGAGTGAGATTATAATTTAGCCAAAAGAAATAAACTATCTACTAGAAGAATATGATGCTTTAATTATTCCTATTTATAATTATATATTGTGTAGCATATAAATACTTTGAAAGAATGATGCTATATTTTTTACAATTATATTTTAAAAGAAAAATATTGTACTTAAATTATTATATATATGCACCTATATGTAGCTGTTTTCTTATTATTTTTTCTTTCTGTATTATTTTTTTATTTCCTAATTCGATATAATAATTTTCAAAGAATGTATGATATTTTGTTAGTATCGTCGTGTCGTTTTAATTAATTATTCAGCAGTTAGAGTTATTTTGAAAAATACCACGGTATGCAATATAATAATAATAAACTAGTTTTATTATATATCTGATTTTATCCGCACTTATCGGGTAGTCAACTCTAAAAAAATTTAGTCCATATTCTCAACTAACAGCATATTAAATTTCACTATTAATTTATTTTATTAATTTATTTTTGCTGGGCATTTAAGATGCATCTCCTCGCAACAATTAAGATGACGTATGAAATATTGACCATATAGGCTTTTATGGATAAGGCAATTATATCCAAAAACAATATATTTTCATTGCTTTTTTATATGCAGCTCATTTCAAGATTCAAAAAATATATGATACCCTACAGTAAATATATTTCGTTTCTTTCTCCTATTGCAATCAGTATACAAATACAATGCATCTGCCAAGGCTTACATCTACAAAACACAAAACATATAGACATAACTTGCATACTAAAAAAAAAAAAAAAAAAAAAAAAAAAATCTATTTCTTAAAATTGCCACTTAGTAGAAAGAATATAATTATTTATACATAGAATGATAACTAAAATATTCAAAGTTTTTTTTTATTAAGATATATGCTTTACATTTTATTTTTTACCTATATGTAAAATTTAAAAATTCAAAAGAAAAATATATTAAAAACATTATAAACACATAGATATTATACACATATCAATATTATCATGGTTATTTTTTTATATGTTGAGATACAGAATGCAAAAAAAAAAAAAAAAAAAAAAAAAAAAATGTAAACCAATTACTATTACGGCATATGTTTGAATTTATTACGAGAGCACAATTTGACAGAAAATAGGTGCAAAATTACTCAAATATAGCAATTATATCACGTGAAAAAATATGTGACAAGAAGAAAAAAAAATCTTGAAATGAAAATTAGACACGATAATATTGTTATAGTACTGTACTTTGTAATTGAAAAACCACTTGTTTGCGTTTTCAACCTTTACTTTATTTCTGCACTGTATAATAATTACGCAAATTACTTTCTATAGGCGCTGTATAAAAATTCAATAATATTAATTATAAGCAAAAACAATTTATATCAATTATACACTACATAGTACATTACATACACTCAGTAATTAACTTCAGAATGCTTAAAAGTTATTGTCTTGCCATTGTAAATTTTAAAGAAAAAATATTTGCTGTGCTATATATAGGCCTATTATTATTATTAAATTAAGTTATTACTATAATTAAGTTATAGAAAATAATAGTAATAAACTGTGTCTTTCATTGGGTGCTAAAAGTAAAAATTACAATTTAGTAGCACATAAATCCTGAATATAATAAATACTAACTTAATAATTTTGCATTTGAAAATCGTTAAGTGTTGATATAACAATTATATTGTGTTTTAGGTGATGGCAACAGCCAAGGTGCCTGATCTAAGCTACTCGTGTGAAATCTGTGGTCTCGAGAGCTTGAATGATGAACAACTACGCGCACATATGTTATTGCAGCACCTGGATGGCGCAGTTTCGTGTCCTTTCTGTGATCTGGGAGATATTTCTGCTGATGAACTTTTAGTCCACGTAAACAGTGCACATCTTGAGTACCTCACTCCAGAGCACGAACTCCTCGCCTTCATTGACGAAGATGATGACCAATCTCCTCACTATGGTGGTGCCTCTGCACTCTCACCTGACACTCCAGAGCCTTACTACAACACCTTGCAGCGATTTCTGCGTGGTGCAGAACACAATCACGTGGAGGAACGCTACCAGCCTGCCGTAGCGGAACACAATCATGTTGGAGAACGCAGTAACCACGTATCGGAGCGATACCAACCTGCGTGGGATCATTGGAATCATAATAATAATCTTAATAATAATAATGAAGAGGAGGAGGAAGAAGCAGCAGCTCCTGCTCCTCAAGTTCCTGCAAGTGTTGCTCCTCAGGGTTCCCCACTTCGCTCTGCACTTGCTCTCAATTTGAAACAACGCTCAAGTCCTGCCAAACATGAAGTTGAACAACAATGTCCACTCTGTCCTTTCAAGCACGCTTCTCCTTTGCTCTTAGAGGAGCATATTAACAGACAACATTTTGACTTAACTTCACCCTCTTTTCCTCCACCTTCTCCCCAGTCGTCTCTTGGAGCAGTTGGAGGAACAACCACTGCTTTTGGCGCACGCCGTAGAGACGTTAACTACAATTGTCCTTTCTGCGCGCGTATTTTTCATGATTCACCTGATTTAGAGTTACACGTCAATATTGAACATAAGGACATCCTGAGTCCTTCCAAGGTGTGTAAATTTAAATAGGTAGAACACTAAAATTTTAGATTGTTTTTACGTCAAGGTAGCAAATGGCTTCCATTTTTATTATTTTTTTTCTCGTTTATTTATATTTTTTCATGTTATTTTAGAGCTTAATATAATATTTTTTTTCTTTTTCTTTTTTTTTAGCCTTGTAGTGCTGCATCTCGCGGTGGAGAAGCAGCCAGTGAGGGGTGTCCTGTGTGCTGCATGAGTGGATTCAAGGACAGTAATGAGATGGCTGCTCATATTGAGGAGCATTTTAATCAAAAGGGTAAATATATAAAATTTATGTTACATGATTAAGCACAACTGACTTTAGCACCTCGTGTTGCAGGAGTGTCTCCAATCACCCCTGATATGTCATGTGACCGTATGCTTGCACGAGAAATTGAGAGGCGAGAACGAGAAGTACGGCGACAGCGAGAACAGCGCGAGTTTGAAATGTTGAGGGTAACGAAAGATTTACTTTATTATCATAATTTATATACAGTATGAAAACATCATGGTTAAATATATTACTGTAATGTTAAAAAAAATAGTAGACATATAGTATGTTGTGAAATTAGAGCACATTAAAATGAAAATTTACAAAACCAAAAATTCTCTTTATAGAATATGGAATCAATTTTCTATATAATGCTAGATATTTTGTATATATAATACAGTATGTACAAATTAAAAGAATATGATTTTCTGTTTCAAATTTGAAACTACAGTATAAACATAATATAACATAGATGCTCCCTAATACTCAAAAGCTGTGCATCCTATCCACTCCAATATAATTTAATTTAGCTGCTTAATGTATTATTGTACACAATATTAGAGAGGATAGGATGAAATGTGTAGCTCTGGCCAAAAGTTCACAAACAATTTGTATAGGCAACCTGCAATCACACTATGCTATCTTTACAAGAAAACACAGCAGCCGTGCCACCGCTGCCCTGTTCGGGAACTTAATTTTGTACAGAGCTGTACATACAGCTTTTGAGTGTTAGGAAACATGAGATGTTAGAATGTACAGCTCAGCTGGACAAAAGTTTAAGAAAGGGGCTGAGGTGGCTGCTACGTTTCCTCATAAAGATTGCATAGTGTGGTTGACAGTTGCCTTTACAAATTGTTCTCAAATTATGTCCAGAGCTGTACATTTATCTTTTCAAATTTAAGACAGAACCCCCAGAACCCCTACCCTTATAATTTTTCTGTATGCATTCTATAAAAAAAAATGTTTAGCATCATCAGTTTTAAAAAATTAATCTCCCATTCGGCCAGCCCGTGTGTGCTTTTCCATTAATTGGAAAGTCCTTACCTGTCGATAAGACAATGTCTTGACTGGGACTGGGATTGGTGTATAGCACGATAACACGGCAAGCATTCCATTATCAATGTAAATTACAGAATTTTCCTGTGTCATTAATTTTTAGTTTTGATCCCTCAACTTTTTTTTTTTTTTTTTTTTTTTTTTTTTTTACTGTATTAATTATATAATTTTGATTTGTCTAATTTTATTTAATAATATATTTTATAGGCTCAGTATGGTATGGATAACCAGGGAAATTTCCGTGAGCAAAGTTTGACAAATATGCAGAAAGCAGTGTATGCTGGTGAGATGTCAGTGGCAGATTATTACGAGAGACAAATTGAATTGAGAGCTGCAGAACAAAATGGAATAGATGATGGAAGCTCTTGTACTAAAGGTAAATAATACACAATAAGTTTCATAAAAAATATTATGTTTGTTAGTTCAAAAATAAATAAAATAATCTTGATAGAGTCTACTGTTACAAAATTAATCTTTCCTCAATTAGTATTTTCTTAGCATGGAATAATTACTATAACTTTTTTTTAAAGTTATTTATTAATTAAAATCCAGTGAATATAATCTTATTTTGTACAATTCTACAGGTCTTGTCCCAAAGATACGCAGCTTTAGTGCCACTTGTAATAATGTGTCTCGAACCCTTATGTGTACGACAGTAGATCACTATGCCTCCACATATGGTGATAAGGGTTGGGGATGTGGATACAGGTCAGTAATTAAATCTATAGGTATACAAATACAAAAAAAAATAATAATAATAAATAACACACATACTCTCTCTTTTTTTCTCTAGGAACATGCAAATGATGATCTCATCACTTTTACACCACACTGGCTATAATGAACAGCTGTATAAACCTTCGCTGGTCGGAGGTGGAATCTATGGCTTCTCAGTTCCCAGTACCAATGGACCTAGTTGTGGAGCCTCTTTAAGACCAAGCTCTGCAGCTTTCCCTGTTGTTAATGTTGAGATGGTAAGATTGTTTTAATAGAAGTATTTCCTCCTTGTGTTAATTATGTATAAGGAAAAAAATATCGCTGTTGGTAATAATTAGTTATAAAAGTTTAAGTTTAAATATATAGGGTTAATTATTTTAATAATTTTATTACTTAAGGGTGAGGTGTTGTAACTAAGGGGTTAGGTGTAAGATTGGGTCAGACATGTAGCTGGCCATCCAAAAATGTATATAACTTAATTTAATTTTCTTTGTTTAGGTAAGTCGTAGCTCAATGCCATCAATATCTCGACTCCAGCAGCACATAGAATGGGCATGGAGACAAGGGTTTGATGTCCAAGGATGTGATCAGTTAGGTGGCAAATTGTTCAATACTCGCAAGTGGATTGGGGCTACAGAAGTGGTCACTTTTCTCTCATCTCTCAGAATCAGGTACTAATTAAATATTACTTTGAAGTGTTGAACTTTGAAATTAATATGTTTTAATTTTAATATAGATGCCAGCTAATTGATTTCCATAGACCAACTGGTCATGATGGCAGTCACCCAGAACTGTTTGCATGGGTATTACAGTATTTCCAGAAAAATGATGAATTTAAGCCACCTTTATATTTACAACATCAAGGTAAGTAGAATCAAATGTAATGAGTATCATCATTTTTATTGCTTTCCTGTTTTATTTTATTGTTTTGTGCAAAGAAAAAAGTATACAGCGTAAAATGGCATATAATTTTGAAATACTAAAAAGCAACAAATTTTGTGATACAGTAAGTAAGATTTCCATTTCATAAAAATTTCAAAATATTTTCACTATTTTCTATTCCCTATTCTTCTAATTATTTGTGAAAGCTTGTTTTGTTGCACTATCTCAAATTGATAACCTTGGCGTGATCAATGTGAAAATTATTATAATAATGGACATATCCGTTGATTAAAATAATAGGCCTAATGATAAAAAATAGAAATATATCATTTTATTCTGTTTTAAAATAAATTTAATGAAACCTAATTTACAATTTTCTGAACAATCAGAACTCAATTGTGTAATTTTTGCAACAACAACAACAGTCCATCTGCTTATAAACAGAACTTAAATGGGACTAGCTACTTTTCTGTCTGTTATTCTGTGATTGCCAGAGACACCCAATTGAAATGATTCATGAATCATATTGAACATGTACGGATACTATCTAATATTTATCCCTGGTATTTAATCATTTAACCACATTCCTTCTTCTACTATGTAGATAACATGAATGAATAAGCTAGTAAATAGAATTATTTTATAGGGCACAGCCGAACCATTGTTGGTGTGGAACAACACAAAGATGGTGGGGTTGCCTTACTGGTGTTTGATCCCAGTCACTCTCCACAACAGATGGGTCAACTCCAAGGCACAGCTACTGCAGCAGCAGGCATGAGACTCATCCGAAAATCTCTAAGTGCCATGAAAGCTCGGCAATACCAAGTTGTCGCAGCTATTGGAATTATGGACACCGAGCAAGAGTATCAGGTAAATGTATGCTCTCAATCCACATTACTAAAAGCGGAAATTGATTTTTATCTTACAATGAAGAGTATATTGAACTGCATTTATAAATTTGCTTCTTTATTTTTTTAATCAATAATAATTATTATTAGGCCTATTATTTATATATTTTTTCATGGGTATAGTTTTTTATTGCCTGGTACATTCAAACTATGCTTACAATTTCAATGCTTACAAACCAGTGATGTCAAAACTGGATATGTTTCCAATCCGGATTAAAGCTAAATTCTTATCTGGATTTAGCAGTCTGGATTTCACGGACTCAATTTTATCTAGATTTGCACTATCCAAATTGAAAATAGATTAATATAATCCAGATCATTATAGATAAGACCAATTTCACTTAAAATATGTTGTTTTGTTGGGGAGGAAGCTCCTAAGATCAGATCCCTATTTTCCTACTCATCCAGATATTTGATTTAATTTAAAACAGATAAAAATTATCCCAGTGTTGATGTTGATCCGCATAACAATAGCATTTTTTTAACTAGATTATTTTTGATAACACTACATATTGCAAATCAAAAGAACATTTTAAATACATTTGAAACATTAAAAAAAACATTTATTTATTTTTTATGATGTTAAAAATTTAAAAATTTTAGTAAAGAAATTAGAACTCGTTGAATCGAAAATTAACAAAACGAGATGATTCTCTAATTTATATTGTTAATTGGGAGTTGGGACTTAGGATTATTATACTAAGTCCCAATGAACTGTAGGGTGGTTTCATTCATGTTTTCATTCAAGTCAACGCCATAAGTGAGTGCTAAATAACATGGGCCAGTATGGAATAATGACTCATTTTGCCAGTTTAAAAATACTTCCCAATATTTTTAAGAGCATTGCTGCTGTTAACAGGTTAAATTAGTTTTTCAAGTATACAAGAAAAATATTAATAACCAAAAAATAGCTAATTTAAAAAAAAAAAGAAAAAAAAAGAAAGAAAGAAGAAGAAGAAGCTATGTTTGTCCCATGCTGAGTAATGTTATTCATTGCTCAAGAAGAGCATCGAAAAGTATTCAGAATGATGTCATGCCCACACACCCTATATAAATTAGAGAATCTTGGTGTTTTATTAATTTTCAATTCAATGTGCTCTAATCTCTCCATTATTATCTATTATTTTTAATTTTTTAACATTTATATATCAACAGCAATGGTTTTTGCCTCTTTTTTACATTTAGTATTGTTTATGGTATAAAGAAAAGGATAGAGGAAATCAGAAAAAGCATTACCATAGTAAAGAGAGTCCCATAGTTTGATGAAAATTGTGCTAGCACAAAGATAAAAAACTTATTGGATAGCTTTCGGCACTAAACTCCAAGAGAGAAAACATAGTATGTGTGTGTGCCTTCTTTAGTTCTTACAGATTCAGAGTCTCTCTGAGTCTGTATGAACTGAAAAAGGCACACACACACACACACATACTCCTTTTTATCTTGGAGCTTAGTGCCAAAAGCTATCCACTATGTTGTTGTTGTTGTTTTTTTTTTTTTTTTTTTTTGTCTCTGTGGTAACAGGATCTTTGTTGAACTATGGGACTCTCTTCACTATGGTAAGGCTATTGCTGGTTTCTTCTATCCTTTTCTTTTATATCATCAACTTAACTGTGATGGTTTATTCTCCTTGATTTTGCATTTAGTATTGTTTATTTATTTTTTTGTTTTTTCATTTTTTTCCTCACTTTAAATATTTATTGTATCATTAAAATAAATAACTGTTACATATTATTTTTTATAATCTGCACAATATTCTAATATTTTAATTCTTTGTAGTTATAGGCACGGTTTTACTTTATGCTACTTAACACTGCTTTTAAGTAAGAACTTGTATTTAATTTGTTTCGTTTCTATAAATACTATTTACTTTAAAAAGCTACAGCAATATTGGATTGGTATTATAAAATCAGCAAAAGTAACTACATACAACAGCTTTTTAGGCATTTTATTTATGAGTTTTCATTAAATAATAAAATAATGAATCAGAGTTTAAAAAAAATAATAATAATAATACAATATCGTATGTACTTAGTAATTTTTTATAAAAAGCTAACATTTTTATTATTATTATTATTACCTATATTATTATTTTTACCCTGATGATTAAAATATTTGATAAAGACCAAAACAAAGATATATAAGTTAGACTGCCAGTGATGCCACATTACTACAGGCAATAATTTCTAAACCAAGACAAAAAATATTAAAGAGTTAATCCTGGGTTAGAAATTATTTTCTCTACTTTTGCATCCATGTTAATCTAAGGCTACGTTCACACTATTTCCCATTCCCCAATTTTTTCTTATTATTAATGTGTTTTTCAATCAATTTTTTGTCCAACTATTGCACAGCTGATTTTTCATTAATTAGGTAGAGACAGTGGTAAAAAAAATATCGCGTTTTTAATGTGACAACAATAGTAAACTAGCTCTCTGATTGGCTAGTGGGTTCCCTCTAGCCAATCAGAGAGCTAGTTTACTATCGCTGTCACATTAAAATCGCGATATTTTTACCACTGTCTCTACCTTATATATTATACTAGTATTATTATCACATTAAAAAAAAAAAAAAAAAAGTTTTAATACTATGATAAAATACACACTATGTTGTATTTTTAATGCAAAGTTTTCATTTGATTGCAGCAAAGTAAAGTTCTACGCTCCATTCGTGTGCCTCAAGATCGATGATAGCTCTTAGGGAGAAGATTTTTCCGTAGCTTTCATCTTTATTGCTCTCCTCTCCACCCATGTGATCAATATATTTCAGCTTAATTGCACAAAAAATATATTAATAATATTAAAATATGTTTATTTTGCTCTTTGATTATTATTAAAAATGTTAAATAATGTATCTAATTAAAATTATGACACATTAACAAAATAATTTCCATAAAATGTTAGTGTCATGCATTTTCTTTCATACAAAATAAAATGTATTGTTAAATTGTGTAATAAAATTGCCTTGGTTATATAATGGGTGAAAGTATAAGAAGCAAATAATAATATAATAATAATATTAAAAAAATAGTTTATTGATTTTGTGAAAATCAAATGTGATACCTGCTTATATTAATAGTTATCACGTAAATCAAAATGGTGATAACTCTCTTGCTGGCCACTCTTAACTATGGTCATATAAAAATGTAATAATAATTGTGCCTTTCAAAACCAAAGGATTACTTTAATTTATCAAAGTGGTATCAGTTTTGTAAGGCACATATATATAAATGCAGTAACTATCTAAGATATGGCAGTAGAGGATATTTAAAGAAAAAAAATACATATATAATTATATATAATATAAATATTAATATGTGCACGCACGCAAAACATTTCTTGCAGCTTTATTATATATTGTGATTTAAGCTTTAACTAATTTATAATCTCTTAAATATTATATATTATTCTAGTCCTGTTATTCATATGTTTATTATTGTAGCAATAAACAAAAATATGCAAATCTACAGTGCATACATTTTTTAATACTGTGAATTAAATACAAAAAATATATATACCTATATTTATAAAAATGTGTTTTGAAAAAAGTGCATTTAAGTGAAAAAAAAAATAATGTTATGAATACAATGCCAAATAAACTTACATAACCACAAAATATATAAAAGAAAGAACAAATATTTCCTGCCTATAAATTGTTAAACTGCAGAAGTTGCATTATTTATTTATTGCTACTATAAAATGGTTATTATAGCCACATCAAATATGTGGTTATAAATTTTTTATTAGATATAATTAAAATTAGGCATAAAAAAATTATTATATTATTGTTATTAGCACATCATATATTGCAAATATAAATTTAAATATTATAACGCTAGATTATATTCACAAATTATAATATATATATATGAAAAGTTTATTAATTGATAAATATTATATGGACAAAGGTATATTATTATAGTGATAAAAAAAAATTTTTGATTCAAATTTGTTCTAATTCTCAAAAATATATATGAAAAATTATTACTTATTAGTTTAACAACAAAAAATTAAAAAAAAAAAAAAAAAAAAAGCACGAGCAATAATATGATATACCCACAGTTATTTTATTGATATAATATAGAATCCTTAAAATATTTTTCATTAGTTAATTGTGGGAGCCATTATATACAGAGGCTATAAAAAGCGACTGAACAATCATTCTTAATTCAAATAAATAAAATTACAGGTTTGTGGTTTAAAAAAGTAGTGTATAATTATCTATTATACAATACATATATTGCCATTACAATATGACTGCTCTAATTATGGTTATGATGACAGTTTTAATTTATTTTCAGTAAATAATTTGCAATAATAATAATATCATAAAAATATATTTTTGAAAAAAAAAAAGCGGTTGGTATATAAATGTTAAAAAAAAAATGCAAAATATTTTATTATTTTTATTAAATTATTTTTTTTACATTTATATAGGCCTATATTATAAATAAAAGACATTCACTTCTGCTTAATTCAAATGAACACTTAAAAAACAAATAATTTTAACATTTACAAAAATGTTAAAATGAACTCAATTTATAGAAGCAAAAAATGGGTATTTTTAAAAATTTCTTACATTATCATTGTGGAACAAAAAAAGAGTCTATAAATGACTACATTCCTGATTGGCCATTAAAAAAAAAATGATACATGACATTAAATTCATACATAAAAGTTGGGGTGAAAAAATTCCTGCTTTCCCTAAAGGTTATTATAAGTATTAATAAAAATTCCACTTGAAATTTGCAATATGGGAAATATTCAACAGCACTTTCTTTAAGATTTTGAAAATGGCCTTCTTGTTGATCTAGCTATTCAGTTTTGTAATCCCCATTTTGCATACTATACCCTATATATAATTTTTAAATCAATATATTTTCCTGTCATTTATATTGCAATAATTTAACCATTCCGTACTAAAATTTCATACTTGTTTAGAATGATTGAGCAGTCAGATCTAATGTTCAAGCCTCCATCCATAATAATAATAATCCTGCCTCAATAAATTTTGTTCCTATAGCTTGCAATAATTACACCTAGTCTCTTTTTTTAGAGCTAGTTCTTATATTGCAATGTCCAACTTAATTGCTATGTACTTAATAATTGATTATTAAGAGCACCAAATATTCTTGTTAAAACAAATCAAATGCTATTTAATAGTTGAATCTCTTTATGTAGTTCATTATTAAATTAATATAATATATTATATAATTATATTATTGCCGCCCAATGCATGCTCAGATCTCTATAACTTTTTTGCTTGCACGCAAAATATCAGCTTTCTTCTCAAATACAAAGAGAAAAACACAGCAAATTTAAAACATAATGGACCATAATAAAGCTTGGTGCAAAATTATTTACCATAAAATAGTGTATACTTGTGTGAGATTCTTAAACTATGATAATATTGGTTTACAAGTTCTACAAAGGCTTAGTTTGCACAGAAGGATAAGGCAATACAAGCAAACAAAGAGCTTTGCAGACTTAGTAAAACAATTGAGTTTCTTGATTTTAAAACTGCATTTCTTAAAACACAATTATTGGAAGAAATAACTAATTACATTAAATACGTAATTGATAAAAATAAATACATATATAAAAACTAAGTAATTATATAATCAAATTTTCAGTGGCCTGAGATAAAATTAAAACATTAGTGTTAAAATACTAAAATGATAAATAATATGATGTGAAATAAATAAAAGCATGAATAAATTTAAAATATAAATTAGTGTAAGTGGGAAACTATAAAATGCAGAGTAAAATGGATACTTTGTACACCAATTTTTCAAACTGTTGTTGTACACAGGCCCAGTACAAAAAAAAAAAAAAAACTGACTGACTGATTGCATTAAAGTTTCCTTAAATATATATATATATATATATAAAGGAAACTTTAATATATGACATTCTGAGATGTGAATGCTGTGGTCAGATTTTTTTCACGACCAGCGTGTATAGTACTTATTTAAAATTTAATATTATGTTTTAAAAAAAGGTACAAACTAAACAACAGAAAAAAATATACCCTATTTGTAATGAAACAATGGTGAAATTCTGTAAGAAAAACAGGTTCTTTCCTATACTACTGGTATTACCTTAAAGTCATTTAAAATGATTGTAAAATTACTTCTCATGAAATATGTTTGTAAGAATTGAAAACCAACTAATGATTTTATTATTGTGATTACATAATAACGTTGTTGATAATTATAATCAGAAACAAAATGGCCAATTTGGCTATATCCTTGCTCTATGAAGTCTAAAAATAATAGTATACTTCACTTTTGAGAATTTATGAATTATTAAATCATAATTTTAAACAGTAAAAAAAAAAATTGTCCCTTCATAAGTTTGAAAAGAATTATGGTGAAAGTAAGAGATTGTAAAATTATATTCTCTGTGCTGCTGGGCTCAATACACTGTTGCTTTTAGAATCTTACCTATGGTTGTTCAAAGTGTGTTTAAAAAAATTATCCCTAGGATACATTGTGTACTTGTCTAATATATAAAGGAATAAATTTCATGCTGTTTCATGACGAATGTTTGGCAACAATAGTAAGAAATTGTAAAGTTAGATAAAAAATCCAGTATCAATGTTAAAGTAAGGTAAACAAAAATAGATTATGAACTTATGAAGTAGCAAATAAAAATTAAAAAACAAAACAACAACAACAACAACGTGTTTGTGTTTTAAGAAAAGTATTTTATGTAAAAACTAAACAATGAAAAAGCCAAGGAAAAAAAATTCAGTTTACCTACAAAGCAGTCTGACCACCATTATGTTCTTGTTTTATTATTATTATTTTTTTAATTAGTATAACAAATAATATAAACTATTAGAGTACAGTATAAAGTAATAAATTTTTCATAATGGTCTTAAGTAATGCAATGTAAATTATGATTTTGGAAGTAATGTGTCAAAATCTTAAAATAAAAATTAAAAGCGTAGAACATCTGGAACAAAAGAGTTGTGTATTATCCTAACAAACCTGAAAATCAATGTTGATTTGGCCGGAGTCATTGATTTCTAATTTATTTTCCATTCACAAAATGCCACTGGCCGTCATTGACGTCACAGCTCACCCGGTTTACGCAAGTAAAACAAGTGAGCTGTGACGTCAGTGACCGCCAGTGGCATTTTGTGAATGGAAAATAAATTAAAAATCAATGACTCTGGCCAAATCAACGTTGATTTTCAGGTTTGTTAACAACTTTTTTTTGTTCAAGGTGTTCTACGCCTTTAAGGTTAGTGGGGATACACAATAGGTTTGCTCTGAAGAATTTGATATTCATAAAACACTTTTGTCGGTGATCAAAATCACAAAACTTTTGGTTTATGTAACATGCTTTAAATTTCTGAAATTTTTTTAAATAAATAAAATAAATATTATTGTTTATTTGGATTAAAACAGGTAGTGTGGTCCGACTGTAATAATAAAGTTGTAGTATGTGAAATTAATGCTTCTGTGAGCCTCCTTAATCCCCCCCCCCCCCCCTTGTAATTAAAAAATAATAATAATAAAAACTCTTCATTTTGTCATTGTTTATTCACTCTTGCTGTGATATTTTGGGTATGACAAAGCTGTACAGACAAAGAGCAATAAAAACATGTTGCATTTAAAACTTTTTTTATTACCTACCCCCTTTCTTTTATACCTGGCATTGAATTGATATTATAAATTTATTGCGGCATAGGCCTATATATATTATTTTTCTTTTTTTTTTAAATATAATGGATTATTATTGAGGGTAACCTTTTTTAATAAATAAAATAGAAGCAAAATTAGACTGTTTCAGATACTGTACTAAATGCACCTTAGAACAAAAAGTAATGGTACAGCTTTTAAATTATGCCATAATTCGTTTGCGAGTATAATGAAAAAAAAAAAAAAAATTGAGAAGAAGAAGAAATGTCCATACATCTATGTTGTTGGCTTACCCCGAAAGGGACGACTATAGCGTCAAGATATGTATGTATGTATGTAGATACATAATAACACATTGCATACATATCGATGTTGTTGCAAACAATATGTGCATCTTGTTTTTTGTCACGCAAAGCAATATGTGTAAGTAGAGCGCCATCTACATAACATTAGGAAACGACTTACACATTTTGCTTCACATGACAAAAAACGAGATAGACATTTTGCTAAAAGTGACAAAATACGAGATACACATATTGTTCGCAAACAACATACAGATATATGCATAATTTTTTAATTCATAAATTGAATACCCTATTTTGAAAATTATGTACCATAGTACCCATTGAAACAAGCCTAAAATTTGCTGAAATCTTCAAATTATTTAGTTTACATTACAATATTTTATTATTTACAAATGGAACAACTTACAATAATTGAACATCAAAATTCTTTCATAATATACTTTGACATAAAAACAACACTGCTCATTTAGTTAATTTGTAGCTTAATTACAACAATTAATTAAACCATGAAATTCATTATTCACTTGTATTTTACAGTGTGTAAAATTAATTAAAAAAAAAAACGAGGCAAATTTTTGAGACTAGATTATTAACAAACAACAACAAAGTATGTTCCCAACTTGATCACTGGCACATATGATGTTAATTGAAAGGTTATTATCTCCTGAATCAATACAGCTAGTGGGAGAAAAATAAATAAATAGATGGACCTAGAGTACAGGATTTGATTTGATAGTGACATCAAAATTGCTCTCACGTCTGTATTGATCAAAGTGTCATTAATTGAGAATAGACTTTTTTTTTTTCCATTTAAATAGTCCATAAAATAATATATAAATGTTAAAAAATTAAAAACATGTGAAAGAAAATAGTACAACGATTAGAGCACATTGAATTGAAAATGAATTAAACATGAAAATTCTAAACAATCTACAAATTAGAGGATTTTTGCATTTAATTAATTTTCAATTCAACATGCTTTAATCATTCTATTATTTTATTTTTATTTTTAAGTTTTTAACATTTATATACCAACTGCAATGTTTTTTTCCTCAAATTAAAAAAAAAAAAAAATAAAATACCATCATTTATTGAGCCTGGACGTCAGGACCATACTCAAGTCAATGGAAATGTAGGTATGTTACAAATGGACTTAAAAGAACTACCCTAATTTAAATTGTTTTAAATAGTATTATATTGAGAAAAAGGAGGAAGATTTTTTTTCCTTCTAATGTTAAATTCTCTAAGCACAGTGTGATAATATTGATTTCCATTTTCTTAACTTTAAAAAATAATTAATATTTTATTGCTTATAGAAACGAGTTTCAAGGTTGATAACAAAAAGTTAACAATTTTGTGATAAGTCTTGATTTTTATCAATGAAACTCAAATCTAGAAATCCACAATAACTACTTCAAAAGGATACTAGCAGCCTTTCTTGGGTAAAGTTGATTTCTTTTATCTTCCTGGTGAATTATAGAGAAGAGGTAAACAAGCTAACTTACATCCTGCATAGAAAGAAGTAGAAATGCAGAATTAGATTAGCATTCAGTGTATCGCATGTTAAATATTTGATTTTTTAAAAATGACAATAGATCCCTCAAAAATCTGTCTTCTTTATGTTAACAAAATGAACATGAAGAAGAGAAAAAACTAATTAAGATTTTAATGTGCCTGCAGGTGGTATTAGATGAAACCACTTTTAACAATAGGGACCTACACAATTCATTTACAAAGATGTGTGTGTGTGTGTGTTCTTTAAAATTAATCATACAGTAACATTACATAATTTAATATTTTGTTTTACTGTTTGTAGTGAACAATTACAATCAACAAAACACCTATGAAAGGGTTGGGCTTTCATGTTACACCGTGTTATATAAGCAGTAAACTGACATTGAAAAGGAACTCGACTCAACCGGGATTCGAACCCGGATATTTGGTTTCCCAAACCACTGCGTTACCATTTACGCTATCGAGGATCCTTCCTCTCCAACATCATTTACACGGTGTAACACGAAAGCCAACCCCTTTCATTAAAACTTCCTGTGTAAAATAGGCACTAAATTACATACTCTCATAACTGCTCTCTACGTGGAGGCACATAGCTCGCAAGAGCAACCGCCATGATTGCATAGCATAAAGCAAACTATATTAACGGTCGTTTCTACTACAAGCAAGATCGACCCATAAGCAAAAATCTTAGCAACGGATCAACAACGAAAAGGTTTTTAGGAACCTTTATCCATAACAACACATGTAATTTTGAGGTTTTTAACGGATTTTTTATAACAATGGAAAAAAATTCGTCGATCTTGCTTGTAGGAGAAGCCGTAAATATAGTATGCTTTAGCATAGCAGTTTAATCTGTTGCGCCAACGTGTGCGCGCGCATGGCAAGCAGCGACAGCTGACTATATATGAGAAATAAATGATGTTGGAGAGGAAGGAGCCTTGATAGCGTAAATGGTAACGCAGTGGTCTGGGAAACCAAATATCCGGGTTCGCATCCCGGTAAAGTCGAGTTTCTTTTCAATGTCAGTTTACTGCTTATATAACACGGTGTAAGACGAAAGCCAAACCCTGTCATTAAGACTTCCCGTGAAAAATAGGCCTAAATTACATACTCTCAAAACACCTATGATCCAAACCTTATTTGCACTAACGTTACCAGTTCCATAAGAGAAAGCAAGAGAATTGATTCTTACCTACATAGTAGATTCTAAATGTTAAATCCCATTTTCCTCATGCAGGTTTTATGTGCTTCTATTAAGTCTTGGCAGTGAACTTCTCCTTTTTCAATTATACTGAAAACACAGATAGGTACATTACTTTAACAATAGGTATGGTAAATACTTAATATAAATAACACTATAAAAGCAATTTAAATGCTAGAGCTCTATACGGCTCTATACTGTGACATTTTAAATGTAAGTGCCACTCTTGTGATGATTTAAGCATGCATGCCGTTAGTATGATACTTAGGAAAATAAGCAAATGCAGTTAAGTATAAATTAAAAGTAAAGGAAACCCAAGGAAACCAGCCTTGCTCTTTCTCTAGAGAAGAGAGTCCTATAGCTCTCAAACACATATTGGAAAGCTTTTGACACTAAACTCCACGAGAAAAACAGACAGGAGCACGAGTGGATGTTGCGTGCCTTTGTCAGTACATACAGACTTGGAGGGAAACTACGAAATTTTTAACTCTGAGTTTCTCTCCGAGGGGAAGGAGGCACTAATTATGAAAGGTCAAAATTGCATGATTTTGACATATATACAGTTTTGGTTTCTAATCACAATTAAAACATTTTCAAGGAAAATTCCAGTATTTCATTATAAGTTCCTCCTTCCCTCTCCGAGCCTGTGTCCCCTACATATGGACTGACAAAAGAGACACTCATATAACGGTAAAGTACAGTAGTCCATTTTTCTTGGAGTTTGGTATGTACCAAAAGCTATCCAATAGGTATGTATATATATATATATATATATATATATATATATATATATATATATATATATATATATATATATATATATATATATATATATATATATATATATATATATATATATATATATATATATATATATATATACATATATATATATATGTGTGTGTGTGTGTTTATTATCTCTGTGCTACAGCATGTAGGATTTCATGGGCTCACTTTACTATACGGCCCTTGCTGGTTTCCTATATATCCTCTTCTTTTAATGTTATCATCAATACATCGTGCTAATCAAAAACGAAAATATGTATACATTCATGTGTGTATATAACATGAAAATCTTGCAATGAAACTGCCACTACATTGAATATTGATTCCTATACTGACACTGTAGGTACCGCAAGGAAATGAAAAACCTGCACAACTATAGACTGAAAAGCATTATGTACTAAAATTGCAGGTTATTCATTTCATGTCGGTACATACATGCATATTTATACATTTTCACTGTTGAAATTTGTTATTTTGTTACGCAAAGTGTTACAAATATATACATACAAGATATGCAAAAATGTGAATCCATCTTTATATTGTAATGTAATGCATACATGCGGTACATATGAATGTATGATGCAAATAGATATATGCATGATTGCATGGTAGCAAGCAAATAATAATGTAAACAGGCTTGTTAAATGATTTTTTACTCCCCATACTCCACATTATACCGGTATGCATGTAATGGTGATGTGATAAAATAACATCATGCATATGTATGTATGTTATGCATATGAATACATACATACATATCTGCATAGATATGCATACATAGGACATTCAGGGCAATTTGTATGTTGTTTTTGTAAAATTTCAAGTAAAGATCCGCATTACATAACAAGTACTTACCACTGATCTCGAACTTTCTTAGTTTCTGGACAAGCACAACAAGGCTTCAGTTTCTTTTCCGTTTTTCTTTCATCGGCAGATACAGATTTAGCACTTTGCCCAATAGGCAATGACAAATCTTGTTGCATCATTTTGATTTGCGATATTAAAATTAATAAATTATTAAAGAGCAATAACTTTACAATAAAGAGGTCCCTTCTACTGCTTCACGTGTTGACAATTTTTTTTATCAGGAAGATTCATGAATTTCATAAATGATGACGATGACGTCACAATGATGATGATTTTTCTAAATTCGATTTCGATTAATCAATCGTAATCGATACTAATTTCAACTTTCATGTGTTTTTACGTTGTTTTACGACAGATTCAGAATCGTGTCATTTTATTTATGAAATTTAACCATATTAGATAGTAATTTCCTTTTTCTGAGTTTTATAATCAGATTTGTGTTGTTGTTGGCTCTCAGAATTGGTAAGATTCATTTTTGAATGTTCAAAATTTTGCTTGAAAATGAAATTTGACTTTTAGTGATTACATGCATAAACAAAATGGCTACTTTGTTTTGTGCATAGTTTGTATTTTAATATTTAATTTTGTTTCTTTTTACAGGTACATACAGGTAAAAATGGGTGATAAAAATCAAGTTAATGGTAGGCAGCATCAGCAGCAGCAACCTTTGATGGGTCAACCGTGGCAGCAGTTTAGCCCTTACGGAGGGTTCTTCCCATACGGGTAAGGGATTGTGCTGGCATTTTTTGCGGTAGTTTGTGCACTTTTTACTGCACCTACAATATCAAGTTTGACATGAAATAAGTTTATGTACGTATGATGTTTGCATACTGATGAATCAAAATGAAAAAGCTGCCTTACATTAAGCTCATGAGAATATCTTACATATGACAACATTTTAATTTGGATGCGGTACCTACATACATACAACCGTAATCAAACGCGACTCACTAATGCTGTTCGTAAACCCTGCTTACTTTGGTTTAATCAACAATTTCTAATATTTAGGTTGCAGTATAATTTATAATTATGTAGTATACATACACTAGTATATAGTATTGTATACTACACACTTTAAATTAATTATAAGCATACTGTGTACATATGAAATTATTATTAGGCCTATTATTATTATTATTATTTTATTTTGTTAGCAATCCGTATGCCAACCAAGGATTTGCAAATCAACCATTTCAACAGCAGCAGCAACCTTATTTCTTTCCTGGAAACTCGGTATGTTCCCTCTCAAACTTTGCATGAATTATGATACAATACACATATGTAATACTTTGCAATACATATATGCATAATGTATGCATAGTAATCAAATTATTACTATGCTCTTCATAATTTATTTGTGAGTTTAATTTAATTAAATATTTCAAGGCAATATTATATATATACAGTACAGTACATTCTTTGATTTATTGAATACAGTACATATAATATATTCTTCTATTTTCTAGGCCATGGGATTCAATAATATGACACCACAGCAAATGGGCTATCCTACAAGTGAGTTTAATTTAATTATTAAACATAGCTGTAAATGCATTTTGTTATGTGTTATATGCTGTACCTAACTAATGTTCTCTTTTTCAGTTGGATTTGGTAATATACAGTCTCCTGGTGGTCGTAATCCCAATACTAATGATGCAACAAAAAAGCCCAACCCTCCACCTTCTCCTCCTGGTGATGAATTACCTCCACTACCTCCAGGACCTCCTCCTCCATTGCCAAATTCAACTCCTTCGTCTCCTGTTAGCATGCAGTCCTCACCAATGAGACAGTCAAGTCCAGGAAACATGCACTTCTTTCAGCAACAGCAATGTAATAACCAAGCAAGTAAGTTATTTCTTAGTGCTTTAATAGCTTCCTTCCCATTTGTACTGTAAGATGATTTGATCCTGTTTCTTTATTTAAGAGGATTAAACGTTTCCACTGTATTTCTTGTTAATTTTTAGAAAATATGTGTATAAATTTAAAAAAAATTAAATATTTCAGACCAAGGGGGTGGTTTCATTGGTGCCTCTCCCATCCGCTTTAATATTAATAAGAAGCAGGGATTCGGTTTCAATACCAACCAGCAGTTCCAGCAGCAGCAACAACAACAACAACCTCAAGTAAGCTTTTTTAATAGGCTTAAAATAATTAATAGCTTATTTATCCTTTGAGATGCCTTACATTTGATATTGCAATTTGTTAGTATGGCATCTCCTCCTTAGGTACCGGTACAGTACCAATTTTCAATCATTTGACATTTTAATAATCAATGCGTGTCCAATTTAATTCTTGTTGCAATGTTTTTTATAAGACATTCAGTATTAATCAATTTTATTTTGTTCACAGGGTAAGAGTAATTCAGGTAATAGCAAGAGACGACGTAAGAAGAACAGAAATATGATGGCAAACATGGCCAATGCCCTAGCAGCTCAACAGCAAAACTTCCAGCCTGGAGGAAAATTATCAAACCCATTCTTGCAGGGACCTACGCCAAACTTCTCTGCCCCTGTTCCTCCTCCACCTTTACCTCCATTACCCCCACCTCCTTCAACTATCCCCACTCCTCCCCCTCCTCCCATCATCTCTAAAGATGTTCCTGTAGAAAAGAAAGCAAGCTCACCTCCTGCAAAATCAGCAGAGAAAAGTACAGAGGAACCTATTGGAGAATGGCCCGAGTCTTTGAAGTAAGTTTTTCAAACAGTTGTCTTTATTTTCATGTACAGTACAAATACCACTTGCATTCATGAAAGTGTGGTTAAGTATCATACTTAAAAATGAAAGGTGGTATATTACAATACACTTTATACTCTCAGCTGACTTGTATTATCACCTTCTGGACCAGAAAAAGAGCAAACATTCCTCAAAATGACCATTCTTCTATGTTTATCTTGTCTTTAAAACAATTATGTTGGAGTTACAGTATATCTAGGTGTCTGGCTAATCAAAGCAAATATTTTTTAATTACAGGAATTATGTGATGCGCTGCTATTCTATATGCAAAACTGATCAAGATAGAGATAAAGTAGATGATTTTTTGCGATCTAGAATAACAAGTAGAGCAAGTGAAGGTAGCAGGGCACTTGCCACTCATGACTGGGATAAAGAATCACTGCCAGCACAGTAAGTAAATTATATTGATACTGCCATGAAAAATAATGTTGTATTATGTAATAAATATTTATTTCTGAAATTATATTATCATTTGGTATAACAATTCATTGTAACTTTTTACTTCACGTCTTGTCACTCATTGATTATTTTTTGTTAATTTTTCAGTCTGATCCCTGTTGGTCCAAAGTTTGGTCTTCAGCAGCAACAGAAGTTTGGTATGCAAAACCGAGGCAGGAAGAACCAAAGTGCCCCTGGAACATGGAACAATCGTGGCTATAGACGTCCACGTTCTCGTTCCTCCTCTAATAGTCCTCCTCGGCGAAGTCGTCGCTCTCGTAGTCCTCGCAGGAGAAGAACACGCAGTGACAGTTCATCAAGGAGTAGCAGTAGCAGCAGTGATGATATGAGGGGGCGTCGTGGCAAGCAAATATGCAGAGGACGAGGAGCTGCAGGCAATGTTAAGAACAGAGTAGGAGCAAAGAACAAGGGGCGGTTCAGCAAGTAAGTAATGCATAATGTGTTTTACGGTATATAAAAAATTATTATACATCATACTGGTAATATACTGTACCAACTTAAATATACATGTTGTATACTTTAAAGACTTTAAAGCAATACTTCCTGTGGAGAAGGAAAAAAAAATTTTTTTTTTTTTAACTAGCATTTGTTACGTATTATTTTTATTGCTTTTTTAATTGGGGCAAAGAATAAAATAATTATTCCCCCTGCAGTCATTATCTCTGTGACTGTCAGTTGTGTGATAGCTTAATAATTATAATTATTGGCAATTTACTGCCCGATTAGCAGCACTTGGAGAGAGAACTTCTGGTGGAATGTTACATTGTTCCTCTGTCTTTTAGGAACAAAAGTGGTATTCCCATGGGCTATGCTGCCCCTGCTATCAATGAAGAACAACTACAGCAGCGTGCAGCAAGATTCAGCAAGCACTTGGGTGGGGAGAAGAAAGTGCCTCTCAGTTCTCGTATCAATGTACTGCATCAGCAAGCTGCATTGTTTGGCGAGGATACAGAGGATTGGACTAACATACATGTCGTGGGCACTTGCCAGGATCTGGAGAAGCCTTATCTTAGGCTTACCAAGGTCAGTAATTAATTAAAGGCGTAGAACACCTTGAACAAAAAAGTGGCCCAATATCCTAACAAACCTGAAAATCAATGTTGATTTGGCCGGATTCAGGTAGGTGTTCTACGCCTTTAATCTTATTATTATTATAAATATTTTAACAATATTTCCAGCAATTGTAAAACTTAAAGCGTACTCGCCTTTTTTTATAGGTATATATATATATCCTATTATATATAGTTCTGTTTAGATTTCCAGAGTCCCAGTAAATGACATTATGATCTGGAACATCAGTACTTAAATTTATTTTATTTCTACAGGCTCCTGAAGCAAGTGCCGTACGACCTGTGGAAGTATTACATAAGTCTTTACAGCATGTGAGGGAAATGTGGATCAAGAAACATGACTACCACTACGCTTGTGAGCAGCTCAAATCAATACGACAGGATCTTACAGTAAGAACTGCAATAGGAATAAAACTTGTTCAAATATATATATATATATATATATATATTTTTTATTTATTGTTAATGTGTGTGTAGAACACATACGTAGATAGGAAAAATTGGGGAATGAAAGATTGTGTGAGCTGACAATGACGCCGTGGTAGAGAAAATATTTTTTTAGCAAGGACCAAAAATTATTAAAGAGAAAAGTTTTAATGAATTAATATTTTTTGACCTGTGTGAGATAATTTATTTTTCTCTACCACAACGTTCCTGTCAGTCTGAGCTTACACTATCTCCCATTTCCCAATTTGTCCTAATCTCTGTGTATATTTTTCTATCAAATCTTTTTTATCAATCAATTATTGACTAAATTTTCCAATAATACGTATTATTGTTAATATGGCTGATGGTATCTGCAGGTGCAAGGAGAACGAGGAGAGTTTACTGTGAAAGTATATGAGACCCATGCACGAATAGCCCTTGAGAGCCAGGACCACGAAGAATTTAACCAGTGCCAAACTCAACTACGTATGCTGTACCAGGAAAGACTACAGCAATCTTTGCCTTGCCCTAACCAGAGAGAATTCAATGCCTATAGAATTCTCTATTATGTATTTACTAAAAATACACTTGGTGAGTATTTCTGGATATTATTTAATCAGTGGAAGATGTACTTTTAAACATTTATTTAATAAGTGTTCGTGATTTGTCACATTAAAGACTTAAAGGCGTTGAACACCTTGAACCAAAAAGTTACGTAATATACTAACAAACCTGAAAATCAACGTTGATTTGGCCGGAGTCATTGATTTCTAATTTATTTTCCATTCACAAAATGCCGCTGCCGGTCACTGACGTCACAGCTCGCCTGGTCCATGCGCAAGTAAACCGGGCAAGCTGTGACGTCAGTGACCGGCAGCAACATTTTGTGAATGAAAAATAAATTAGAAATCAATGACTCCAGCCAAATCAACGTTGATTTTCAGGTTTGTTAGGATTTTACGTAACTTTTTGGTTCAAGGTGTTCTACGCCTTTAAGAAATACAAAATATACTTTAACTAAAATTTAAAATTGATAATTACAAAGAATATTGATTTTTCTATTGCATATTTTAGATCTGACAACAAGTCTAGCAGAGTTAAGTGACACTGATAAGAAAGACGAGTGTGTGGCACATGCTCTAAACGTGCGATCGTCATGGTTGCTGGGCGACTATCATCGTCTCTTCCGTCTGTATAGGGCAGCACCACGAATGTCTGGCTACCTCATGGACTGGTTCTGTGAGCGTGAGCGCAAGGCGGCACTTAATGTCATGATCAAAGCGTATGTACAGGGAATAAATACAACTGAATTTATTACATGGACTGTTAGGATGATAGTCATACCTTTCTTTGTTCATTGCAATGTTGTATCATAAAATTGTGGTAGTAAATTAAAACTTAAATACTGTAATGGGTTTTTTAGTTGAGATTTCTTGGATTTAATTTGTTAAACCCATTTTTACATTTCCTGCATTTCCATCATGTTTTAGGTGCGCTTTTTTTTTTTTTTTTTTTTTTTTTTTTTTTTTTTTTTTTTTTTTTTTTTTCCCCCTATATTTTTTTATGCTATCTGATGACATTAGAATGCTGTTTGTAAACCCTGTTTGCTGCTCCTAAAATGGCAATCAACTTTGGTTATTCAAATTTAATGCGCATTTTTTGGTGCAAAAGAAAGGGGTTTACAAACAACACTAAAAAGGTTTTGCCATGCAATTTTTTTATAACATGCAAGTTAAAAATGCAGCATCAAAATTCAAGAAAACTCGTGTATGAACCCTCTTTCATGATTGCAAACAATGTTATGAACTCTGTAAGAATGTAAGAATTGCTAACGGTTCATGTTTAATATTTTCTTAGTTGATTGTGAGATTGTAGAAAATTTGGTTTTGTTGTGTGATATTTCATGGTCTCGCAACAATATCGTAAAGTCTTATCTGCAATTTTACAATAAAACTTCTTCTTTTTTTTAATGTGGGTATATGGGCTTTTTTCTTGTTTTTACCACATAAAGTTATATTACTTTTAATTTAGACTTAATCGTAAAAATAATAATAATAAATTTTAAAAAAGAGATAAAACAAATGATTACATAATATAATTTCTAAAATAATTTTTGATTCAACTTTTTTCATATATTCCATTTCTTTATTGTTATCTCCCTTTGGCCATTTTGAATAATACCATTATAACTTTATGTACTAAATGTTTGAAATAGAAGAAGGAAAGTTTGTTGAAAATGAAGGCAAAAGACTTGGAAATGGTATTGGTTTTCTGTCTATGCTCTTGCTAACTCAATTACGCTTTTCTGCTTTCATTTCATTGTCATCAGTAAATTTGACTTTAAAGGGAAAAAGAATTGAGATTGAGTACTAAAGTCGCCTATTACTTGCTTATTTGTATGGACAACATTGTGTATTATTCAGTCAGTTTGGTATGATTTGTAAAACAATACTAACAATAGTAATAGAGTGATATAATATCCAACGTAAGTAACATTTTTTTATATAAGTGTTTTTTTATTCTCTCTGTCTTAGCTTTGTGTGTTGATGTATGCATTGCATATTAATTTTTTAAGTGTCTGTTTTTACCTTGGCTAAGAAATATTTAAATCATAATACATATAAGTAACTGTTTGGATAAATGTTAGCCAGAATTAAAGTAAAAATTCATAAGGTTGGCCCTAGCTCTATCAAATTTCAAACACAAGTTGATCAAATTAATCTGTAAATCTATTTTTTATGTTTTGAAGATATAGTAATTTACTATAATAATTTCTTCAGTTTACATACTGCATATACCTATATCAATAGTAATAAAAGTAAAGATTTGGTAAAGACAGGGTACACAATAAATATAGAGTCCCATGGATGTTTAAGTCGTTGCGACCATGTGATAAGTTGAGCTCTATGAGTGAGCTCCTTAGTAATGCATGTTGTCGTGCAATGACTTTCCCTTCCCCTAATTTTTATTTTTTTCTACAGCTTCCTTATGGTAAGTGTACTGATTGATGTCTAATTGTTTTAATTATTTAAGTTATGTTCACAGCTATCGTACTACAGTTTTAGCTCACAACTTCTCTTATTATGTCTCAGCTATCGACAGACCTTGCCAGTTTCTTTCATCGTCTCTGAGTTGGCATTTGACTCAGCAACGTCATGGTACACATTTGCTGAGTCGTTCTCCCTGGCTTATTCGAATTCGGAACGCAGCCATGTCGACTGTAAGGCTAGCATGTCAGCCTTAGCTGCTATGTAGAGTAAAACATCAACCAAAGTTAACTCATTCTCTCGCACTCACCCAAATTGCCCTCCCATTTTTTTTTTATACAAAATTCGATATCGTCTTCCTGATAAAGTACTAAACTACCTCACATAAAGGTCATCAAATGATCCCCTCTTTTTTTGCAAAGAAGATAGATTGTCAACTTTTGATAACAAATACTTCAATTTCAGCTACGACGATTTTATATTAGATAAAGAAGAAACTTATGATGTCGATTTCAGAATTGAAAAAAGATTCCGTCCAAGAAACAGTTCCTGAATCTAAGAAGATCTTCAGTTTTGATTTCAGTCTTGTATGCAGCTTCATGAAAAATAAAAATCTTCCTTACCTGGTTTCCAAAAAAATAAGCCTCAGTTCCTGAAATCCTACCAAGTAAATATAATTGTATAACAATTCTTCACTATAAAACTAAATGAATCTACAAGATCCTTTCTTTCCTTTCAACCTTACTCAGTTAAGTATTACAGTGCAATGTCTACAAGCATCAATCTTCAGCAGGGTTCATCTTTGCAGTCATCTTATGTCACAAAATTGCCTATCTACTCTAATTAATACCAGGTAATAATAATTAAGAAGAAGAAAGAAGAATGATTGGTTAATATAACCCCCCTGCCCCTTTAAATAATTTATTTCAAATTGTTGGGTGAGTGTGGGGTATGAGACTGAAGATTCATCAAGATTCCCCTTCCCTTTCCTTTGTTTTCCTAAACCTATTTCCCTTTACCTCCAGCACCAAGATTTTTCACAATTCAGCTGGATCCTATACTTCTCTCTCATCCTTTTGAATTGTGTATGATTTTGTTATGCATGTAGCAGAGCTGGGTATAGCGGAGAAACGCGTTACGTCACTGCCTGATACAACACAACGTAGTACAAAAATAATATAATTACAACGTCAAGTCAGTCTTTCTACGTTATGATAATAATGTACATATTTTTATAGTTCTTCGTTTTTTTCAACTCTCTGTGATTTCAACCAACAACGAAAACTTACATGCATATTGTTAAATTTTTTAAAACATTCTTTTTTATTATTATTAAAATTATTAATTATAGTTAAATTTTAAAGTGATAATAAATAATAAATTAAAAAATTAATATTATTTGTTATTATTTATTTATACTTATAAAACATCCTAATTATTATTTGAAAAAAATACTTATTTAAATTAAGTATATCTCTTTTCTAATAAAATTCAAAAATTATATTAAGCAACACTTCATAATAAAGTAAAAAGCATTCATTGATATAGGTATATTTCAGTGTCGCTGCTTTAAAAGATTTCAAGATATAATATAAAAAAAAAGTGCTCTGAAGGTGCTGCCACCTCATATAATGGTTTGAAAATTTCTTTAGCAGTTATTATGCTAGCTATATAGGAATAAGGAGTGTAAGTTGATATATATTTATTGCAGTAAAAAGAACACTAGATTTTGAAATAATATATATAATGCTAATTAAAACTATTAAAAGTTTGCTTTTAAGATATTTTATGTATAATATGCATATGAGATAATAATGATGTTCGCGATTTGAAATCAAATATCTATGGGGGTCAACTATGAGGATGTATGTTATGTTTTAAATTTTTAAATCGTCATAATATACAACGCGCAGTATATTATTAAAATTCTTCGCATCGCTTCTTTCTTATTAATTTCAGTTAATTAGTTAATTGAATAAAGATGTAAAATATAAAAGCACAGAAATTGTATGGTTATAGATTTCTAAAAACGTTGTGTATATACAAATTAAGATTGCGATTATAACATATGGTTATTAATATTTTATTATAAAAAAGTAAAAACTTAAATGCAAAAAAATAATATAAAATAATAAATTTTAAATAAGATAGCAATAAAACATTCCGAGGGTTTTGATTTTCACAGAAATAAAAGTACCCCACATTATAACTTTAAATACTGATTATTATTTATATGTCTAAATTAAATTTTAACATATATACCCCAAAAAATCATTTTTATTAATAGATTTATATGTTATATCTCAGGTATAAAGAACTTTGCTTCCGTTATTATTATTAAAATCTTAAACTTGATTTCAAGTAATTGAAAATTTTTAAATTAAATTTCAACTTTGCTAAAGTGGTTTTCATAATAACATCGGTGCAGATTCTAGCCGCCACTCAAGCAATATACTCGGACTGCAGGCGACGCGGGAAAAGGATACAGGGCTTATTTAATTTATTCCCTTGGTATAACACACTGCAAAACCATGTTTTTCGCGTCATCGTGTGAAATCTAAAACATCAAATCCCGGAAAATTTAAAATGGATAGACACACATCTGTATTATACGTGTTGTAAAAGCCATAATATAATAATAATATATATATAGCAATTGTTTTACACTTTGTAACGCCCATTACTGGAATTTATTGTCTGTGCACTTTTATTTATTATATATTAATTATTATAAAACATATTATACGCATTATAATAATATATAAAATATTTAGTCATTAGCATATATATATATATATACACACACACACATATCAGCGAGACGCGAAACGCGAAATTATAGTGCGAGACTTCTTAATTTGTAATATTTTTGTATTTTTTTAATACGAAAAAAATTAAAATAGGAACTTACAGGAAGTCTATATATTTTATTTCATGTTATATTAATGTATATTTAATTTATATTTTTTGTCACGTAAACACAAATAGCAATTAAAATATCATGCTTTTTACTTTGACGATCTTGATGATTTTTATATTAAGAGCGAACTCGCCACTTTAACTACATAATTACATTTTATGTAT
Source organism: Ecdyonurus torrentis (assembly GCA_949318235.1). Taxonomy (NCBI): domain Eukaryota; kingdom Metazoa; phylum Arthropoda; class Insecta; order Ephemeroptera; family Heptageniidae; genus Ecdyonurus; species Ecdyonurus torrentis. The sequence goes on along the minus strand of OX439132.1, from coordinate 11,918,820 downwards.
TATTTATATTCTTCAAAAAGGTCATGGTATTGTTGTATAAGATATAGAAAAATTACGAGTGGCTATAATATATACATATTTATAATCAATTAAGAGCACCATATAGTTCAATAAATCCATTTAAAAAAATTCGCAAATTAAATTGATATTCTTTTTGAACTAAATTATTTAAAACTTTAATTTCAAGAGCTTTATTTTTATGAGCAATACTCATAATAATAATTGTTCTTATTCTTTTGATGGGAATAAAATTATTCGAGACTTCACTCCTCTATCGTGCTGACAAAAAAGTACGGAACATTTTTGCGAGGGAGAAAGAGGAGGGGCGCGCAGATTTGGCGGAGCCTTACAATAAGCCACAATATAATTTCTGGTGAAGAGCGAACGAGAGGCTCACTCTATTTCGGCTTTGCTTTGGATACATTTCGTAAATATGGCACTACGCAACATGTGAGTAATTTGGTTATTTATTTTTTAAATGTTATATATATATTTAAGTGTATACCTGTATTATTATATTTATATATTTGTTTATTTTATTTTTCTCCTGAATTGAATATAATTTTCATTCAATATTTTATCAACTCGTATATGATTACAAAATTTATATTTTATGTTATATACCATAAACAAAAAATAATAATAACATGGTAAAATAAATTAGGAAAAATAATAACTTCTTTTAATTAATTATGCGGAACCAGAACAGTGATCTTCTATATATTACTGTATTGTAAAGTATAATTTATTTTAATTCTTCGCTATTCACACTGCATATATAAATATAATGTATGATAATTTAGCTGACAGAAAATATCAATTGGAAAAAATATAAATAAGTATGCGCTTAATGTTTAATTTCCCTCTATCACCGTATTCTTGAAAAGAAAAAAAAACTTGAATTTGTTTGTTTTTAAAATTATCGAGAGTGTCCATTGAACTTTTACAATAATGAAAACATTATCTTTTAAATTCGGAATAATGCACTAACGGTGTAATATAAGTTACTTTTAATTGGCAGTCATAATATTTCCTTATTATTTTTTCATTTGTATTATATTCTCTTATTGTAACTATAACTCTCTTCAACGCGGGGATGTATATAATTTAATCGAAACTTTGCAAGCATACTTCCTGACTAAAATGCGTATTTAATAACTTAAACTATACTTTTATATTGTAGGTACACGTCTGTACATCTGTTACTTAGAAATGACTTCTTTATTATACTATATAAACTTAATTACTTAATATCATAAATGCTATACAATTATTCATATTTTATAATATTCCATTAGAAAAATTAAATTATATTTCTAATAAATTTAAACGAATATTTGTAGAAGTTCAATGATATTTTTTTAGCGTGTCGTATTCATCTTCATTAAATCAACTATTTCGCTGATTGAATTTATTGAATTATGATAATTGCCTTTTCATCAACAAAAATCCACATTATGTTTGATTGGACTAATGATTTTAATGGTTTGCTTGCTTTTAACATACCTTACAATCAGACTGGCAGAAACTGATAATATATCAATTATATCAAAAGGAGTGAAATAGACAACATCACAATTTCTCACAAATAAGGTAAATTTACATGAGGATTATTTTCACATTCTGTGTAATAATTAAAAAAATTAATTACTGCTCAAAACATGATAGACAAATTCATTTCATCACTTTTTTTTGGAGGTAGGGAAAAGTGCAATTTTTTTTCTTTTGAAATTATAAATGAAAAAATTACCATGTAAATGCCCCTTTAGAAACCATATATTATTAAATTATAACTGCTAATACTACTATAGTCTAAAAAATTAGACACCTTGACATTATGAAAAAATTAAGCTGTAGATCAGAGACGTTTCAAAAAAAAAATGGTTTGAATTTATACGTATCTAATTAAAATGTTTTTAAAATTAACTAATTTTTTTTAAATGATAAAAATGATACAGTGTTTATTTGTTTCATTATTTTAAAAACAAAATTTAAGACTAAAAAATTGTGATTGGAATTATTGATTGTGCAGTAAAAAAACAAAAAAAAAACAAAAAACTCGCCCGTGTTATGGTATATTTTTAAACATATAAAAAAAATATATTTAGCGGGAATCATTTTGCAATAACATAAATTGATGGCAAATTCTAATAAAAAACTATATATATCAAGGGCTTGCAAAAAATAAATAAATAAATAAATAAAAATAAATAAAAATAAAAAAAATAAAAAACTGAAAGAAGAAAAAACTTACAATTTTCATCGTAACAACACGATGATATATTATAAATTTTCTAAATATTTATATCTTGATGTGTGAAAAAGAAATATAAATCAACATCAAATTATTTTTTATATTTTTCCTTTTCACACGAAATTATATGAATGCGCTATAATATAACAATTAAAGTGACTAAAAAATATATGTGCGCAGTATTTGATAAAATTCTTCTTCTATTAGAACCATCTTGAATATAAAAAGTAATCAAACTGTGTGTTTTATTTTATTATGCTGTGAATTATTTCGACTTTTGGTGTGAGTTAATTGTGTTTCGTAATAACAAATCAGTGTTTAAAAAAAAGAGGCGCGTTTATAAGTTAGTGATGATCATCAATTATAATTTTTGAGATAAATTTTAGTTGATATTTGCCTCTACGCTCTATTACTTACAGGAATGCAGAAACATTTCAAATGTATTTTTAATAACTTTAGTCATCAAATAAGTATAATTTCAATCGATTTGGCGTTTGGCAGCCTCCTTATATAAATAAAAGTTTTTGTTTTCTCTCGAATCTCTTTTTCTCTCTATTTACGCGTAAATGAAAAACAAAAAGATCCCAAATATTTAGCCTGCAGTGTTATAATACATTTTGTTAATATCGGCAAGATAATCATTTTACACATATTTCTCTTTCATAATTTAATTAAAACACTAGCTCTTAGTATAAAATAGATTAACTTATTATAGGTATAGAAATTTAATTTATAATTATATATGTTAATAAATTAGAATCAGTAATTAAAGTTAAATTAAACTTAATAATACCCTTGAAATTGCCTCTCTTTTTTTTAATGAAATATTTTGATAATTTTTAAAAAAATTATGTATATAATTTTCTATATATAGCGTAATACTTCAGCGTACACTTTTAAGTTTAATTTAGCATAATATAAAAATTCAGCTTCGACTATATGAATTAAGATATTAGAGAGAAGGGGGAGAGGGGGTCTATAATATCCTTGAAGTAGTTCTGTCGTAGTAAAATATTTTGAGTGAACGCCACATTAACTTCAGACTGATGAACACTCTTCCTTATTACTGTTTAAAGTTGCATTTTTCAAATATTGATTCATCAGATCAGCATGGGTATAATATTTATTTATTATTATTATTTTTTTTTTTTTCATTCTTCAAAAACATAATAATAATAATAATAAATAAAAATATTGACATACATCATGTTAACACGTCCAAGTGTAATGAATTTAACAAAATTATATAATATTATTAATTCAACGTATTATTTAAACTTTTTTTAATTACTTTTTTTTTTTACACTTTTCTTACGTGTGTAATTTAATGTTTTTTTTAATGTATAAGAAAGAGGAATACGCAGTTAAAAAATAATGGACAGTGCATGAAAATTGGTTGAAAGGATGATGGGATGCGATAACAATTATATCATGTGTCATATAGATAAAAATGTATTACTCACACACACACACACACACACACACACACACACACACACACACACACATATATATATATATATATATATATATATATATATATATATATATATATATATATATATATATATATATATATATATATATATATATATATATATATATAGTGAATGGCTAGATTTTACAAATTTGATATTATATTGAACAAAAAATCCTGTTATATTAAAACAAAACATTACCAGATATGGTAATGATAATGACTGATACACTGCTTTATTACTTTTTAGTAATCTTATATGTTATCGCAACGCTGCATAATAATTTTTCAAATTTTATATTAACTATCAAAAAAATATAATATACATAATATATTTAAAATTTTATCAATTTAAAAGAAAAATATGAAACATAAAATTTGAGTTGCTGACACACGTGCAAAACTTCAGTTTTTTATATTTAAAATTTTTAAAAATAGTAAAAAAAAATAATAATAAATTTGCTGTTGTTGATGGCTTAAAAATAATATACTTTAAATTAAATTAAAACCTTTAAGCTTTTTAATAACTTTCTCATAATTTTAACATTATAATTTATGCTAATAAGAAAAAAAAAAGTTGTTAAAAACAAAATGTATGTTAGTAAGTTTCATGATGTTAATTGTAATTTTTTGTATTTAGACTAACACAATTTGTGTTTTATTAGAATAAGTGAAATGAAGGAATGATTATTATATACTAAAAGCTAGAATTTATTATGGATAGGATATTTAAAGTGTATTTTTTATTACATAAATACTATAGAAATTTTGGATTTATTAAGCATCACGAATATAAAAATTTTACGTTGTAAAAATGTTGTTAATAATGTTATGTTAAATATATGTGGAGTACATAGACACCTCGTCCATCATTCAAGTTCGTTTTTTTTGTATACTGTAAATTTTCATAAATTTTTAAAGATAATAATTATTATTGCTATTAATTTTAATTAATGACTACTTTATTTGCGTATACGTACAGGAAATAAACGGAAGAATAAATAACGCACTGTATTTCAAGCATCCGTAATAATTATTTTATATACTTCTATCTATACCACGCCTAAAATAATATAATAATAATTTATCATTATACTTATTAAATGGGTGACCTTTTTTTGTAATAAATACAGTTATTTTTGAAATATCTAAAAGGTTATTTGGTCAGTAATAATATTTTTGACATATGAAATAGTCATTGTATTTTATTTTTTAAACCTGCTTTAAAATTTTTGTCTATGGTGTTTGATTTATTACGATTTAATACTTAAGAGTAATTTTGTTTTATATGGTATAAGAAAATTATATAATGGAGTGGAATACTTACTTTTAAATTGCCATTTTTTTAACATTCGTGCAACTATATTGTTTTATGGTTTGTTCTCAATTGACGTGAGATATCGTTCTTAATGATAATGTTGGAGATAAAATATAGAATAAAAATTTAATGTTTATGTCCTGATCTCTTATTATTTTAAATGAAAATAATATAATTTTAAATTGCAAATTGATTGTATGATGTTTTTGTGCCGGTGTTTTAGGTATATTTTATAAAACTACTTTTTGAGAGGAGCATACGCCTTTTTAGAAATGACTCATAATAAAAATAATAAAATATTTTATATTTTTATGCACAATTTCAATACAATCGCTATATGTATATATTTTCGAGATAGAATTTTAGAATAAGCAGCCAAGCACGTGCATATAGTGCTGTCAAAAACATTGAAATTTTCTAATCGGGATTATACGGATAAGCATTTATTTGAATCAAGCAATCTGGATTTCGGGGACACAATTTTATTTGGATTCTGCATTTTATCCAGATTACAAACGGTTCCGTAATGTTCGCAGCACATATAAGAACCAATATAGAACTATTTCAAAATAAAAACAAAAAGTCACTTTACAGGGGTGGGGGGGAGTCAGTTATTCGGATAAGGTCCATATTTTCCCACTTAGCCGGATTTTTTTGACAGCTCCTTAGTACACTGTGTTTTAGAATTTTATTTTGCTATTATAATATATTATTGCCATATAATGACCAGCATGCTGTGCATGGAGACCTAAACTCACGATGGAATGCGTCCCTTCAACGAACAGTATGATGATGTTTCCACATAAGGATATATAATATTAATATATCACATTGTCTGCTTATAATTGTGATAATATATTTACTACCTTTAATGACCGTTATATGCAAAATAGCGGGTGTGCATTACGAATTTAAACAGATCGCAAGCAATTATCGCATCATGAGATTTTTTTATGCATTTTAATAACATAGTACTAAAACTTCATATATATTATATATATATATATATATATATATATATATATATATAAACAAATTTCTGACGAGAATTCTTTATACCTTGTTTACATAATTAGCTGGGATTTCAATTATTGTTTGTTTTTTTAACAATAGAATGTAAATAATTATATCTACCATACATTCAGAAGAGTAACGATGTATGAAATTTCGTATTATTATTATTTCTAAAAATTAAATTAATTATTCTATCCCTTTTTAGAGTTTTTATTGCAATGTATATTTTTCTTAAATAAGCTTGATTTTAAAGGAAAAATATGAAATCAAAAATGAAATTATCATTATAGTAAAATTGTGTATCCATATATAAACATGAGGTTAAAATTTTATAATGTCTTATAGAAACAATTCATATCTATAACATTTATTTCATTTTTTAAGCTTTTTTTTAACTAATACTCTAATGGTAGCAATAATAATAAAACAAAATATTGATAATAAAATCCTATCAGATAATAATATACTGTATATAAATGTGACGACGAATAAGAAATAAGTTATTTTTCATTTCAAACTAGTTAGCAATGACATGTCACCATTTGTCATTCATTATTACAACACACAATTTTATATCTAAGAAATTGTTTTTTTGTCTTCAAACTTTAAACAATTTACAGTTACATTTTAAATGGTCCGGTTTGATTTTTTGTTTGTTTATATTCATGTGGGTGTTATATTATATGTATATATTATGAAATTTTGTCTCTTTTGTTACAAAGAAAATATAACGAAATTAAAATGTCAATAAGATGTAAGGTACGAAACTGCGAAGAGTAGGGGAGAGAGAGAGAGAGAGAGAGAGAGAGAGAGAGAGAGAGAGAGAGAGAGAGAGAGAGAGAGAGAGAGAGAGAGAGAGAGAGAGAGAGAGAGAGAGAGAGAGAGAGAGAGAGAGAGAGAGAATGAGAATGAGAACTAAGAAGATTTGCTCCACTGAAATTCACTGTTAACAAAATTATGCAGATTTTTTTTTTTTTTTTTTTTTTTTTTGTGGTTCCTAAATTTTTTTTTAATTCTAACTAGAGAGGAAGAGCATGTCACTCACTTGGGTTCAAGGACTGTATAAAAATCTGCATGTAATTTTAAAGCAACGTATAAATAAATGCAGGGTTGACAGCGTCACAAACAATAATTAAGAGCTCAATTTTATCTCGCACGCGTCGTTAGGAAATGAAGAAAAAAAAACTCATATTTAAATTAGTTTATCTTTTTTAGTGATCGCCCTCCTTCTCTCTCTCTCTCTCTCTCTCTCTCTCTCTCTCTCTCTCTCTCTCTCTCTCTCTCTCCTCTCTCTCTCTCTCTCTCTCTCTTCCTCGCTCGTATTATTATATATTCATAAAACTGTAAGTTTATGTCAAGCTAAACAAAGACCTCACCTATTGTCTTAATTTTCATAAAAGAGAGGAAATGAATATAAATTTTGAATACATAATATATAGTGTTTAACATACAAAAATGTGATTCATTTATTCGTATTAATTAACATGATATTTATGTAATATCTATATAACATATTTTATTTGATAATAAATTTACACTATAATAAGAAAATAATTTATTTTGTTAACTTTTATTTTCATCCTATTTTTAGCACTTTTATATTCAATTTTCTGTTTTATATATACTCCAGGATAGTAATTAACTACATGGTTATTCAAACGAATATGCATTACTTATACTTACTTACTTTCTTGATTTATGATACTGTTACATACATATGTTATACATTATTCTTTGTTATATTAATGCATTATTTTTTTATGCAAATTAAATACTTGAACTAAAATCTCCATATTTTTGTTTTGCATTAAACTTCAAAAACGGTGTTACAAAAAGCAATTTATTATTTAAAATAGAATGAATATATAAAGAATAAAACAGAGCAGGTGCGAACTTTGAAAAGTGTATAATTGATTTTAAAGTAATTGTTTTTTCTCTCATAGTAAAATAAAAAATAAGATATTATAATTGAAAATAAAGTTCATGTAACTTAAATAATTCCTTTCTCACATTTAACAAAAAGTGTTATTTCAGAGCAATGATTTTATTATTTTTTTATTAATATTTTTTGTAATTAAGAACATTCAAATGAGGCTTACTTTTTTGTTTTATTGTAGTATGATTTTTATATCGCCTTTGTAAACCTGGATTCTTAAAAAAACATTAAAGAATTTGTTTATAAAATATAACGATAATATATAATGTATTTTCTTATATTGAGTAAAACAATAAAGTTTGAGAATATTTATTAAAACAAATACTTTTATAATAATGTGTACAGTACAGTAAATAATTAAATAGTGCAATTACTATCATTATTCAGTTTTTGTTTTTTTAAAGATTTTTTTCATGATCTAACTGAAAATTTAGCATTACACATGCTATATACGCGTATTATATATATAAATATACTAGGAGTGGCTGCAAAAATAAATTTACTATATATGGAAATCTAATCTAACAACTAACACGCTAAAATACAGTAACTTGTTGAACCCGAAATAATGTACTTTTTGTAAATAAAATTTTTGTAACAGTGTGTAAACTATAATTTAAATCGAAAAAAAAAAAAAAAAAAGTTTATTGTGTAAAATATAAAACCAATTGTACACAATTGTGTATGCGCGGCGTATATTATATAATTTGAAATTTCTTTTTATTATTGATACATGCAATTGTCGAACAAATATAGAAGGTACTATTTACCTACAAATTTTCTTTCTTTTAACCTTTTCACCTCTCTCTCACTCTTCATGAGAAATATAAAGTGTTCTTTATCTAATTATTGTCGTTATTTTAACCGTTTTTTTTTTCGTTTTTTTTTTATTGCCTTGTTTTAACTTAATAAACAATATTATTATTATTATTGGACAAGATACGGTACATTTAAAAAAAACTATTGATAATATTGAATAAACTGCATTCAATTTAGACAATAGATTAATGTGATTTACAAAATAATAATAATGGTCAGCTTTTAATTTTCTCTCTCTCTATCTCTCTCTAAAATAAATTGTATTTTTTTAAAATTACTCTTTCTTAATATTGTACCCTATGGTATAAAAAGCTTTATCGTTTTATTTTATTCATGACAAATAAAAGTGGATTATTGGAATTAAACTCAACATCCTGTAGGATTATGCATTAAAAAAACTATTTGTATTCGAATATTTTTTTGACTATGAAACTATGTTGCTTACAAAATTTTTAAATATACTATTTGAGCTAATAAAATAATAATAATAAAACAACGCATGTATCAAAAAAAAAAAAAAAAAAAGTTTACCCCGCAACAGTTCAAAATGTGTGTAACATAATATATTAGTTACTTTATCACTGCTAATATGAAATTTTAATATGCATGAGATTTAGCAGCTGCAGTGAATTTATGACATAAAATTTAAATGTTGCATATTACAAATTGAGTCAAAATTTATTTAAACAAATTGAAGAAAAAATATCCAAAAATACGATGAAAAACTGACTCGTGGCAAACGTATGTATGATCCCCTCCTTATTATTATTATTATTTAAATTTGACTACAACTGTGTTTCTATGTATTTTGTATTGTGGGAAATAGTTTTTATCTGTCAATTTTTCGTGAATAAAAAATTACATGTGTGTCAGTAAATATAAAAATTATAAGCATAATTTTATTTTATGTATACACTAAAACTTTGTACTGTTTTCCCGTAAATTTAATGATACAAATTATGAAAAGAAAAAAAAACTATCATAACAAAACCATTTATGTAAACTACCATTATTTCTCATCGCGTAATTTATTAGACCAAAGGAAATACATATAGAAACATGTGTTACCCTACTTACTTTTTGTTATAATTTTTATAACAATTTATTTTCATACAATTAGTTTAATAATATAATATTATATAGTAATTTCCATAATAATAAAAACTTGCACATTTTGAAAGAATTTAATGCATTTTAGTATGATACAAATTACAAAATAATTGTAATTAGTTCAATTATATAAAATTACCAAAAAAAAAAAAGAAGATTTATTCGTGAGCTATTTTTCATGTTGGTCAAGGCAATTTCTTTTCGTCTGGATTTTATTCTAAAAGTATTATTTACACATAATATAAATATTATATTATTATTATATATTTTTTTATTATTATTATAATTTTGATTGATGGTGAATAATGATATCACTTGTGAATCAGTGACATTGAACAAGGTCACTACCACCTCACGTTTCCGTCACTTAATAAGGTTCTCTCACCTCAACAAAAACTCACGTCTTTAATTTATAACAAGATAATGTATGTACTTCGAACTTCGAGTGTATTAGCTCGTGCTATAGGTATAGGTATAATGCAAAACTTAAAAAATAAAAGTTCTTTACTTTTAATTTCCTTGTGAATATAAAAATATGTTATTATATATTTTATTACTGCTTCTAAGCTTCAATTTCTAATGAAACTGGTTTGTTTTGTTTTTTTGTTAGTTTTAAATTTTAGAATAACACATGATACCACGATTTACATGTTTTCAGATTTTTTTTTTCTTTGCTTTTTGCGTTAAACAATTAGTGTGTCAAATGTTTTATTCATGAGAATGTATTTCTCTTCAATATTTTTTTAACAAGGTTAATGGGGGGTTTAGTGTGAAATAGTTTTAAAGTGTACTTAATGTTGTGCATTAAATTGCATATTTTTCAAATAAAGTCGTTAATTTTATATTTATAGATCAAATGCAAAATGATATATATAGATGGTTAGATCAAGTGCTCTAGATTATGTTTCTTTCGTCTATGTAAGTATGTTTGTTATGTTTATTTCAATAATTAATTGCCAAAATTTCTTCATTTTAATTGTTACAAAAAATCAATTATTTTAATACATAATTAAGAAATTAAATATTTTTTTAAACTGCTGTTTTTATACTTTCTTATACGGAAAAAAAATCCAAAAAAATTTAATAAACAATTATTATTAACTGTATGATATATATAGTTTAATCATGAGAAATTACATTTAATTTATGTTTAAATTATTTTCACATATATATAATAAAACATGTGTACATTGAAAACTATTAACACAATTATATTCAATTTGCAGTTTGCATTGTGACGATGTATGAATTATACTTTGTATATTTAATGATGGAGCATAAATAGAATGAAAAGAAAATAATAAATTTAGTTCTCTCAGATCAATTAGCATTTATTTCATTTCTCAGCTTCATTAAAGGTCGAGGTACTTTTATTAATTAATTGTCAGTTTTTTATTTGTAAAATATATTATATTATAATAATCATAATAATAATACTTAGCTCATGCGGAATCAATATTTTGCTAGAGCAATGACTTCTAAATTTATATGATCGAAACGTTGATAATATATAAAATACATATTTAAACAAAAAGTTACGTTTGGGCATAGTATTTGTATCTGCTTACATGCTAATTTAATTATTTGCATTTCAAAGTTAAATAAGTAAAATCTTAGTATTTATATGGTACAGTTTATACTTGTTTGAGTAAAGAGTAGCATTATAGCAAAGTGAATTACGTATGTTTTTAGCACTTACAAGTAGTATGTATTTAGCAAAAATAACAAACGGTAGGTTATTATTATTATATTTTTTTTTTTTACAAAGCTATTTTTTGTTTTGCAAATGATAGAATCATTCTAAAGAATGAAGCTATTTTGTGAAATTAACCCAATAACTATTTCATGATTCTTCTGTACATCAGGTATAGCAATCATTGCAGAAAACATGTTAGTGCGATAATTAATAATTAATAATATTATAATAGATAATTGACATAATTTTAGTGTTAAATTATTAGCACGTCATAAAAAAAAATGATAATAATTTTCTACAGTATTTATATTTTACTAGGCCAGCAGAACTAAAAAAATTCAGTTATACTTTTCTATATAGCCTTAATCTCCTCACAATGAAATAACAATCTGAAACTGATTATCATTTAATTCATGAATAATGTAGTATATAACTTCTGTTCTCACATCTCATATAATATACACTGTATAATGATAATTAATTGTAAAAAGATGTCAAAAATTCTGAGATGTTTCTCATTTTAAGATTATTATCATTGCATTTTAAATTCTTTAAAAAAAATGCAATTGTTGTATTTAAAAGATAACATATAAAGTTTATAATTGAATTAAATTTACTCGAATTAAAATTCTTAATTTTTCATATTCATAAAAGTTAAATTGTAATTTCACACTAAATAAACACAGACAGAGGTTAAAGAAAAATTCTTAGACTATATATGGTCAGAAATTGACTGACTGACAGAAACACACACAACACACACAGATATATATATATATATATATATATATATATATATATATATATATATATATATATATATATATATATGTAGTATATATATATATAAATAGTTTGTGCAGTGTAATTTTAACATAGCTATGTAAATTTTAAAGACTATAGTGAATTGAGTTTTTAATATGTACATTGTATTGTGACGTAATTTTAATTTGTTAAAATTCAAGACAAACTTCAGCGAGTGAAAAGCCCAGGGTCTTAAAAAGGTAAGACCAACATTTCTTCAATCATATATATATATATATATATATATATATATATATATATATATATATATATATATATATATATATATATATATATATATATATATATATATATATATATATATAATATATATATATATATATAGTGTGTGTGTGTGTGTGTGTGTGTGTGTGTGTGTGTGTGTAATGCATCAAACAAACGTATCTTTCTGTGTTATATTAAAACTGTAAAATAAAAGTGTTTTATTTGTTATCAATTTCAACGTGTACTGTACAAATACAAATGTGTATGATTTAATTTGACGTTACGCTTGTTACATTGTAAGCTGAATTGTTTTCATTACATGTCACATGTCACATATATGATGAGATTGAAATAACTCCCTGTGACCCCCAGGGCTGTTGTGCCCAAAACAGTAAAAATGATATTATTTATTATTTTATATAAAATCAAGAATTTTATTGCATTGAGTAAATTATCAAGTTTAATCATTATTTTTTATTTATGTATACATGTTTTATGGTATATTTAAAATAAATTTTACTATATTTTATTGCTAGAAATATTACAATACATTAACGTCCAGCTGAACAAGACCTCATGTGGATTTTGTTCATCTAGTTTATAACAATAATCCCCCCTTCCCCCTTCTAAGGTCTCGCTTAATTAAAAAACTTGCAAAAGTGGGTTTAGTGAGAAAATAAATAACCCAGAGACAAACAATACTAACAAAGTGCTACTAGAATAAACGTATTTGTGTTCCTGTTTTGATTTAGCATGCCTTGATTTTGTATTCATGGGGGAATGAAGTCGCAACTATACTTTAACTCGTAGAATTTTTCCTCGATGTGAAAATTTTTACTGTAGCTTACTGAACCTCAATTTTACTGTATAAGCAGTTTGAATAAAAAATCAAATTTATAAGCATATCATACTGATTTGCGGGAAAGCAAAAATTTTAAGATTCAATTAGCTATACATTAAATTTTTTTAACATTTTAGAAAAAAAATCTAACTTGAGCTCATAGCTGCTTCATTCTCCCATAAGGAAGCATGTTAAATTGAGACAGTAACACAAAGTTTTCTGCTACCACTTTTTGTTGGTATTGTTTGGTTCTGGGTTTGCTTATTTTTTCATTAAACTATGTATAAATTTTGCAAATATTATTCTATTAAATATTTATGCTTTTTTTAATTAGTAAACTATATATGTCATATATACCATATAAAGTAAAATACGAATTTAAATTTCCGTAAATAGGAAAATGATTGTTAACAAGAAAACTAACTTTTGTTGTTATAACAACAATATTATATTACAATATTATATATTTATAATATATATATGTATATATATATATATATATATATATATATAACATTTTATAATAATGAAGTGTTAACACTGTTGACAGCATTAATGAGGACGATGCCAAACAAAAACAACAATTAAAATTTTTTTTGAAATGTCGCTAAACAGCTAGTTTTTCTCATACTTAAAAGTGATAGTGGATAGTAAAATAATTGAAAAAAAAATCACGCATCTAGTTTCTCATGATTATCTGCATTTGGGACAGCTAGGTTACCTTTTTAGTTTTGGAGAGAGAGAGAGAGAGAGTTTTGTGCATTTAATTATATGTATAAAATTAAGATAACATAATTAAAGTTTATTAATCGAATTAAATTTATGAATCTCATTAAGACTTCGGTACCTTTTTATATTTATGAAGTTAAATTGGTAGAAATGGAGAAGAAGGTTAAATGAAAATTAATGATCTAAATTACAAAGAAAAATTAAACACAAACTTTTTTTTTCCATGTAATGTACTTGCGCCAAAGTTTTTTTTCCCCTTTATGGAAGAGAAACTGACAGTCTTTCTCAGTCTCACGGGTGATGATATATTAATGCAAAATATAATTTTTTTCGCACCTTACTTTTATATTGTTTTTATTTTTATGCTCGGCTCCATGGCTTGGGACAACCTACCTTTTGTGTTTTATGTATGACAAGCGAAAGAGAGATGAAGAGATATTAGGCATGCGAGTATCATCTAAATTACAAGAGTGTACTGTACAGAGGTCCTCTATCGTTAAAATGTGAAATAACAACATTTAAATAAGAAAAAAAAAACTGTATGTTAAATTAAAGGCGTAGAACACCTTGAACAAAAAACATGTCTAATTCTAATACCCTATAACATACCGGAATATTAACGTTGTTTTGGCCTGAGTCGTTGATTTCTAATTTATTTTCCATTCGCAAAATGACAGGTGCAGGTTTGTGACGTCACAGCTCACCAGTACACGTGCATGGAAACAGGATAGCTGTAATGTCATAAACCCGCATCTGCAATTTTGTAAATAGAAAATAAATTAGAAATCAACGACTCCGGCCAAATCAACGTTGATATTTAGGTATGTTAGCATATTAGGCAAGTTTTTTGTTCAAGTTGTTCTACGCCTTTAAGTTAGTTTTATGTTTATTTATTTTTATGTAACGCAATACAAACATTTCTTACAACTCATGTTTTATTTTAATTTCAATTTTCATTACATCAAAACTGAAATGATCATGTTTTTAAGCATTTAAACACGCAAACTGTAAAATATATAGTTTTATTTTCATGTATACTTACACTTTGCAATACTTCATGATTCTCTACTTAAAAAAAGGGGAAAATAAAGCTTTTTTATTAGTATATTATTTCCTTTTGTTAATTTTTATTTAAAAAAAATTGTTACGCTTTGTACCGACAGTTTGAGTTGCTTTACACTTATCAAGGAAAAAAAAAAAAAAAAAAAAAAAAAAAAAAAAAAAAAAAAAAAAAAAAAGTAGTGCGCGAAACAAGTGATAAAAATCTCAACTTCTTATAATTATATTTAAACGTAATTTTTAATTCCAAGTTTTATGCATTTACTGAACTCTACGTTAAGCTAACATTTACACTATACATTCAAATTAAAAATAATTTTAGGAATTAACTGTAAATATAGTTATATATTTGTATTTGTATAATATAGTCTGTAATAGTGATATTAACTCTAATATACCAACAAAACTTTTGCTGTATCATAGTTGTAACTTTTACTATACATACTTACTTCCTCGATCTTCAAATTTTGAATACATTTTTCTGTAAAGGAATTAATATCGTAAAACTAATTATTTTTTGTTATTATTTTTATTTTTCTTAAAGATAATATAAATATAATGAATGGAGGAAAGTTTTATATACTTAGAATTTTGTCCTCTGGATATTTCATTACTCAATATCTATAAGGATCGGAAAACAATATTAAAGACAACTTGGGTAATTTATCTTTATTATTGATATAAATATTATTTTAACAGTTTATTAATATATTATTATTATTCATATAGTATTAACTTAATAATATATAAAACAAAACCAAATATATTTAACGTATTTTTGTATTGCAAAAATTAATACCTTGGTGGTCTTCTTAGGCCATTGAATATATTAGATTATTAAATTTGCAATACCCACGCACTTCATATACATGAAACCTACACTCATAAAGTATAATATATCATTCATATTTTAAGTCTCAAATAATATAAATATACTAATTTAAAAAATCAATAAATGACTTGGAAAAGACACAGATGGATTTCTTTTTAAATATGAGGTGACATGAAAAATATTATTTTTAAGATACTACAATAAAATTCCTGTTTTATTATAATAAATATAATTTGTATCAATGTTTGTATTGAGTGTGAAGTATTACAATGATTTTTTTTAACAATTTATGATCACATATGCGTTGAAACCGTAATGTTTGTATGAAGGAAAAGAAACGGTATACACTTTTCGAAGAAAACGTCCCACAAATATTATGTGAATTTTGTTCGTAATAATAATAAAACTATTTGAGTTTAAATATATACTCGTTAAAATTTTGCTAATGAAATTTCAAAATATGTATATAAGTGCCAAAATTCTTCGTATTTTTCTCACTTCTATGAGAAATTTTAACTTACATATATGGACTTATATATGAAGGGTTTATTTATTTATTTTTTATTCAAATAATAAATGAATTTAAGAATGTAACTTGATACCTGTATTCTTAAAAAAAAAATAATAATAATAAAAATAATAAAAAAAAAAAGCTTTTAGCAAATTGTATTTTTTATGCAATGAACTAAAAAAATATATAAAGACATTCAATGTAAAAACTATTGTGCTCTTTGCTATTTATTATAAATTTCTTTTAAAATTAAATTAACACTAATACACTAAAATGTATATACAAAATTATTTATTAGGTATATGTTTTAAATTGTTAATTATCTACATAAATAAGAAGAAGAATTTTTCACATTCATATTATATGGTATACTTTAGGTTATACTTTTCAAAATTTCAAGGGGAAAAACTACCACGCGAGTATTGACAAAAGAAAAAGAGTGCTAACTTAATTGCCTTATTGATGTTATTTACATTCAAAACCTCTAATGAATAAAAAAAATTAATTCAATTGTCACTTTAACTATAACTATAATTTTGAATTACAAAGTGTTAAAAAAAAGGTAGAATTCGTAACAACCATACTGTGATTTTTACAAAAGCTAATATACATAGACATATATGTCTATGCTAATATATTATATATATATATATATATATATATATATATATATATATATATATATATATATATATATATATAGTATATACAGTAGAGAGAGAGAGAGAGAGTATAATTCTGGAAGAGCTTCAATTAAATATTATTCTCATGCGCAGTTATATTTTCACGCTGATAATGTAAACATTTGTAAATCAACAAACATAAATTTCAAGATTTATTTCCTCTGCTAAAAGAGTTAATTGTCACAATCTGTGCGACGTAATGAGCAATTGTTATGCAAGGACTATTAATCATCACATTAGCAAAAATAAATCTAAAGTCACAAACTTGTCATCCTATATTTCTTAAATATGATTTTGAATAGCAATGATTTTTTTTTTATTCCTACACCTAAAATTTAAAGAATTTAAAGCTTATTATAAACTTACTATATTAATATCATAATGCTTTTATATATCCAGAGGACTATATATACCATAGTTTATTTTGTTGTTATATATAAATTCGTTAAATATTTTTGAGGAATGATAAACAGGTATTACAACAAACAGCAAAGGCTATAAAGTTAAGTATATAGGGTCAAAAAGTAAGGTAACAAAAATAACAGCACATCAACATTCGGTTGTCAAAATGGAACTACACCTAGTTTTACGTTATTATGTATGTATATGTGAGACCCTCCTACATAATATGTGATATAAAAGAACTTGATTTCCATACCATGAATTGTTGCGTTGAAAAAAAAAAAAGTTTAAGTGGAGTGTCATTGTAAAATAATAAAAATAAAAAGTTATAAAATACTAAATAGATTTCACATGCAAAAATTTGATATTCGATTTTAATATAAGATATTAAAATTTGATATTAAGATGAAAATTTATTGACGCTCAGGGGAACTTTGTGTATTAAATAATAATAATACTTTGTCCCACATACAGAACAAATTGACAAGCTAACTTTTCATATCATGTAAAATATACGAGAGAAATTAAAAATATATTTCAAAGTTGAAATATTTTTCACTGAAGCTCGTATGTATCCAGTTTTAAAGTTTATAAATTGTTAAGTCGTAAATGTGAGTAGAGTATATAAACTAGGCGGTTAAAATGTGATTAATCATTTTCAAAAGTAGACATTATTTTGTTAATGAGCTCATATATGTAAGGTCTGTTTAAAACATATAAGAGTATTTCATGCATATATTTTTAAGTCACAGCTTAAAAAAATTTAAAATGTGTATTTATATGGAATATCATTATTATTTGTATTTTATTGACGAGTTAATTTGAAAGTAGGCATTCGTTTATTTTTTTTCCTTAAAGAATATATATGTTAACATGATAACATCATTAAAAAAAATCAAATTATTATTTATTTTATAATTAAGTATCGCCATACTATGAAGAAACTAAAAATACGTTATAAACAGTTACATGCGTTGTAAAATTAATTAGCAATTTCTGTCTTTTAATTATTTTATATATAGATATAAAATGTTAAAAAATTACGAAGTGCATGCTGATAATTTCCTACAACCCTTGCATGTTTTTTTTATTTTTTTTTTATTATTTTTTTTTTTTCCTCTTCTTCCGTTTTTCCTTTTTTATATTTATTTTTTACTTTTTTTTTCATACAGTATATTGCTATAAACTATAATTATTTCAAGCAAAAAAGTAAGTGAAAGTACTTGAAAAGCAATGACTCTTTTATGACACAGGTGTACATTATTTTAAACAAGCTTCATATACTCCACAGACAAAAAAAAAAAGAAACATTTTTTTTTAATTAATTTAGTAGTTTTAAGATTTGTAATCTCAAAATATTATACATTTTAATTGTCATATGGTATTTTCTTATTTACAAAATATACATTGTTAACACAAGTTATTTGAAATTAGTAATAAATGTTTGTACAGTGTTGTAATGTGTAATTTTTACTAATTACCATCATTTTTTTTTCTTCTCGTTACAGCACATCTTTAATAACAATAATATTAGTACTTAATATTAGTACTTTAACTTCAAGTTCAAGTCATAGAAAAACTAAAGTATTACTGCCGGAAGAACAATTTGAAAGTCCACATGATAGTGATGATATATGGAAAAAACATCCACTATTTCCATTTTCAAGACATGCAATTACTACACCAGCACCAGCACTTAAAATTAATCATATGAGACCTGGTTTAATAAATTGGAGACCTGGTTGGTTACAAAATCCTCCTATACGTCCATGGTTTACTACTCGTCGTCCTATTGTAGTGTCAGTGGCTTCTCCTGGAGTATCTGGAATTTCTGGAGTACCAGGAATTTCTGGAGTGTCAGGAATTTCTGGAATTTCTGGACTACCAGGAATTTCTGGAGTATCAGGAATTTTTGGTCCATCAGGAGATACTCCAATTCCAGGAACCTCTGGAGTATCACCTGCAATATCTCCCCCATTATCACCAGTATTTATCAGCACTTGGAGCCCGATGACAACAACTCCAACACCTGTTACTGAATTAGAGTTAATTTCATCTTCAAATTATTGTGTTTGTGTAGATACTGAAAATGAATGTGCAACTCCAGTACAATTAAAAAAGAGTAAAAAACAATGTGGTGATAAACCATATCTATGTTGTAATGATAAATTAATGACAACAACTATAGAACCAAGTGTAACAATAAATCTTTTTCAAGGGTCAGAATCAGATTTAAATACAAGTACAAATTTACCAGATGAGTTATCATTATCAACATCAACAACAACATCATCACCGAATAATAATTTTAATATTCCATCAGATTTAATTCCATCATCTTGTCAATGTTTAAGATCATTAAATCGTTGTCCACTTACTTACGTTGCGTTACATTTAATTTCTTGTCCAGGAATTACGTGTTGTAAACCAAAACGACCTTCAACTAACAGACCACCTCTTATTGAATCTTGTCGTTGTATTATTGGTGAAAATTGTGAAACAAATAATGAAGAAATGACAAAACAAATAACACCATTTTGTAAACCTCCATATAAATTATGTTGTCCTGTTAATAATTTAGAAGTACAAACATCATCAGAAACTTTAACATTTGAACCATCAGATATAAATGGAGGATTTTCAAATACACCTCCAACCCTTACAAATAATAGTTTTGCAACATCAGCTCCTATTTTACATGGATTTGAAAATACACCACCACCAGAAGCATTATTAGAGTCAGAAAATAATAATGAAAAACCATTTTTACCAAATTCAACTCTCGTAGTTACTGAATCTTTTTATGCACCTTCAGCTGCTGTTACTTCACTTCCTAATAATAAAGTCTGTCAATGTGTTACGTCAGCTTCACATTGTCCATCACATGGTGATATATTATATGATGGTTTAATTGATATTAGACTTTATTGTCCTAAACCAAATTTAATTTGTTGTACCTCACCTATTCATTTAACACCAGAAATTACATTACCTATGCGAGTAACTACTTCAATGCCTGCACATACCAATGACGTAATGTATGAAAATTCGTCACCTTCAAATAATGATATCACCGCTCCATCGCAAGTTAATTTACCTGAAACAACATCTTCTCATATCATTGAAAATGAAGTTACTCCACCAACACTTACAGAAGTAAATGAATTTTCACCTCCAACAGTAGAAGAATATGAAGTTACACCATCTTCGCAATCTGATGAATTTATTGAAACGATATCAACAACAACAACGCCAATAAAATTACCATCAAATAAAATTTGTCAATGTATAAGAACAGCTTCTCAATGCCCACACAATGCAGATATTTTATATGATATAAATATTATTGATATTAGAAATAGCTTATATTGTCCTAAACCTAATTTAATTTGTTGCGTATCACCATCTTATTTTGATTCACAATCAGCTACTTCTAATAGACCTATTGAAATATTAACTACTACTTTAAGTCCGGTTGCAAAACCACCAATAAATATTACTAACGAAGAGAGGTGCTCTTGTATGGATAAAGCAGATTTATGTCCAAAAGATCATTTAACAATTCCTGAATTTATTGGAGTAAGGTGTGGACGTCCTAGGGTTTGGTGTTGCAAACCTGATAAACCTGTAGTACAATCAGATCCAATGGTAGGTGAATGGTGTCATTGTTCAGAAAATAAAAATTGTAAGACATATAGAATGGATAATAAAATATCAGAGTCAATTTGTGGTGCGAAAACACTTTGTTGTGAAGATAAAAATACCGCAAAGCCTACTACAATGATGCAAATGGCAAAAAGATGTATATTTAAACCTCTTTATCCTGAAGAAGGCACGTGTACATGTTTAGAAGAAGATTATTGCTTGGAGAATACGGGGGCTTTTATTTCAGATGTACCTTCCATGTGTCCTTCCCCTAAAGTACCCTGTTGTCGTGCCCTAAGACAATGTGGACTCTCACCGAGGTCTCGAACTCAGGATTTACCTTGGGTGGCTGCCATCGTTACTCAATCTCCGACACGTGGACAACGAATTTTGTGTTCTGCGATCATCGTGCATCGTCTGGCAGTCCTCGTGCCAACCTCATGCGTTATCAAGTAAGTGTGAAAAACTATTTATCATTCTCTTTTTCGAAATTTTTAAACATAAATAAAATATGATTTGCAGTCATTTTATTGTGTTTCGTTTAAAATAAATATATAGCAATTTTGTAATTTCGTTTTGAACGATTTTCTTCATAATGTTAAAAATTATTTCAAAATTTAAACAAATCGATGAATCTTCTTTTGAGTAAAGTTAAAAAACACTCAATACGTACCTTCAAAATTTTCGCTTATGTAATTTTTAAATATTTTATTTAATCTCAAGGCATATGTATTAAATAGTAATACTTGCAAAGTACTGTATTAATACACTGCTATTGCTATTTATAAGTATTTGATGTTCAATTTATAAAAGTTTAAAAGTTAGTTTAATGCTCAAAGAGAAATCATTATTATATATCGTTTCAAAAAGCAAACAATATTTATATAATGATATAAATAAAATACCGCATTAAAAGTTATTTAAAAAATTATTATAACTGCATTAATAACAAAAAAAAAAGTTTATTACATCTTCATTTTTTCTTCTTTTTTTTTTTTTTTTTTTTTTGTAAACAAACAATATTTTTACAAATTAGATAAATATACACAATCTTTACGTCATCTGTTATTAATTGCATTTTGGAGTGTATTAATGAGATTTAACTGTTTTGCAATTTTTTTTCTAACATCAAGTCTCAGATCGGATTTTTATTTATTCAAAAAATCACACCTCCTTATTTGGTATGATATTTTCCTTAAGACCCACCCTTTATAATTGAAAAGAATCCGTTACTATAATAATAATAATAAAAAAAGGTATATAAAATTATAACCTCATAGATACATGTAAATTATATATTTTATAAAACTATTAAAAAAATTATGCACGAATAACAAATCAGAGCTCAGCACGATTTGCATTTTTTTTTCTTTATTATTTTTTTTATCCTCGCACATGACAAGTCTAAAAATAAGCACATCACTCTAAGAAAGAAAAAAAAAGTTATAAAATTACTGCTACTTTAATATAATGCATAATTACCGAATCAAGGAAGCGATTTCATTTTTCTTTATACTTTCCATGTTAATTGAAATGTATTTTTTAGCGTAAAATTAATAATTTTTCTATATTTTAACAGTAAAAATTAATTTAAGCAATATAACTTTATAGAGTGTGTGTTTTCTGGAAATAATTATGTTTAATTAATGGTTTAAAAATTACACGATTAATTGTCTTTAAAATAATTTATATATTATATAATGCTCTTGGAATATAACGTTTACATGCACTTGCATTGAAAATATAATTAATAATTTACCATACAATGCTAAGAAAGAAGTTTTTATAAATAATTTAAAAAAAAAAATACAAATAAATTGAAAAATTTAAAAAAAAAAATTTCAAGATGCATACAGAATGAGTAACACGGAAGTTCAAAAGGATTACAAACTGTTCTCAATCTTTTTGTCATCTTTGACACGTTTATCTAAACAATTCATTTTTCTGCTCAACTTGTATGTAGATCATAAATATTATTACGATTGTTTTTGCTCCACCCAGATATTTTCTTCTACTTCATCTTTTGCTTGGAGCATCTTAACAAAATTACGCCCACACATCTAAGAGAAAGAAAAACTGTTGTTACCAATTACTTTTAGGTATTTGATTTACTACTTTGTTTGGTAAAAGTAATTTACTTTTTATATTTTATTTAGGCTAATAGTTTTGGTAAAAAGTAAAAAAAAAAAAAAAAAAAAAAAAGATCTGAACCAACAATAGGAAGATAGAATTTTTTTTTTGATAAATAAATAACTTCATAAAAACAAATATTTTTTCTATATTAGTATAGCTGACACACAAAAATCGGTATTTTTTTTTTTTACTTTTTAGTTGATTTTAATGCATTTTTTTTTATAAGTAGTTAATTAAATAAAATACTTCTTACATTAATTTATTATTGTTATTTCTCTATGGGTCAATAAATTAGAAAATGTTTAGGTCATTCCTTCACAATTTGCAGCAATAAACAATGGCTTGTAATGCGTGCTGAAAGAATAAACTCAAAACATACAAACAAACTTAATTGAAAAAATAAATAAAATAGCAAAGCTCAGATCAGTATATTATTATTTTTTTTGTTTTACTATTTTTGTTATCAATTTTAGTTTTTAAGAACATAACAAAAGAAAACTGCTACCTAAACAACCTACTAATGTTATTTTGCCAAAACAATCTTAAAAGCTTTTCTAAATAATAGATTTCCAATCTTTATTTTACATGTTAAATTTCACAACTTTCACAGTAACAATAATTTTAAAAATATATATTTTAAAAGTGCAAAAAGTTGTATTTAATCAATCAAATATAAAAATGTTTATCATTAAATATCCTTTTAAGCTACTTACATATGTTGATGACTATAAAATCATCATTCTTCATAATATAGCAGAATTTTTATAGATAAAATTTAATTTGCATGATAATCACAATCCATATTTTTACACTTTTAATTTATTAACAAGTTTTTTTATTGTTTGTTTTTTATGTAAGTAAAAAACATACCGCAATGGAATGCCTGATAAACAACTATGTTTAAAAAAAAGCTTTATGGTCATGGGCTATTGTTATACTACCCACTGCTAAAAACTTTTTATTTTTATTTATATCAATGTCTATGTTATGCCTTCCTTTTTTATGTATAAATAAAAAAAAATTAAAAGGTGTACTGTTACATGTGTGCACACACATGGTCGAAAAGGTCATATTTTAAAATCTTTATCGCATCTTATCAACTGACTCGTCCTAATTTTTCAATTCTTTTTTATTATAAAATTCTTGGAATTTTGTATAAAACAAGTAAAGTACAAAACTGTTTTTCATATTTTAGAGGTGTGTAGTGCATTTACATTACAGTAAAAGATCACAAAATTACATACAACACCTTAGCAATTTCAAAATCATTATATATGAAACAATATAATAACTATAATAATTAGATTTGTTTCAATGTCACTGAAAACGGGTTTACTTTTTTTTTTTCTTTTTTTTTTTAAACAAAGGCAGGAAATAATTCACACATTTTTAAACTGTTTCATAAAATTGTCATTTCATTACATGTACAAATTTATCAAATTTATAACTGCAAGCATGCGTGCAGAAATATTTGAGCATGTGTACGTACTGTACACATGAAAAACAATAACAAAAAGTACGCGTTATATTATTATTATTTTTAAGATAGTGTAATTATTATCATTTTCAAGAAACTTTTACTGTTATATACATTATGCGTTTCACTCATGAACATGAACACATTTTCAATTTACTTGTAATGATTTAATGACATATTTAAAAGTTTTATTAAATACACTTTTATTATTATATAAATAACTATTAAAGTTCTTGTAATGAGAGAGTAATTATTGTTACAATAAAGTTGAAGAAGAAGATGATTATGAGTAAACTTGAATTATTATATTAAACTAGAAAATGCTCTAAATATCGCAATTGTATTAATAATAATATTATTACTACACCGTCCGTTATTGCCGATATAATATATAACTAAACTAAATATAAACTAAAATTTACAAATTTACTCTGTAGTATCTTTAGTATATATATATATATATATATATATATATATATATATATATATATATATATATATATATATATATATATATATATGTAGTTAAATTCACGCATGTATAGATCTCGCATGCAACTTAAAGCAATGTCAGTTTTTTTTTCGTTTTTTTTTATATACTGACCATTTAACGTAAAATTCATGAAAATGAAAAGAGTTTTTATCTAATATATTTTTGTGTTTGATGCATGCTATGTTTGAAACCTTGTTTCTCCATGATGTTGAGTGTACCATGTAGTGTATAATTATAACACCAACACCTTTACCATGAATTATTTTTGACAGGCAAGCGGTGAGCTCGCTGACTGTTGTTGTGGGTGTGGGAAATGCTGCGTGTGGCTTAGAAGTTGGAACTCTCGTCCCTCATGAGGAACTAACCCTAGTTCTCTTAAAAGATGCACCAAAGACCACTGCGCATCACTTCAGTCCTGTTTGTTTACCATCTTCGAATTCCTCAACAATTGTTGATCAAGATAATTGTTTGGTAGTATCTCTAGGTAATTTAAAATTTAATTCTATTGTAACTATAAATATTATGCTAACCAAAGGTTAAACATTATTAAATGCATTACAAATTGTAAAATTCAATGAGATGAGCAAACTGAAAGCTCAAATTTAAATAATACATTTTTTAATTTATTACATACAGCATACAGTACTTGCATATGATTGAATTAATATTGTACTAAATGCATGCATTAATATATTTTAAATTTATGGCATTCATATATTTATGAAATTATTATAACCTTTTCACAAGGTGCAATATTTTCAGCGAGCATGTAATAACTGTTCATTGCATAAAAAATAATTTAATGGAGAATGCATGTAATCAAATTTATCTAAATCAATAAAAAATTCTTTATATATAGGTTAATAATATTGCACCGTGTGAAAAAGAATTTACAAAGTAATCTTGAAATTGTGATATAAACGATAAAGTACTTAATTTAGGCAAGAAATCACAACATTTTTTTTAGTACCGTAAATATTTAAAAATTGGTTACTCATTCCATGTAATTATTGCTAAATTTATATGATGTGAAAAAAATTACGTGATTAAAAATAAATGTTGTAAATTTTACATTTTTTTTACCCAGTCGCGTCGTTTACAAAAATAGGTTTATATTATAAAGTTCAACCTTTTTCCGCGTTTTTTAATAAAAATAATAAGGGGGGGGTGGAATCTTGTCATTGAATCTGTAAATTATACTATACTTTCATGTACGTACCTACAGTACAGTACATTAAAAAAAAATGATAATAACGATAAACACTAAACACTTATATAACGGATATTTCCTAAACAATATATCAGTTACATGCACGGTTGATTATGCAATTTGTAAACATACTTTGCATGTAGCTATAGTTTTATCTATACTAATTGTAAGTCAACAATATAAAGCGAGTGCGTACCTAACTAGCCATGTAAACTTACAGTGAGAGCTACTTTGTTTACAAGCTTCAAAGGAGATATGAACGCACGAAACGATCGTAAAGTGCATGTTACATGATCTCTTTTTTTGTTTATGTGATGGGATAATTTTGTTTCCTTGTTTGCATCTACAAATTTTATGTATACATATAAAAAAAGATATTTGACTGTACTTATTTTTATTTTTTGTAAATCATTTAAATTGCTCACGAAAAAGGTAGTTACATACATAAATATTTACAACATAAAAAAAAAGTATTGGATCTTAAAATTATGAATAGCATATTATTTAGTTGCATGACCTTTAAGGAATTACTCGTATTTTATATAACGTGTGAAAAAAATGTGGTCGTTATATATAAAAGATTTTACATATACATAAATAGCAAAGTTTTCCAAATATGGATTGTCGAATTTGTTTTTTTCTGAAGTAAATATTGTTACCGATTGTTAAAATGTAATTTTATATTTTTCAGTTGAAGATCAAAACAGCCATAATTTTGTGGTTCGCCAAGAGCTTGTAAGATTATCTGCAGCCTCAGAGTGCAATGCAGTTAATGTACTGCAAAAACCAAATGAACTCTGTGTCAAAAATAAAGTTGAATATGAATTTGATCGACCGTGTGCGGTAAGAAAAATAGCAATGGATTGTTTAAAACTATTTTCTTAAAATATGAATTAAATTTTTTATCTTTATAAATTATGAGAGCATGGAATAAATATGGATCATAGTTTTATCTGTTTTTTATTATAATTATTTTTTAAATTTATATCATGTCTATCTATAGTTCTTTTAGACTTTTTAATATTTTTATTTTTAAATTCTTTATATAATGTTACATATTGGAAATAATTACTATAATACTGTTATTTTTAAACGCTGTTTTCTTGTTACAAAAAAATGCGCATTTTAGATAACCATTGTTGATAGTCATTTTAGTAGCAGAAAACAGGGTTTACGAACAGCATTCGTATATTTATTTAAGTGAAATTTAAAAATATATATATATGTTTTTGTATGATTTAATTTAATGATTGTTGTCTCACTTACAGGGAGGCTGGGGTGCAGCAGTGATGTGCGTGACTCGTGAAGTGACCCCTAGACTCTCTCTAGTTGGAGTTCACACAAGAAAACGAAAGAATTGCGCGAGTAATTCATCCTTACTGACATCAACAAACAATTCATGGCTTTCAGAAACACTAAAATATCTCTCAAATCTGTGTCCACTCTCCTAGCAAATTAGTAACTCACTCAGTTTTATGTAGTCGTATATTTTATCTCTATATACCCTTCATGACAAGATGCTAGTGATAGTAATTAATCAGTTTAAAGTGCTAAAATAGCGCTCTATAGACAGAAATCGTGACGCTAGAAAATTGTACTGTGTTATAAATACAAAATACAAACGTCAGGCTTTTAAATATTTAAATTTATCATAGAATCTTTTATACCTTTACTATATATTTTTAATAAGAATACTTTTAATCATATTTTAAATTTTAACAGCTATGCTATCACTCTACACAGAAGAAGAAAAAAAAAGTAATTAAATAAAATAAACATGACCGCTTTACGACAAAACTTTAAAAGTTAATATCATAAAAAGTAAATATAAGTAGTCAAACTAAATGATATATGTGATATAAATTGACATTTGCATATTATGATAAATAACATTTTTATCAAGTTGATTTTAAACATATATTTCATTTTGGCAATATTGCAAAAGACACCATAATTAATTTTTGAGCAATTTTATATATATATATATATATATATATATATATATATATATATATACTGTATATTATATAGCGCAATGCTCATTACAAAGTACAGTATGTAATATCAACAACAACATATTTAACAACTATATTATTTATTTCTATCAGTTACACCTTGTAGTTAAAATAAGTTCAAAAATAAAATAGCGGTACATCGATATTATTTCAGTAATAATTAATTCTGGCCAGTATAAATAAAAATTGGTGTGTCATTGAGATATATAATATACACATAGAACTTTCATTATACAAACAGAGTGCTTTATGACTTCTTAAAAGTAACATTTTGGAGAGTGTAAAAGATTTAAACAACTGATTTTAATCCCATTACAAGTATTATAAACATTCTAATTTCTGTCATCTAAAAAAATAAATAACGTTTTATTTATAATGTATGTACTATGTACAAAATATAGAATTATGTAGTAAAAATCTATACGGTGATATTTTTCGTGCTATAATCTTTTTTTTATTTGCGTGTGTGTTTTATCTATGTGTTTCATATATTACAAGTAACGTAAACGATGTTATTTCCTTGTAATATATTTTATTTTACTTTAATGTGTTATACTTTTTCTTACGTATATGTAGTGTGTAATATCTTGTATTTTTATGTCATTTATTTTTGATATAGTATTAAATATTGCAGTATATACATAATATATTATATGTGAATTAAATTATGTTTTATATGTGTGCGGGTATTTTAATAGCTTCAAAAAATTGTAATGAAATATATTTTTATATTCAGCACTTTAAGTAATAATATGTGTTTCATCTTATTTATATACTTTCACATAAAACTTGCTACGAAAACATTTTTGAAAATAAATCAATTTAGTTATGTGTGCGGGTTATTTTTATTGCCGGATTATTAAAACATAATAATAACTTAACAATTAGTTTAAAACTCTACATTTTTTATTTATTTAAACTGTTTATTTACTATAATATATATATATATATATATATATATATATATATATATATATATATATATATATATATATATATATATATATATATATATATATATAGTGTATCTAATTTAATTTATTTATGCATAAAAATATATACATTTTTCTCATTTTATTATAATATGTAAATTATATTCATGATGCAATGAAATTTTAGGTTTAATAGTTTATCATTAGTATTAATTGAAATTTATTTTAAAAGTGATGTTATTTATGATTTATGAATAGGTATAGTTATCTATTACCTAATATTTTTATGTAATTTTTGTACAGAAATATTAAAATAGAAAACACAGAAATAAAGGTTAAGTTTGCTATAAAAAAATGTATTTTTGTATCGTTTACACAGTTCTCACGCCGAGAAGGAAATAAACAAACTTGAAATTAACTCTATATACATACCGCTATTTAAGTTTAAAATAGGAATGAAAATTGATATATGTATAAAAAATAAATAAAAAACAAAATGCTATATGAACCAGCTGTATATTTGTTACTTTAAATTATAAGATTAATATTGATTAATAAATTACAATATTATAGGATTTTATTAGAGATGGAGTTTTTAGGTAGAATGAATACCATGTTATATTTGCAAATATATAAATGCATTTTCGACATCCATTAACATTTTAAATCAAGATCTTTCAATAAATAACTCTTAATTATATTAATATTTTAGAGAATATTTTTCGTTCGTGTTTTTATTATACTAATATAAATTTTATAAACATATGTTTACTATATTGTACTTGTCTATAACAGAAATATACTAAAAGTATTCTTATTTTATCACTATCAAACTGACCGTTATTTTAAATGTCTGTATTATTTTGTAAATCGATTATATTTTTTAGATAACAATATGACAATAATAAAATATCGAAGCAATATGACAGCTAATCACATTATGAAATATTTTTATTTGATTTATTAAAATTGATCATAGAGCAGATATAACAAAGCAATAATTATATACTTATTTGCAAAATGAGAAGAATTCACGTGTCAATAAGATTAAGATAAGATGTATTGAGTGAGTAGCACCGAATCTCAACATATTTCTGATATAAATTTAACGTTAAATACATACTTTTTGCGTTTGACATCAAATATTTTTTAAATATTTTATATTATTTTATGTTTAAAGTTTAAATAATAAAGTACACGTTACATATAATTACAAAATTTACGTTAATTTAATTGTTGCACGTAATAAGACTAATTATATATTTTATTTTGCATATAATTAGCATATTATAAATATTTACAGTGCTGTATGTTATTATTATTTATCGTTAGCAGTACGGTGCTTGGATAATTGGATAGGTGGAGGAAAATCTCGCCAGTTGTTCCATGTGTAACCCCAGTACTTGGGGTTGCTGGTAAGGTCAGTGGGCTTATTTCTGGGGGTCACCACGGTGCGATTGTATCTCTGTAGTGTTGCCAACATGACGCTGAGTATCGCAGGGTGTGTATGTGCGATGTTATGGCTCTCACAACAATCAGTCTCCACGTCAAACAAACATGTCTCACCATTCAAGGGATGGCACTCAAATGTCTTGTTTTTCTATCAAAATTAAATTAAAAATTTAGTAATATCTTTGCTAAAATTTAAATATTTTATGTTAATGACAATAATTAATTTTATTACATAAACTGAACTTTAGAAACAAAAGTTTTAAAATAGTTTCCTTCACCATTGTTTTACAATGTTAGTTTTGACAAGGAAGTTTAGTTTTTAAAACATGCAAATTACTATATTTAAAAGGAAACTAATTTGAAAAGATTGATGCATAAGTATAAAGTAACAGTTATAAAATTGAACAAAAAGGATTAAACTTGGTCCAAATTTTGTGACTATAGATTATAAATAAGTAACTTTAAAAAAAAGTTATAATATTCTATTATAAAATTAAGTCACCTCGTGACCCTGGCATGAGAGAGTAGCTAGACGTCGCAGGTAAAGAATGACGTCACTGGAGGGTAAAGGTCGTGAGGTTGAGGAGATCGCACGCGCGGCGAGACTTTGCTGAACTTTCTTGATGTCATATTTACCCTCGCGACCTGACGGATCAATCACTCGATCGTAACTACCATTGTATATCGTACCTGCGTAAAATTATATTCAAAATTTATAACAGCCTTAATTATTAAATTAATAATCATATAGATAACAACTTCTTTGTTTAGTAGTTGTCACGATGAGCTATTTTACATAATACATTTAGATTTTTTTTTTTTTATTAATAATTTATTTTAGAATATAAAGAGCGTGTACCTTGAACAAGCTTCCACTTGCCCATCCTGAGAGCTGCCAATTTCCTTTGATTATCAATGACAAGCAGTAGTTCTTGATACGTTTGTTTATTAGGATCGTTAAGAGCAGCCCAGATGTTTGTTCCATCTAGCTTGTGATTGGAATAAATACGCGAGGCATTGACCGCGGACATGATGGTGGGCAACCAGTCTTGGATGTGAGCGAGTTGAGTGGATACGCGGGGGGTGTTTTTTATCAGAGGACTCCAGATAAACGATGCTCCTCGAACACCACCTTCCCACAGCTATGAAATATTAAAGATATCAGATATTGATAATTCGGTGGTTTTTATACAAATTAGTTATGTATTTATATGAATACCGAATCTTTAGTTCCACGTAAAGGCCAGTTACTTGCTGCGTTTTCATTAAATCCTCCCGCTGGGCCTCCATTGTCGGTTGTAAAAATTATGATTGAATTTTCCAGCATGTTTTGTGTAGCAAGTGCTGAAGTCACTGCACCTATACTGATCTGTCCAGCATCGTCATCATTGCTGTAGATTTGCATAAACTTTTAATTACTAAGATGTATAGTTTTAAAAATATTTTTTACCCTTTTATCTTTCAGCTAAAACTAAAAGATAGCATATTAGAAATTAGGCCAGATATTATACATTCTGAATAAGTCTTTTAGTACCTTTTTACGCGGCTAAAATAAAAAATGTCTTACATTGTTCAAAAATGTGCTCTGTAAAAGCACGACATTTTTGTTATTTATTGTTATTATTTTTCTCCATATAAGGTAATACAACGGTTACAAGATTCTCAGCGTGAAATTAAGTTTCGATTAAAAAGTTTAGATTAAAAAATATGAATTCTCTTCAATCCATATTATGATTTCATTATTAAAGATAATAAATTAGTCTATAGAAATTCCATAAAAAATAACAATATAATGAACGTTAAATATTAAAGTTTATACGGCAAAAAAAAATAATAATAATAAAATAAAATAAAAAAAAAACAGAGAAGAGAAGAGAAGAAGAAAAATGTTGTATTCAAATTTGAGAAGTTGACACTCTTTATCAAATATGCCATCAATTCATAAATAATACTTTCTTTAATCAAAGTCATTATATTACTTTAAATGGAATTTAAACTTTAAGTTTGATTAATAATTTCTCATTTGTATAAGAAAACTAACAAATTTTTAGTCTTTTTTATTATCTTGAAAAGTTATAAATAAAAAAAACCATTATTTCGGAGGATTGAAAACATAATTTTAAAAATTAAATTTTACCTGCGAAAGTTCTGCGTTTGACATCCTTGATATGTGTGAACTGTCTGATGACGTCAGCAGGTGCCTGGAGTGGCATATAAGGGTTGGCTGAGTGTACTGCAAGGTGCGCCAAGTACAGAAACATTGGTCTTTTGGTATCATGAGATTTTATCAGTTTTACCGCCTCGTCACTGAAAAGTGTGGTTGAGTAATGACCAAAACTATCTCGAGAAACGTTCATACCACGTCTCATATCATAACCCCAGAAATGAAGCTGAAAAATTAATGAAGTATTGAAACTAAAAACACAATGATTTAAAAAGGAATGATTTTTTTCCTAAGCTGAATGTCAAATGATAATAATGATAACAATTTACAATATTGTTACATATTGTTATTTTGGTTCTGAGTTATACTCTCACACATGCACTTTGGATCAAGCATATGATCACGGTGACAGTGATTGTGTTTCAAAAAGAAGAAAGAAAATAACATAATAGAAATAGAATTTTAGCTGTTATATTTGGTCAATTGTCATATTATGCATGTAATAGAAATAAATTATATTTTCTTTATTTTAATTTTTGGTATATTTAGTTTAAAAAAATATGTAATATTATGTATATTATATACATAGTATATTATATATAAGCTATTATGTTATTATTTACTATAATGAAACAAAAATGCATTGAACATTTTCTTGAAAGAGTGAGGTGTTGGCTTAAATTAACAACAATTTAACTCACTTTTACATTTACAATCAATAAAAATGAAATAATAATAAGTAAAATATGCGTTGTAAAACCCATTGAATTTAATTACGCAATTATATATTGAACGTTTTTCTTTTCTCTCTTATAGTTTATAAAAATCTTGCACAAACTTGATAAAGTGCAAAGTGCAAACATTAAAATCCATTAACGCATAGTGGCAATTATTAATTGAAATTATCATTATTTTCCTCCTTTTCTGTTTATATATATATATATATATATATATTGTTACGTTCGATTTTATGATATTGATATGCGTAGTCCCGAAATGCGAAATAAATGGAATTGCCTCATTTAATATTATTACTTACACTTTCTTGGGAATTATGATCATAATAGTCTTGATGACCAGACCAGTAACCAAAGTGTGAGCTAAATCCACGATAAGTTGGAGTGTATTGTTTACGGAAATGTCCAAGATGCCACTTGCCTACTGCATGACTTATATAGCCTTGTTCATTTAAATATTGAGGCAGGATTTTCTCACGTAAAGACAGTCCCCAAGGTTCGTTTGCGTATAAAACTCCATGCTGCATGCCTGTGAATAAGAAAAACTGTTAAATCATCGCGTACCATGATGATTGAAGTATATTTTCATATTGAATATATTTATTTATATTTTACGCATAATGATATTGTATGCATTACTTAGATATACCTGTGTGAATAGGATGTCTTGCAGTAAGTAATGCGGCTCTTGATGGAGTACATACTGGCATTACATAATAATTATTAAGTATGACTCCTGAATATGCAAGTGCATCAATATTAGGTGTAGGAATTTGATTAGAGCCATGGAAACCAACATCGTTCCAACCCTGAGAAAAAATAAATAAATTGAATTATTGTACACAGGACCACAATAATATATTTTAACATTCAACAACTCGCGCTAAATTTGCAATGGTATTCTTATGAGGAAAAAAAAAACGCACTGGATTTAAATGGTAAAATACATTATTGCGGACCTGTGTACGGTGGATGAAGAAGAAAAATCTGAAAATTGAGCTTACCAAATCATCAGCAACGATTATAATAATATTTGGTTTTCCAATTACTTGATTACTTAACAGTAATGAGAAAATTAATATTTTCCATTCCATATCTTTTTCTTTGTTCACAAAAACATATGTATCAGCAAAAGAGTATAATATACTATATATGCGATATGCTACGTGTCAAAGGCCAAGTTAAAAATGATAACAAGAAGAAGCATATCAAAGTGCATTGATCCGATAGAAACTAAGAAAATATTATTTACAAATTATTAGTTGTTGATTTTCAGACTCTAGTATTATGTATTATTTTCATGATTTATTTATTGTTGACCAGAAACAGGCTTGCATACAAAAAATTGATGGCAGTACACACAGATAATCAATTAATTACGATTAAAGTAAAATAAAACACACATACACCTGCATCAAGCTTTGATTACAGATTATGCATATATATAATATGTGTGTGTGTGTGTGTGTGTGTGTGTGTGTGTGTGTGTGTGTGTGTGTGTGTGTGTGTGTGTGTGTGTGTGTGTGTGTGTGTGTGTGTGTGTGTGTGTGTGTGTGTGTGTGTGTGTGTGTGTGTGTGTGTGTGTGTGTGTGTGTGTGTGTGTGTGTGTGTGTGTGTGTGTGTGTGTGTGTGTGTGTGTGTGTGTGTGTGTGTGTGTGTGTGTGTGTGTGTGTGTGTGTGTGTGTGTGTGTGTGTGTGTGTGTGTGTGTGTGTGTGTGTGTGTGTGTGTGTGTGTGTGTGTGTGTGTGTGTGTGTGTGTGTGTGTGTGTGTGTGTGTGTGTGTGTGTGTGTGTGTGTGTGTGTGTGTGTGTGTGTGTGTGTGTATAGTCAATTAGTCATTGGGTTTCATTATTATTATATAAATATAATATTACAACATTTTTATTGTATTATAGGAATCATTGGAAATATCAACATTTATGACATTACACGTATTGTGGTAGCTCTTTTTTTTTTGTTATAAAATATTGTTTAGTGACGCATCGTTAGTACAAGTAGGAATACTAAAAAAATTAACTTCATTGCATATAGTAATTAAGTAATTATAAGCAGGACAAAGTCCTAAATATCTTAAAAGGTACGCACAAAGTAATTGACATGTAACATGTAAGGATATAGACGTAATGTTTTTGTAAATATGTTCTATTGTTGTTTTGCATGTACTGTGTGTTTATGAGACAAGATCTATATTATTACTATAATCTTCTGATCAATTAATTTATTTATTTATTTAGTTTTACTGTTACTATTATAGTATAGGTTTGTGAGTAATTCTCTCTTATTCCACCTTTGATTTTACATTAAAATTTCTTAATTTTCTAATAAAATTTGCTTCCTAACCTTTTTTGTTGTTGTTATTGCGCAACCAAAAGATCATATAATTATAATAATTAATTAATATACTGTATATAAGAAAATAATTCTTTATTGACCCAGGCAGTTCAACAAGTAAAACTATGAGATTCTATAAATTATAAGTAAGTTGAAACTCATTATTGTTTGTAATATTGTTATGTGTTTAAATCAAGGGTATAAATTTATATTATATATGTAATCATATATCAATTACATAATAGAGCGCGTTTTGCGCAAAGTACGAAAAAGAAGCAGCACGTCAGCAGAGGCTAGCAGGCAGCAGCTAGCAGGTGCGCAAAACTTTCAAACTATTTTCTATTCCCGCTCTTTTACAGTGTTGACTTATTTCCACAAGATAAAAAGTTTATTTTTTTATTTTAAAGCATAAATTGGCAATTTAAAATATATTTTATAAGTATTTTAAAAACCATTATTTAAAAAAATTATTATAAATTGTAAATATTATCGAAAAAACACAAATATACAAATGAAACTGAAAGCCCATTTGGCAACATAGCTTTGGCCTCGGCCCTTGAAAAATTGTAGTGTGTGCAATAAGCGGCTGCAGTTTATAGTAAAACTAATTGATTTTACGTCTAGTTGGCACTCTGAAAGTTGATTACTTGAACGCCAACATGTCAACGGATAAGAAGCAAATACGAGTATGGTGCGATGGGTGGTAAGAATCAATAATTTTGCCATTGAAATTACAACTTTGTGTGCCACACCCCCTTGTTACCAAAATATCAATACCGGTACCAATTATGTATACAATACATTATTTAATGTTAATATTACTATTTTTTCCAGCTATGATATGGTCCATTTCGGTCATGCTAACTCCTTACGACAAGCAAAAGCACTTGGAGGTTATTTAATTGTCGGAGTACACACGGACGAGGAAATAACGCGACATAAAGGACCACCAGTTTTTACCCAAGAAGAAAGGTATATATGTAAATAGCATTAAAGTCGTTTTTGAAAAGTATTCTAGTTTACAAAGTTAACTCAGTAGAGCTCAGTATTAAGCACTTTGTTTTCTTCCTTTAGATACAAAATGGTGCGAGCTATTAAGTGGGTAGATGAGGTTGTAGAAGGAGCTCCGTACGTCACAACTTTGGAAACGCTGGATAAATATAACTGTGATTTCTGTGTGCATGGAGGTAGGTCTTGAATTTTCTTCTGCTTTTAAAATTATTACAATCAACTTTATTTGAAATTACATACAGGTTTATGTATATTATATAAAAGAAACGCATACATAAAATGATAGAAATTTTATTTTATGTATGTATATGTTTACATATACCACCAAAAGATGCATTTTTATGTATGAACTGAAAATAGATTTGTTTCTATTCCAGTGCATGTGTTTAATACATGGTATTATATTTTTGGTTCCAGATGATATCACCATGACTGCTGATGGAATTGATACATATCATTTAGTTAAGGCAGCTAAGAGATATAGGTAAGGTGGAAGACAGAGACAGAGAAAAGAAATAAATGCAACTGTTACTAAAATTAAGGTTTAAAATATTAATTTCCTCATTTCATAAAATTGCTAAACTTTCCTCATAATTCTTGAATCATGATGTAATCACAATGACATAGCTCTTAGATAAAGGAATGATAAAATATTTGTATACTCACAGTACAAATTATATTAACAGGGAAGTGCAGAGAACAGCTGGTGTGTCTACCACAGATCTAGTTGGTCGTATGTTATTGATGACTCGACAACATTTCCGACAAGGAGAGCAAGAGTATGAAGTAGGACGTGAAGGTCCGAGCACCATGGGACAAGATTCTGCAGCTCGCAGTCCATGGACTGGATGTTCTCAGTTCCTTCCTACTACACAGAAAATCATCCAGTTCAGTGAAGGCAAGGAACCCAAGGTATTGTATAAAATAAATAAAACCTCTTTTATTAATAAAAAAAAAAAAATATTAATAATAATACAACAATTGGTACTTTATTCTAGATCTTGTCATTTATAAATTTTAGCATAGTAAAACAATCCAATCTTCAATACTTTTCATTTGTACTTATTGCCTTCTACATACTAACTTTTGGGCACTAAAAGAATTTTAATTTTATAAATGATCTTAGAAAATTAGTATTCATTCAATTTTTGAACAACTGGAAATGCTAATGTACTGTATGTCTGATTGCCTGATTGTGTGCTGTACTTTTTATCCATACTGTATTTTAAATGAAAATTTTATTTTCCAGCCTGGTGATCGTATGGTGTATGTGGCTGGAGCATTTGATCTCTTCCACGTGGGGCATCTTGATTTTCTAGAACAAGCTCGAGCGCAAGGAGATTTTCTTATTGTTGGTCTACATACTGATCCTGTGGTCAATCGCTACAAGGGCAAGAACTATCCAATCATGAACTTGCATGAACGTGTGCTGAGTGTCCTTGCTTGCAAGGTAAGCTGCATCATATAGTTCAAGGTCAAAATAATTAACCACTTAAGTGCATATAGGTGTGCATTTCAATGTCTTCTCAACTTGCAACATTCTAATGGATGCATTTCCTCAGCTTCAATTTCAATATCAAAACAACATGCTATTATTCATTCCAACACCTTTTAAATTATAAAACTAAAGATGAAGAAGGAAGCATTTAATGTAAACATTGAAAAAATATCATAAAGTAAATAATATTCTTTAGTTCACATTCAAGTTTTTTATTATTATTATTATTATTACTATTTTTTTATTCCTTATAATATACTGCTTTTGCACAAGCTCTACTCTCTGATTGCAAGTATAAAATATATCAATTTTAGGAAAAAAACAAACAAACATAGCGGTTAGGATCAATAATAAAAAAAAGTATAGAATTACCAGCAAGGGCCTTACCACAGTAGAAGTTCTATAGAGAGGTTGAGGTCTCGCACAGTATTTTGTTATAAAAAAGTTTATTTTATAACAAAATACTGTACCATGCGAGACCTCGACCTCTCCATAGAACTTCTACTGTAGTAAGGCCCTTGCTGGTAATTCTATCCTTTCCTTTATTATTGAATATAAAATATGTGACCATTAATTATAAAATGTATAACCATTATTTTATGTGAAATAAATTAAATCTTTGTACAGTGTAATTATAGTGTGTACAAATATATTTTACTAACAATAAGCTTTTATATTAATTGAAAACACTGATAAGGCATATTAGCAATTAGACTCATTCAATGATGCATAAAAAAAACTATTTAATTTTTGTATTTGTTAACAGTATGTATCTGAAGTGGTAATTGGAGCACCCTACATAGTGACCTCGGAGCTGATGGATCATTTCCATATTGACGTGGTGTGTCACGGACAAACCCCCATTCAACCAGACACAATGACCAATGAAGATCCATACCTCGAGCCTAAAAAGCGAGGATGTTTCAAGTCTCTTGACTCCAGTAGTCAAATGACTACAGAAAAAATTGTGGAGAGAATTATTCAACACAGGTAATTTTTCCATATTATTATCATTTAATTTTAATATATTAACGGTAAGAAAATATTTAAAATTGCAATAATAAGAATAGTTCATGAAACTTTAAAAGCCTAGTAATATTTTGTTAAATAGAACTAATAGTGACATATTGTCAATCCTTTTCTAAAGCCAAAGTTGGAACTAAAAAAGTAGAACTAATTAGTAAACTAAAAATAATTATCTAATAATACCTACATATGAGTAGTGTAATGATTAAGGAAAAGTGACTACCATAGTTGCAGGGTTAAATAAATTGAAGAGAAAGAATAGAGGAAAACATAATAAAGAGATATCCTTAAGTTCAGTGAAAACTTTTGCTACTGTCAAGTGTGGTGACTTTGGCAAAAATTTTAAAAATTATTTACTCCCTAACTTAAGCTCATAGAAACATAAAACAAAAACCTAAAGATTGATTTTTGCATTTTTGCACTATCTTTTAGTTTTTGTTTCACGTCTGCAAGCTTTAGTTAGGGAGTAAATATTTTCCAAAGTCTCCCCACTTGGATGCAGCACAGAGACAACTATAAAGTTAATGGATAGCTTTTGACAAGAGAAAGCGTATGTGTGACTGTGTCTTCATCAGTCTTAGCAGTCTTGGAGAGCTACTTAGTCATTTTTAGTTTCTCTCTAAGTAAGTATGTAACGAATGACAAAGGCACATACATCCTTCTCTTGGAGTTAACTACTGTGTTCATTATTACACATCTCTAGCGATGTTTTTCACCAATCTCTTCACTAGCCCTTGCTCTTGCTAGTTTCCCCTTCTATCTTTCTTTTCATTTAAATTTATCACAATGGTGCTAATTTTTATATTTTTTGTTACAGGTTAGAGTTTGAGAGTCGCAATTTGAAGAAGGAAAAGAAAGAAATTGCAGCTTATGAAGCTTACAAAAAAACTCAAATAATCAGCGAAGGAGAAGCTTAACATGCAATTCAACATAACCAGAATTTCCATAAATATAATATATAATTTTGATGTGATTTGATTTGATTTGTTTCCCATAATTTTAGTCTCGTATGATCTCCATATTTTTCATTTTGTTGCCTGTAATTTTTATTTCAGTTTCCTATATGTACCGTACAACATTTTGATGTTTTTTTTAGAGTATGTGTGTACATTTTTAGCAATAATTTTTAAACGGAAATTTATGTTACAGAGTAGATAATTTATAATCGTGCCATTTTTTTGAAATGTATATTTTCCTGTATATAAATTTCCTGTCTTTTTTTTTTTTTTTTTTTTAATGATTTATTTGTGTGACAAAAATACCATTTTTTCACTTTTATTATCATTATTTAACTTTTTTCAATTAGATATTAGAATGAAATTATAATATTGTTTTAAAATGTTGTATGTGGTGATATAAAAGAAAAGGATAGAAGTAAACAGCAAGGGCCTTTATCATTATTAAGAAAGTCACATAGTCACAAAGAAAATCTTGCTAGCATGGAGATGAAAAACTAAACACATATTGGATAGCGTTCGGCACTAAACTCTAAGAGAAAGCGGAGTATGTGTGTATGTATGCCTCCTTCAGTCCTTACAGACTGAGAGAGAAACAATGATCATTCATAGTTTACGACCGTTCATAGTTTCTCTCAGAAGCTGTATGGACTGAAGAAGGCATACACACGTACTCCGCTATAACTTGGAAATTTAGTGTTGAAAGCTATCCAATATGTGTTAGTATTTTATCTCTGTGCTAGCAATATTTTCATCAAACCAAGGGACTCTCTTCACTATGGTAAGGCCCTAGCTGGTTTCCTCTATACTTTTTGTATATATCATCAACCTAACCGCGATAGTTTATTTTCCTTAATTTTGTTTATTTTAAAAAGTGTTTTTAAATTTCACACTTTGATATTTCTCAAGGATAAAACAAAACAGTTTTCTTAGCTGTATCATCAAAACTGATCATGCAAAAATATCACATTTTCTTTTTTGTTTCAGTAGTAGTAATATGTATTATTTTAATGCTTGAGAAATTTCAGATTTAATAATAAGTTGTTTTATTTAAAATATATATCGAGGGTGCTCCGCTATAATGTCCTAAGTCCACTTGACCTTGAAAAATAAAAAATCGTCGGATCAACCCCAAATTTTGGATTTATCCATTTCAGGTCATTTGCAGCAAAAAATATTTTTCAAGGTCAAATGGACTTAGGACATTATAGCGGAGCACCCTCGATATATATATATATATATATATATATATATATATATATTTAATTTTAAATTTTTTACGTAATTAAGTACAGTTAAATAGATATTATAACTCATTCTAGTATTAGCTATAATGTAATCATGTAAAATGCTGCTTCCAATGTTTGTAATATTTTTGAAGACTTTTGGTGTGTAAATAAAAAACTTAGGCTGTAGAGATTTACATTGCAAAACTAAACTAGGATATTTGCATTCAAAAAGTTATTGCCATTAACAGAATTTTTATCATAGCATTTGAAAATTCATGTGTTAATTATATTATTTATGGGTAATTAAATATATATTCTTAATTGTTCCTAATAAGAAACTTGAGTCAATTTTTAGAAATTAAACATTGATTAAAAGAAAAATACCATATTCTACCATAGTGAAGCCATGTAATTATAATATGCAGAATATCGTTTTGTTAAAACATAAAAATAAAAACAATTAAGAGCATTTTATTTTTATGCTTTTAAGATTTTTCAATTTTGAAACAACCTGAGTGTGCTATAATATAAGCCTTCATTTTAAAATTTTATTTTGACTGCAATGGCTCACAATATTTATGTAATATTTTTAAACTTGAAAATAAATATCTTGTATATAAATTTTAGTCTAACATTTTCATTGTCATATGTTAAAAATGTATTTAATAGAAGGAAAAAATTGGTTTATAATGCAAATCAAAGAAAGTAGTAAAACAATTTAATAAAACACATTGTATAGAAAATTACGTTAGTCCTACCTCCCATTATTTGTTAGGTTAAAGATTTTCGGGTAATTTAATTTTCTATATAACGTCATACACAGGGTCGGACTGGCACTCAAGGGGCCTCATTCACAAAAGAGGTGTATTCCCCTCTCTAGGGGCCACAAAAGGAGGTGTAACACCCTCGTTACGCACCTTTTGGGGCCTTAGGGGCCTCCAAACAGGGGGAAGCATGTCCGCTATTGCGGACTTGCTCTTATGGCCAGTCCAAGCCTGGTCATACAGTATAATTGTTAAACTAATATATTAAAAATCTGTTGATAATTCTCTTGCAAACGTGTTTATGTTTGTAGATTATCTTGTATTCATTGTTTTGTTGGGAAAAAAATGCTGTTTTAAAATAGAATAGAATTTTCATAATTTAATATGTAAAAATATTGTGTTGTTTAATTATAAAATAAGGAATGCAAATATCTTAAGTAAATATTTGCCAATCTGTGATTCTAATATGCCTCAGAACATCCTAGTCGTTTTTAATATTATCACGACTTAAAAACAATGAAAAATTTCTAATCAATCATGTTTATGTTATTTTTGTAAACAAAAGAATTAAGTACAACCAAAGAGAGTCTTTCTCATTTATTGCTGGTTCAATAAGATTTTTTTTTCTTGTTAGTTCATCTGGTGTAAGAAGCTTCCTCTGAAATATTTCTGCTCAAAATGTAATCAAAAGAACTGTAGCATATTGTATCTTTTGTAAATTTTGTGCATGTGTATTATATTATGAAAGTGTCAGATGTAAAAGCAGACATATGACGTTTGCTGCATGGTTCTTTTCTCACCTAATTAGGAAGAGCGCTTACAGCAAATGTCGAATTCTGCTTTTGCATCTGACATTTTGATATATTCCCACCCAAATAGTATGCATTTTTATGTCAATGCAGCTATAACATTCCAGGTTTCTCATACAGTATTTAGTATTGTCTAAAATTAACTATCTAATAACAAATATTTATGTAACATTGTAGTTAATTGAAAAAATGCAATATAATGGTAAAGGCAGTGGTAAAAAATATCGCGTTTTTATTGTGAGAGCGATAGTGTACTAGCTCTCTGATTGGCTATAGTGGGTTGCCACTAGCCCATCAGAGAGCTAGTTTACTATCACTGTCACAATAAAAACGCGATATTTTTACCACTGTCTCTACCTTTAAAAAAACAAAAAATAAATATTTATAGAACAAAAATGCCCTTTTATTGCATATAATTATGGAAAGCATAATAGTCAAATCTTTTTTTATAGTCTACTCTAGCTTTTATAAAAAAAACTCCTTATACAATTTTTTAAAGCATGCAACTTAAAAACTCCTACTTTACACTTTTTTTTTAATTGTTGTTTTAGAATTAATTGTATAATGCTACAGTTCAAAAGTTCTATGATATGTACTTTAGAAGCTAAGAATTTATAATTAAGTAGCACAATTTTCTTGCAGTTTTTTACACTGTTATTTCTCACCTCAAAACTATTGATATTATATATTATGCTTTTGTGTCTCTGTACTTATATAAATGCTGTTTTGGAATGTTGAAAAAAGAAGAAGAAGAAAAAAAAAGTAATTGTTAAAAATTTTATATCACAACTAATTTGTAATTTTACGTGGGTTTTTAAAAATAATTATAAAAATAATAAAATATACATTGCATTAAATTAAATATATTTTTTTTTTATTTATTTATAAAACTGTACAACATAAAAATAAATTAAAACATTATAATATATAATAATAAACCAACAACAATAGTATTTTTGTATGAGCACGAGCAGGAGAAAA
Source organism: Ecdyonurus torrentis (assembly GCA_949318235.1). Classification (NCBI taxonomy): domain Eukaryota; kingdom Metazoa; phylum Arthropoda; class Insecta; order Ephemeroptera; family Heptageniidae; genus Ecdyonurus; species Ecdyonurus torrentis. The sequence continues at coordinate 11,874,247 of OX439132.1, read as the reverse complement.
ATACAGTATAAAACCCAACACCTTATTAAATTTTGGCCTACAATTGTGTAATACATTGTAGTGAAGTCCCCTTATTTAAAGAAATTTGTATATGATGATGGATTTAGAAAAATGAGGAGAAAAAATATACAACTTTTTGTTGATTGTTGCTTTATATAAATATTGATTATTTCAAGTATATTTTTTCCTGTTTTCCATATGATAATACATTCTTAAATATAACCTCATTATAATATTCAGTAGTTTTTAAATTATAATCGTTTTTATTTATTTTATTTATTATTATTATTTTTTTTTTTTAGAACTAAACGTGTTTTAAAAAAGTCCTTTTTGTTTTCGTTATTATCAAAAATATAGTCAAAATATTCAAAATCAGCATAATACAATCAACTTAACACATTACTCTAAATGATTTGAACTTATTTTAGAGGGAACTATTTATAGCAGACCCCACTATAGTAATAAATTAAATTTAAAAGCCGCAACATCGTCCAACATAAGACAATTTTATTCTTCAAAGATCTTCTGGAAAATAAAACAAAAAATCTTGGACGAGGAATATTATCGATTCCTGTGTGCACCTATATAAAACTATAATACTTATTCAAAAAACAAAGAAAAATGTCTTTGGTTTTTAGTCCATGTTGCACGAATATACATTGAAATGGTTAATCACGTTTCGGTGTACAGATATATTCAGAGCAATACCTTTGAAAATTAATAAAATTAGAAATAAATAAAAAGCACTATAATGATTTCTAAAAACTATACGTACAGCTATTATTTTCCATTTATTTATTTATTTATTTTTATTATTATTATTATTATTATTATTATTATTTTTTTTTATTATTATTTTTTATAGAAGTCAGAAGTAGATATATTACGAGTATATCATATGTAATACAAAGTGAGAATTTGTCATTACTGCTCGAGCGTAAAATTTGCTTTTCACTAGCAAAATTCAAGCGCCTCTTTATTTTTATTTGGAAAATGTTCATGCTTTATAATGATAAATTTTATTAATTTTTTGGAATATTTGCTCAATAAATCTGATTATACTTGGGTCTAAATTTAATGGTATGTTTGTCGATCTGCAGCTTCGCCTGAGTATTTAATTTTATGTTGACGCACGAGTTCTTCAAATGAGGGTGTTCCGTGTTTGCGAACCGCAGCACTGAGTCGCGACGCAAGGTAACACGCCATGAAAACTGCAACCGCGAGGAGACCTCCTAGAACTGTCGCAACTCCAAGAAAAGCTCCACATCCTTCATCAGTTAATCGAGCACTCTCCAAGCATTCTGAAAATAATCGAAAAGTTTTTAACTTCACACAAAAATCAGTCAGTGTTTTAATCAGAAAAATATAGAAGCGTTAAAAGTTGTAGCATTTGCTTTTTTTTTTTTTTTTTTAATGCTTCATTGAGCTAAAACGAATATTGGGCGTATAATTTTTTTTAATGTGTATTATTTATCGTAGATATGAATACCACACTTAATTTGTCGTATGAATGGTTTATTTATCAATTTATCATATTTTGTGGTATAATTTAAAATTAAATGACTAATTAAAATTAAAGCAACTCAAAAATAGGTACTCGACTCCGTTTATGTAATCAAGTTTTTTTTTTTTTTTTTAAGTGTTGGTGACATATCGCGTGTCTAAAATTAAAATTTGAAGTCAACAAACGTACCGTTCTCCTTCATAAGCACGGTGTACGCAATGTTTTCACCAAATTTGGCAAAGTGAGAATCTGTTTCGTTTTCTGCAGAGTCTGCGTCAGGTCCAGATAATCTTCTTTGTTGACGCAAGGTGACTGTCTCTGCGGTCGCGTTGCTCTCGATTTCACGACGACGACGTCCGTGGCCAGAGGGCTCGAATAAGTCAAGGCAGAACTCCTGAAACATCGTGTGTAAAATAAAAAGCCATTTATTGAGATAAATAAATTTAAGCACGTGACTTTGTTTTACATTTGCATCATCAATAAAAAGATTTTGAATGCAATTTTTCATTACATAATTAATATTATCTTATTTTGAATGGAAAAATCGCATTATAAGCTAAAAATCTTAATTTTTGTCATTTAAATTGTTTATAATTGTTTCAGATTTTAAATAAACCAACTAAAACAAATGTTTATCATAAGGAGTGGAGGAGCTGCTCTGTTAGAAAAAAAAATTAAACCCACAGCAAATAAAACGATTATTTGTTGTTAACGTCAAAAATTTCTGTTGCGAATAATAATATTTCATTACAATTAAAGGTATATAATAAAATTGAATATTTCAAAATTTAAGCTGTCTATAAAATATAACAATTATTTTTAATTACTTTGTTTAATTTTTCTTTTACGTTTCCTTAAGCATTGAATAAGTTCAAGTACCTGTATACGTATAGTAGTATAACAATGTAATAATAATAATAAAAGTATCACCGTAAAAATAATTTAATTATCAGACATATATGGAATTAAATATGATGATTAATTTACGTATCAATTTATTTTAAAGCAAGAGATTCCGGGTACAAATTAAAATTTTAAATTTAATTAGTAAATTAATAACAGGAAATTTTAGGTATCACATAATACATTAATACTAGATATCCAAAATATGAATGCATATTGGGTGATATGCATAATAAATACAGTCATGGCAACCCTAATATGCATTCAAATACCCTAGATTTTACAATTATAACTGCTGTAACATAATAATATAGCAGATACTTCCTTTACTATGAGATACTTTTAAATTACTCTATCATGTGAGAAGGTAGAAAGGATTGTAAATTTATCTAAATTGACTTACAGCATTTTAAAAATAGGGATTCATATAGCATGTGAGAGATGAGTTTTATTTTTTAAATTTCATAATGATTCGAAGTGTTTTTATTAAGAAATTCAAACTGTAAATATTGTCATTAACAGAACTATGATAATACTAAGAAAAAGTTTACTATACTATGATATCTGGAAAAATCAGTGCGTTCTACAAAAATTCATAATGGCAATTTTTTTTTTTATGTTGTACTTCTATTAAATTTTGGACCTTCTCTTTAGCATAATGCAGCAGAGTCTTAAAATGCTCATTTTATTTTAAACTTGAAAAAAAAAAAATATTAAATTAAACAATATTTTCATATACAATATACAATCATATTTTGACACTTACGGGTTGACAATCTGCTGCGTCCATGCAAGCCTTGATCTCCGAGTGGATCCAGAGGGTGGATCTTTCTTGCATGGTGCTCAAGAGGAAAGCCTCAAAGTCTAGGAACACCTCATGTGCACGGTCGCGATACCTGGCAGGCTGGTGAGGTATGATGGTAGATAAATCACGGTTGCGGCATCTAAATTAAACAAAATATAAAATATGATATGATGCGATATTAAAAGAAAAATATGGTTTAAAATAAAGTTTTTATTGAAAATTCATTCACCGTTGCTTAATAATTTTTTTATATATCAATTGAAAAACCCTGCATAATTAATTAAATTGGCTCAAAGACCTATAGCTAATTATATAATATCAATTAGCTTGTATGATCACTGCATTCACCGCAGTGTGATGTTTTTATTTGAGAAAAAAGTGTACAAGTAATAGAGGTTTCACTTGAAAACATTTTAGCGATTTTTTTTTCTTCTTCCCAATGTCTTGAAAATATATTACATCAAAAATATAATATATCTCTCTCGCTCTCGCTCTCTGTATTATTATATACAATAATTAATATTATTTATTTTTAATCTGGAATTTAACACGTCTATTTTGATTCTAAAAAAAAAAAAAAAAAAAAAAAAAACTTGTTTCTATTTAAATATAAATATATATATATATATATATATATATATATATATATATATATATATATATATATATATATATATATATATATATATATATATATATATATATATATATATATATATATATATATATATATATATATATATATATATATATACTTAGAGTTTAGAGTATAATAAAATAATATTACGGGAAATTTAAACATTGTTATAATGCAGTTATTGACATGCGTATCATTTCATCTCACACTCTTTTTATTGTTATAAAGTAGACGATGAGATGGTCACGCTTTATAGAGAGAAACGTGCTGTATATATGTGTTGTATTATTGTTGTTGATTATTTATAAAGTTAATCTACAAAAGATTGAACTATATCAACTATGAAGATATTAATAGCAAAAGTAACAGTAATTTAAGATATGCTAAATAAAATTAAAAGCGTTTAATTACGATTCAATCACGTGTGTAACAATACGTGATAATTACTGTAGTATGAATAAGTATGATATCTCATATCTCATATGAGAATTTTGAAATAACACCTGTTACCATATGTGGCAAAATAATAATTATAACACCAATAATTAATATTGGAATTGGTCACTGTTAGATAGATATATACGGTAATTAACTGTATTGTTATATAATTTTTTATCTGCCAATTATTATATATTTTAAAACTTTACAGTTATAGAGTTTTATAGTTTAAAAATTACATATATTGCCGAATTCGAATATTATATATTATATACACACTTTTGAGTATTGTAACTATTAATTAATAAATAACAAAATTGTAAGCAATTATAGCTTAATGAAATGATTCATAATGCTTTAATTTCTAATTAAAGTTATAAGTTTTATTGATGATTCAATTTTTTCATGTAACGAGTATATATATTTTTTTTTCTCCGAAAAAAAAATATCTATACGATAAAAAACAACATTTAATGTAAATTAAAAGAAAAAAAAATCGTGTTCTTGAAACTATTAAAAATAAATAATATATTTCTTGATTCTTATTTTATTATCATCAAAACACTCTATTAAAAAAATTATTCATAATATGTTACACTCACCCGTCCTTGACGAGGTACACATGACCTTGAACGTGAGGGTTGTCTGGGTCAGGAGAAACGGTCACCTCCATCAGTTTCACGTATTTCCAAGCTGTAATCACGATAAATAAATACTAATATAATCATGTAATAATTGCAACCAATTTTGCAGTTTTATGAATTGTACGACAAAATAACATTTCATTTTTAAACTATAATTACTAAATCAAAGTTCACGTACTAAATAGTAATTAAAAATATATTAAATTTAATTTAGTAGTTTATATATGGATATAAAATTTATAATGAAAAAAATATTTCCTGGTTACTTGTTGTTGTTTTTTATTAAAGAATTTTTTGTTCACTGTGTTCCTTGGTTAACAAAAAGTTACAAAACCATGACGCTTTAAAAAACAATTAATAAGATGATGATAATTACTGTATAAGCTCATGCAACACTAAAATAAAAAAATGTGTAAGAATAGAAAGAAAAAAAAAAAAAAAAAAAAAACTTACCAGAGTGTGGGTTGATGCGAGCACGTAACTGTAATTTGGTTCCAATTTGCACCGCCTGTTCTACTGGAAGTTCTCCACCCACTTGTAGGGAGGCACCAGGTGTGGGGGTGGATGGAACAGTCGTCTTGTTGCGTGAAGGTGCTTCCTTGTAAAGAGCGACTTCATATTCTAGAGTGCCTGGTTTTTCTTCAACCACGCCCGAGACGCGTGCTCCACTTGCACTAAAAAAAAAAATATATATATCTTACATTAAATTTTTTTCGTCACGTATATGATTCTTATATTTAAGTGCTAAAATTTTCATAAATTAATTTGCGTATAAATTCTTTTTAAGAAAATTTTCCAAGCTCCATCGAATCTCAATTTAGGGGTAGAGGTTGTGACTTGTGACTAAATTATTTTATATCACATTATAGTATGATAGCTATAGTAGTAGTTCTTATTTAATATATCATAATAATGTATTTTTCCAATGATTTTTTTAATAAAGACGATTTATAATAATTTAATATATATTACAATATGATTTTATATATTAATGTCAATTTAACTATTTGTAGTATGTAATAAAATAACTTCATAAGAGTCCATCTGCTGCTCTAGTTCTATACGCTTGATTATTACTCAATGTTTATTTTATGTGACTAAAATCATTATGATGTGTTTAAGTTATAATTTACATTGTGCTTTTTTTTTTCTCATTGTTATTAATTTGATATGTGTAACTCGGTCACTAAGCACTAGCACTAGTAACAGTTTTTTTTTTACAAAAAGATAAAACAAAAATTGGGGGTAAAAAAAAATCCGCTACTGTTTTGTACAAGATATATTAGTGGACAATTCATTTTTATTTTGAGTGCCGTTGCAAAGTTTTTGTTTGAGTTTGCACGCATGTGTAGTGACCATGCATAGGCATTGAAAATCAATTTGTAACAGTATAGAGAATCTAGAAAGAAAGAAGAAGAAGAAAAAAAAAGTTTTTGCGACAAAAGCTATTATATTTATTTCGAGAATTAATAAGTATTGTTCACGATAATATCCCGATTGAGTTTGGGCAATCGTTGTAAAAATATGCCCGTTGCTCGAGTACGAAACTGTACACAATTTTCTGAGTCTATTAGATTAAAATTCTATATCACTTGAATGAATAAGTTTGAATAAGAATTCATAAGAATATCAAAAATAAGTCAACAAAAAATCAATGAATTATGAACACATAAAAAAATGTGTGCAGCATTTAATCTCATAATTCAAAAAGATAGCAAATTTTTGAAGAGAACCATGACTAATTTTGTTTTCATTAAATTGACTTTAAAAAAAAAGTATTCACTGAGTCATATTAAAAATTGTTTTTGATTGTTATTTTCGTTATTTTGACAGCAAAACCTATAGTGTCTGTGTAGATCAAATCTACCTCCCACGCCGTGCATACGTATATATAACTGTTATTTATTTATTTTGATATAATTTTTTTATTAATTATAAACTCTTCTCGACCTAAATATTATACACAAAAACATACAGTTTACACACACAGTAAAATTTCAAAGAAAAACAACATTAACAAAAATTAGAAAAGTTTAAATTCAGTTGAGATTAATAAAAATTATATTGCAAGATCAGACTGTCTTTGGTCAAAACTTTTAAATTCTTATTTTCTCACAGATATAATGTGATATGTAATGTTAAATTAAAAGTTACGTAAGTGCAGTAAGATAATATATATTATATAGTGTAGTATGATAATATGATGTAATTTTACTACGAAATCGGAAAATTTATCGTTTTTATTACGTGTTGAGTTAAATTAGTTACATTTGTTTCTTGAAATGGAATAGTTTTGTTAAGAATCTTATTTTTAATTAAAAGTTCTAATTTTTCAAATGTATGCCTCTTCTTCATTTTTCACACTATAACCAGATAATTTTAGCTGATTACTCTTTTATTTACTCATTTCTTTGCGCAATAACATTTTTAGTATGTGAAAAATATCGGTACAATTAAAGATAAAAAAAAGTGTCCACCTTTTAATTTAGAATAACTAGATCAGGTAAATTACGCGGATTAAAAAAAATGCATGAAAAAAGGAATTTGCCAATGTTGCAGAAAATTGCACTAAAAATACTTACAAGCTTCCTGCGAATCCTGCTGCCTTGTGTTGGGTGACAATGGGCTCGGGAGGTCGGCACATAAGAATGAGTTCCTGATCAGCCAACATAACGACTCCAGGAAATTGTGGGAACCAAAGTCGTAAGTGAACCGCACCCTGAAATATATGTTCATAAAGTATCTTGTTATTTTGTCTTACTACTTTTTTTATATTGACGTTATTGTTATACATACCAATTTGAACCAAATAAGTAGTAGAGCAGTAAGTATAAGGTGTGTGCAAATTAGTTTCGTTAGTTAAAAGTTAAAACACAAAATTTAACAGTAATAATTTTTTATATAGTATATGTTTATATAATTTTGCACTAAATGAGCAAGTAAGAGTAAAATGTTATTTCATAGCAAAATCAACATATTGTCAAAAGTTTTATGAAAAGACAAAAGATTTGGTGTGGTATTTGGTACTGGAACATTAAACTTGTGAATGTCGAATCTTTAAAATATTAGGTTGTTAACTTACGTTTCTTTTGACAACTCCACATCTACTGAAATCGTTGACAAGCATGTTGTATGTCATGTCAGTTGGGTCAGCAGGATCCAGTCTGATTTGACAGTAAGGATCAGTTGCAGGGTCAACTCTGCGGTCATCAGCAAAGAGCGGAGAACCTCGGAAACCACTGGGTTTTCTTAATCTTGCTGAAATTTGATCCCTACTGCCTCCCTGAGATGTAAAGCTACATTGGAGATCGGAAACTGCACAAAACATGACAAAGTTCTTCGTTAATTTACCTTTTTATACTTATAATTAATAACTATTCAAATTCATTTTCCATTAATAACTTGTAAACTTTTGCATTGGTAGTCTTTTCTGTGTATTTATTTGATATTGCTCTTGTAGAAAAATTGCTTTTATATTCCAATTTCTATGAAAATATATTTTGCTATATATGAATGTATTTATTCGTATTCATGATAATAATACTTTTGATTGAAAACCAATTGAAATAGCTAAAAAAGCAATTAGTTGCAGCATCATTGTTTCGCAACACGTATGTTAAGATCCAAGCATTAATTTTTTTATCGAAATATAAAGAGCTATGTTTAATCATTTCATTAAATGCAACTTTTAAACAATTTTACACATCATTCATTATAATCCAAAAGTAATTTAATAGATATAATTTTTTATTTCCTTTGCACGTAAATACACACTGTAATTTGGTATTCTTAATATGTTAGTGTCTTTTTAGACACTAAATAATAATTCAAAGGAACTTAATTAGTAAATAATTTGATTTTATTAAACTTGCAAACACTTATTTTTTAAACTATAGTTTATACTTAATTCAATCCCATATATTTTCTATAATTTGTAAAATCTATTAGAATTGATATAAATAATAATAATAATAAAAAGAAACGTCATGATTTGTTGATTATATTGTCTGGTCATCAATATGATTAAAATCTAATTATAAAGAATTTTTAGATATTACATCATAACTATTTAATTAATTAATCATAGTTTTTTTTCGTATACAAAAGTTATGCTCTAATCCATTTACAAAGAAAAAATATTTCTTGTCTACAAAAATTACGCTCCAATTCACGTGACTAAAATCACATTAATTTTTCACAGATGTTATATTGAATTAATTAGTTATATAATTATTATATAACAAATGAAAATATACAAATCATTAATTACAGACGAATCATTAGGTTTGAACTCACCATCATAGTCTTGCGCTGATGCCCAACTCAACACCTGAAATCACAAATAAATACATTTTTTTTAGAGTTAGCCGGAGAATTTTCCATATTTTTTAGTATCGGAAAAAGTACTTTGTTGTATGGCAGAAAAAATAATAATAAAATAACACTCCCCTCCCCCTTATTTTACTTTTGTTGCAAATTAAAGGTTTACTATGGATTACATCATATGTAGTATAATACTATAATTATACTCAAACACTTTTTGTTCTCCACAATCTTTAATCATAAAAATTGCAATGAGGAAGACTAAAAAAAATTAGGGGTAATTTTATTTCATATTCTAAAAGAGGATATTATCCTAAATCGATTGATGCGCGCATTTCTAATTTTTTAGTTTAATAAGTATTTTTAACTAAAATTTGAAAATAAAGAAACGACAACACAGGTGACAAATTATGCATGTGGGAATAGGAAAATTTATCAACCGTGATGTCATTTCGCTACCTTCAAAAATTAATTTAAAAAACTTATTTAACGTAAATAAAAATTTACCTATTTATCTATTTAAAAATATGTCCTCTTAATTTAGATCCCTTAATTTAGTTTATTCTTCCACATTTCTAAACATTGTAAACAAAAATACAGTATGCAAATGCAATATTTGTATCGTGAAATAAATATGACTGCATGAAATTAAAATAATTATAATCGGGGGAAATTACATGCCATCAAATTTACTACGCATATGAACTTGCCTTTTAACAATAAACTATAATATAATTATGTCATATTTTTACATTATTTCTTATTGATTATATCTATATTTATCATTAAATCTTTATGTTATTGTGTATAAGAACTTGACCCTTTATATCATATCTTATTAAAAAAAGGAAGTTGATATATAGTATTGTTATTCATATTTAAGACATAAAAATAATAATCTGTTATTATTTTAATGCAAATATTATTCATGTCAGTTGTAAAGTAATGTAATTATAATTTGCATTTACAGTATACATGATAGTAATACGTTATACCAACATTTATGGCCTACTTACTATACTGTATTGTTTCAATCTACATTAAAAATTTTATTGTTTTTTATTTCAACCAAATAAAAACAGTTTATCTGCTACCAAAAAAAATTATATTTATAGTATAAAAGAATGATATTGCAGTGCCTTTCAAATATCATACGTTTTGACTGCATTTTTTTTTCTTCGTTTTTGTTCTTTGTTCTAACTTCCAAAAAACACACACAAAAATAACGAAAGAAATTCTAATGCAATTCCTGCAATTATGCTGCATTTTTGTTTTATAACATAATTTTTGTTATTTTTATAATTACTGAAACCATTGTACTGCGTATAACATTTTTTTTAATGCTGTGCAGGATAAATATTATTGAATATTGCATAAAGCCATAGACCACATAAAACAACATGTGCAACGAAATGGGATCTTCAAAACTGATGTCAATTTTTACCAGAACGTTAATGTAACCCCACGAGAGAGCGTGAAAAAACTGTAAAGTATGCAATTTGTGTGAAAATTCATGTTTATGACGTCAGAAACATGCAAAAATTAGTATGAAAATGTTGTGCGGGTTGCATAAATTGAATTTTCTGATCACTGCTACGGGGCTACTATTGGGTTTTGAGACAAACTAATGTTATTTATGTAACTCCCATCAAGTGTTTTGTAATATAAATGCTTATGTTTTTCTCTGGTCTATTTATATAAGTGTGTTGCTATGAATAAATTTTGTTGAAATTGAGCTAGTAATATTATTATACGAAATTATTTTTGCCTTTTTCTTTCTTTCTTTCGTTCTTTTCTTTTTTTCTTTCTTTCTTTTTTTTTTTTTTAATAAAAAAAAAGGATAAAATATATGACACGATACTGCAAACAATGAAGAAACATATGATTTAAAATGGCCTAGTGACCAGTCATTTTAGTAGGTGGATTTCTGAGGCGTGAAGTTGTTAACTTCCTCTTATATGCACTGACCCGAGAATGTTTGGACCAAGAGGTAAAGACTGTGAAGGTAAGTAAGCAGAAGTAGCTACTGCTAAAGTTTTAGCTACCGCTACACGGCACACGTCCTTATATATATTTCACGCAAATAAATTCATATTCTTCAAAACATGCGTGCGTGCAGTCGTAAATTACTTAAATTAAGACAGTTATATATTTGAAAATTTCTATGCTTAAAATATTTTATACTTATTGCAATTTGTTTGTTAAGATTTATAAAACAGATTTCTAGAAGAAAAAAATATATATAACAAAAGAAATTCATATACGATAATTTTTACATAAATGAAAAAAATTAGCGTTTGATTTTAATCTTTTATCTTTGTGAATAAAATATCATATTAAAATAAAATGTTTATAATATCAGATATATGCTTTTTATCACATATACTATACTGATGCTAAAAAAAATGCAATCATTAAAAATTACCAAGGCCTGTATTAATTTACACTGCTTTCTTATAAAGTAATGATATCGTTAGGAGATTATAATTTTATCCTTTTCTTCTTATTTCTTATCTATAACTACTATCTCTGCGTCACCCATTTAAAAGATTCTATAAATAAATTATAGGTATATAATTTTTACTGTTGCCACAATAAGAACTTAATGCATTATGTTATTATTGCAAAAATTTAAAATTTAAATTTCATATATAATAAATACATAACGTTATTATTTTATTTATAAAATTATATTTAGTAATAATAATAATAATAATACAGGTACAGATAATTAAATGCAGTGTAAAATTTTACACATTAAAATTATAAGAGTATTTAAAATATAATAGCATATAATAAAGTAATGAAATTTATAATCATATGGTACGTGTAAAATTTTTGACTGCGATTTCCGTATTATGTTATAACATGAGCGAACATATCAGCTGTATATTTTCTTTAGTTATTTTGTGTACAGTTAATAACTTATACTTAACATATGCATTTAATTTAGTGTAAAATTATTTCTATAAATATCCGTTTAAAAAAGAGTACTATTATTATAAATATATATTATAAAAAAATCGTATGAATGTTAACAGCTAACTAAATTTATAATGTATAATTTTTCTTCTAATTACGAATGCCAATATGTTACAAATTAATTTAAAAATTACCATTTTAACGTTATTTTATAATTAGATAAATATATAATAATTAAAATTTTACCTTTTTTTATTGAAAAGTATTAAATCTATGAATATTCATCTATTTATGTTTAATGAAATTTATCTAATGATGAATTAATGTTACTATAAAAATGCAAAAAACTAAAATTACGAAATTTCATTAAAATAATGATAATGTAAATAAATGCATCCTAATATTAATATAATGCATATGTGTATTGAAACATTTGTATTAGAAATTATAATCAAAAAGTAATCAGGAAAACGTATGATTTTAATTAAATTGAATTGTTTAATAATGTAATGAACGCATATGATATTATTATACTGTAACTGTATATAGACATAAACATTTTAGCAAACGCACACATTACAGATTCAGTAAAATGGATTTCATGAGACATTCGAGTTTTATGCCATCAAAAAAAATATAGCTCTAATTTTGCATGATTTATGTATAAATAATAATCATATTTAATAATAATAATTTCAAATGAGGATGCAATGAACTTTGTCAAATTAATCATTTTTAAAATGCATTCATTTAGACGTGGGAGTGGGATTATTATAAAAAATTACGTAAAAAAGCTCTTTTTTTTTAATAATAATTTTAGGACATATTTATCAAGAATAGAGTTAAAACAAATTAGTGACTTTTCTCATGTATTTTAGGAAACATCATAATTATTATTATTATATAATTATGAAAGATAAAAAAAGGATGTTTTATTGTTAAAGTAGACATGTAAATTTTTTATTATTTCATCTCTTTAAAACGTCGTACTAGATTTTATATTTTCCCGTTTTTCATTGTCATTGTGTCTGCTTAAAACATAATGTTAAGTAGTTCTACTGACTTGTCAAATTTAACGGATTGTGTAATCTCATTATTATTTTAATGTTCAAAAGTGCTTATATAATTTGACTTATAACAACAAAGTTGTAAAAAAAAAAAAAAAAAAAAAAAAAAAATAGCACCTATTCTTTTATTTTTATGTAAAATAATAATAACAAAAAGAATTTAAACCTATTTTTTAGAGGAGCATAATATAAGTGAATACTATAACATAAACTTTAAAGATAACATAATATATAATATATTTTATATAAATTATAAATTACGTAACTTATACTGCATTCACCAATTCCTATATAATAATAATAATAATAATATAGATTTATTGAGCAAGTAAATTACACAGACATAACAGTCAAAGTCACAATGATGCATTTGCTCAAAAGGATAATTAAAAAGGCAAAGCCCATCGAGTTAATTATCCATTAGTAAACATAAAGTAGATTATACATGTTTTAAAAACAAAGTTTAATATTGCAGAACACAAATGTTGCTATGTTGTAATAACATAAGTAATAACGATGGACATCTTAACTCCACTTCTCAGAAGCTAAGTGTACAAATATGAAAACTGCATAAATAAATTATGGTTATTAAATTTATACTTAATTTATATATATATAAAAGTTAAAACTATTGTCTCTCATTAACCATGTCATTTTTATGATATTTTATGAGGTAAATTATAAAAAAAAAGTTTATTCAATTGCCTGGATTTGTGTTGCATTAATATGGAGTCTTACATTAATTAAACCCCACAATATATTTTCGTAACAAACATATTATGCAATTTTTAATTTTTGATGTATTTACAAGTATTATTTGTATTCCATATAATGTTCAAAGGATTTGAGTTCTCAATTACGGATGTAATGGGAAAATAAAAGAGCTTAAGTGTTCTATAGTTATTAAATCTCTGAATTAAAAAACAATAATCGAAACTTCATTATAGTAAAATATAATATTAAAAAAAATACAACAACAATATAATGATCTATACATAATTTAATTATAGAACAATTAAGTCCTTTTGTTAGGTATGAAGTGCAATGAGTATCAAAAGTAATTTTGCTCTTAGTTATTATATAATATTCCCATGCTTGTTATTTTATTTAGAACTTCTTCTTGCTTTTTTAACAATAACAAAATAATGATTTATATTTTCTCAAATATTAACACAGTCCCTTTTTTTTAATATAATTTCATTTCTGCCTATTTCCTTTGTATGGATCTCAACATCAGATCTAGTTTATGTACGCTTAAATTATTATTATTATTTTTTTTTTTTACCAACATAATCATAATTGCATGCCTATATAATAAAAAAATTGAAACAAGATCAAACAGACGAAATATACAAAATTAATTGTTTTTCTTAAGAAAAAAAATTGCAAGACAAGCAATCACTTTTTAAAGCAAGTATTTTTATTATATCATTTTTTTTTGTGTTGGCCGTGAAATAAAAGCTTTAATAATTTTTCACTCACTTAAAATTTTTAATATTTTGAATGCAATTCATGCGTCGCTGACTTATAAACATATTTCTATAGAGAACATTTAATATGAACTTAATCAATTCGCTGCTGGATTCTATGTTCAAATTGCTTCTTTATGTATTCATATTGTGGAACCAATGTTATATTTTTAAAAATTATTCGTTAAAAAAAAGTAAAATGAAGAAGAAGGAGAGACAGAGAGAATAAGAGAGAGAGAGAGAGAGAGAGAGAGAGAGAGAGAGAGAGAGAGAGAGAGAGAGAGAGAGAGAGAGAGAGAGATGAAGAATATGAGCTCCTGTCATGTTATAATATTTATACATAAAATACACACTACAGAAATTTTATTCAGTTGAATGATCGTTGTTTTATATTTCATTGTGACCTGAGTTTTTATCTATTCAGGTCCATTTTTATATCTCCTTATGACAAATTAGGTGCGTATAAAGTATAGTTTCTTTTTTAATTTTATTATTATTTCGACAAATCATTGTTTGTCATAAAAGCAACATTTGCATAAATAAATATACACCTAGCCAAAATAAGTTCAGGGACTTTTATAACCGGATGCACTTTTTTTTTTCAAACAATTTTACCCAGATAAATATCAAAACTTTGATTGGTGATCAAAATAATATTAAAGTTAATACTTGTTAAATTTTATTCTCTTAACTTGATTGTAATCCAAGAAAAGGGGGTGCTTTCGGTTGAAATAACCTATCATCCTGTTTTTGCAATGATTTAAATCGGGTAATGTTTTTTTGGTTATCCATGCACAATTGAAATTCAATACGGCATAAAGTTAAGTCAATGTAAAAAATAAGCTCATTGTGAAGTATACCTAAACCTAATGCCTTTTTCACACGGAGCAAATGTTGCAATATGTAATAAATATGATTTGCATAGAAATTTGTTGTTTTCAATAGAGATTGCATACAATTGAAGTTATTGAATATAGAAAATATTGCATTAACATGACTGAAAAGTAAATAGTAAATACAAAGATTACTATAAACAAAGGTAAAAACTTTATTATAATATGCTATGGTGAATATTATTTAATTGTTCTTGCAATTTTGAAATTTATAATATATTATGTAGATTGATACTTTTAAAGTATTAATATAATAAAATATATAGTGGTAAATCAAGGTCTTCCAACATTAATTAAATTAAATTTGAATTCTAGGAATTTTTTTTTGTATTAAACTATATAATTAGAGTACTCTATATATAATTTATAAAGTTCATAAGAACTTTTAATTATTTTATGTATATTATTAAATGTAATTAAATAATTTCAAAAAAAAATGTTTGCAAGCAGTAAAATTATTAATAATAACAAAAAAAAATGTGATTTTATTGTTGAAAATAAGCAAAAATTAATTTACCATAACAATAATATGTAAGCACGATCTTTATACCCGTTTTTTTATGTGATTTGTTTTTAGAGTTATAATTACATTAAAGTAGAAAAATTATGAACTTTTATTAGAAAACGTTGAAAAAAAATGTAAGCAGCACGTGTTAACGTCCTTATTTATAGCTATTCATATTTTTTGTTGATATGCTTATAGTTTGCATCAAAAAGCAATTAATTTGAGGTAATTAAATAGTAAATAAACAAAGCTTTTATTAAGTTCGTTGCTTTTTTTATAGATTAAATTTTCATCTGTATTTATACACACGGAAAGAATAAATAACGTAATTTATGCTGCGTTTATGTCATCATATAAATAATACTAAATCAGAACAACAAAAATAATTATGCTGTACAGTATGATATTTATGCTTTGTAACATAGTAATTATGCAGTATAGCATTATGCTGTATTGAACAAATTGTGCTGAAAATGAGCTAGCATAATTATTACGTATAGTTATTTTTGTCCGTGCAGTAATAGTTTTTTTTTTTTTTTTTTTTTTTTTTTTTGTAATCTAAAGAAAGAGTTGCATTTGTATTCAATAAAAATTTATCCCTATACTAATAATTTGAAGGGTTTAAAACATTTTAAAAAACAACATCACGTAAGGTAGTACGTGGTGCAGTTTTCGGAAATATATAGAAGTGCCTGTACGATAAGTGTCCCGCCACACAAGAATGCAAAATAAGTTATCTACTTTACAGGCGTTAGAGATGACCGTCGAGTATGGTTCATTGCAATAATTGAACTAATAAGTGTTGATGTAATCAGTGGTTATTTTTAAATACTTATTGCAAATACACATATAAAATTATTTTGATGTTGACTTTTCACATTTGAAAAAGAAACACTACCCAAATAATCATGGAGGTTTTAAACTGAATAAAAATATATATTATATGACGATTCTGTCCCAATTTTAAATTTATATATTATATTTTGTTAAATTTAAAATTTAAATTTACACAGGTATCTTAAATAAAATTTAGATTAAAAATAAAATTTAAATTTATGAACCATTAACTGTAAATTATATATAAAAATAAAAAAACTTCAAATTTATTAAGCCAAGAGTATATAAGTTATATGAATAATATCATACAATAACATTTTAAATTAAAACTGCACTTACCTGTAATAATAAAACCAAAATAAAAGTAAAGTTGTAACAACTTAATCTTGATTCACATTCCATGTTTAATAATACAGTAATGATAAAAACACTTAATTAAAAAAAAAATCACTATTATAAGAAAATATAGAAGATAAAAAAACAGAAGTATATGTTTGTTAGTTGTTTGTCTTGTACTGACTGACTAAAACACACTCTTGCACTTTACCTTAACTTGGTAAAGGAAGACGAGTACTGTGATTTCATTGGCGGTCATCTAAGCGCGAAAGATGATGCACCACCACACTACAATTGAGCCGCTATCTTTTTAGTTATACTTTGTTACGTACTTAACGTTCCCTCTTCCATTTCTCCTCTTTCTTTATCAACATTGACAAAAGTAGGGACAAAAATCATAAGAACAAAAAAAAAAAATGACTTTTACTCATTAAGAGAACATCATACTATAAGATATTAATTTAAAAAATGAAAGGTTACTATAGGACAGAGAAAGGTATTGTTTCATAAAACCACACCCTGTTTAATTAGCAACGTATAGTGAATATAATTTTTTTTAAATATTATTTACTAATTAAATGACACTTTATTATCCTGGTGTGTTTTTTTACTCCTTACTTCTTTTAATACCGTTGTAAAACATAAAAAAAGATAATACTTTTGACACTTAAGGAAGAAAGTGCAACTACTAAATTAAAAATTCTTGCATTTTTGAGACACTCAAATTAAATTATAACTGTACATTTAAAATAAAGATTATTGACATTACTATTGTTTCTATACATTTATTTTTGAAACAATTAAAAGTTATTTGAACTTTTTTTATATTATTACACGTCTGTTTAATTATTTTTAGTATTATATTATATGATTTATAATGTAATGTAAAATGTAATTACAGAAACATTAAAAATTTGTACAAATAATGTAAAAGTGTAGTTAATGTAAGTGGAATCATTTTGCTAAATAAATAACTTTCATTTGGGTATTATTAATTTGAGTTCCTGGATAAGTTACAAAGAAATTTATTATAATAAAGAAGAAATAAGTAATAAAATTCAAACATCAAGAAATAGTTCAATATTAATAATAATTATATTTAATATAAAAGCCATTAATTAGTGTTATTTAAACAAATAACAAACATATTGTAATGCATTTTCTCAACGTCAAACCCTTAATTGAATAGTTACATTTATAACACATTTTGGGAGCCTTCTATCAGGATGAGTCAAGTCTTGAAAATATAGCCCCTGTGGCCTACTTTTAAATTTCTTTCTAGTAAAAATAAAAAATAAAATAAAAATCACTGTTTGTTAAAGGCTAAAAAAAATGCAGTTTTCAAAGCCCTCATAAAAATAATAATGACCCCTATTGGTCGGGGAGTAAAATTGAAAAAACATATTTCAATGAATTATTTATTAATAAATAATTTTGTTAGATAATTTAAGAAAAATAATAATTTTTTTAAATAATCCATTATAGCAGATCAAACTGTTATGCAATTAATTAATAATATTATATTATATTAGCATACAAATCAAATGAGTTTAAATTGTTTTCAAAACCCAACGCAATATTGCAGTTTTTTATATTTTTTCTTTCTTTTTTAAGAAGTTGACACTAGACCCAAAGTTTCCTTTTATTTTTGGAAGGAAAAACTTTAAAATAGGCCATAGAGGTTCATTCTTATTAAGGGCTTAGGGCTTGAACCTGCTTTAAGGAGAAGCCCAATAAGTCTTCATTTTTAAATTGCCAATTTTTTTTTTGAAATTTCATATTCTTTGTCCCAGTATTACCATTTTTTTTTTTAATTCATAAAGCATAAAGTTTAATTTATATTATTCGTTTCTTAGTCATCATGCAAAACCTCTATGTATAACATGTAACCATGCAATATGAGTCAATCAATAAATCTGAATTGCCATTACTCCATGACTTTATCATTTTTGTATCATGAAATTTTGTTAACGAAGAGGAAGATGCCGTATTAAACATTATTGATTTATTTTTTACTTTTCCTTTTAAATCGTATTTTCTAAACCGATTCAATGAAACCTATCTTTGTTTATGAAAATAATAATCACTTTATATAGCCTAACCACACAACATTTCAAGATTCTTTAGTAGCAAAAATTTAACATGAATTTTTTATATTTGTATTTTCATAACGTAAAAAAAATTCCGCTATAATAAATGTAATACGAAATAAAAAATGTGATAAAATTAAAAATAAATAGATAAGCTATTGTAATGAAAATCACGCGTGCAAAACGCACTTTTGTTTGAAATCATCGAGAGAAAGAAATGATGATCTTGAAGATGAACGTAGTGAGTATAGCATGGGAACTTTTCACTTGGTGATTTTTCAAAGTCGAGGTAAATTAGAAAGCCGATGAGGTGAAACATAACATGCTTGTCAGTAAAATAAAGTGCATAACCAAAGTAATTGAAATAATATTTGAAAGTAAAATATTTGAAATTACATTATAAGTACAGTTCAATGTGATTGGAATGGTATAACAATTGGCGTTGTGTACTGTAAATTATCTCATGCAATAAATGACAGGATTTATTTGAGATCATTACTATAAAAAAAAAATAGAGTATACAGTAGCTGCAAATTTGATAAAAACAAATACATGTAACTGAAAAATTTACATTCATTATTTATGCATAAATTATTTAGAAGTAAAAGAAAATATAGCTAATGTAGTGTAAAAAGAATTTAAAATAAATAATTACATACTTCGTACAGTACCTGTTCAAAACTATTGCTGGCAAAGAGACAACTAAATTTTTTCTACACTTTTGATTATAAATACTCAATTTTCAATACTATTTCATTATTGAAAAGAAACATATTATTGTAGAGTCGATTGCAGAGCAAAAAGCCTAAATATTAAGCTTGCAGGCGCAACGTCATTTTCACCCACAAAATCCGGTTTCTATGTCATAATTATCCACAGAGGAAGATGCTAGCAAAAGATAAAACATCTCAAGGACTACAAACTTAAGTGTCAGAAAACTAAGAACTTAACACAACCATACAAAGTGATTTTAACACCTAAATAGCTTTCTTGATCAAGAAATGTGCAACTTCAAAATTATGTTATATAATTATTATACACTGTAGTATATTAACATAAATAAATAAATAAATAAATAAATAAATAAATAAATAAATAAATAAATAAATAAAAAATAAATAAATAAATAATCGTCTTTATTCAAAAAAATGCAAAGAAAAAAGTATAAATTTCAAATTTCTCTTATTGTAATTCAGAAATTTAAATTCAATCATAAAAAAGATGATTTCACTCCACAAGGACTTTTGAAAAAAAAAAAAAAAGTTTAGTTGATTTTTGTATGTTTACAACATGCAATATAGACTTTAAAAGGGGTTTATTCATTTTAATAAAATAATATAAAAAGTTGCGTGTGTGATACAATTAAAATTTTGTATTTGACTTGCTAAATTTGTTTTAGTAAATTTTTTATTCTTCATACAATACAAATTACATTTATATGGCTTTACTTTTTTAACTGTAAAATTTAGGCGATTCATGTAAATATTTTAACAACTGCATAATAGTAAACCTGTAGTTAAATTTATTCATCTGAAATATTTTTTACACCTTTTTTTTTTTTTCAAAGAAAGTTAGAAAAAAATACACATCTCGGTCAACATTAACAGTGAAAAAAATGAGGAGGGAATATTCATTGATTATAAAAATAAATAACATTCCATAATAATATTTTTTTATACTTAATTTTAATCTTATAAATAATAACTGTTTACTACACTTTTAAATTTACTATTATTTAATGTAAATATCAAGCATGTAATAACTTATAAATAATTTACCAATATGTTGTAGATTTAAAATTTTAAATAAATCCAATTATTATAGATTTATATTATAACAATATAGCGGTATTACATTTTAATATATATATATATAAAAATATAGGGCATGGTATCATATGTGTGATATATGAAAGATAAATGAGGGATATGTATTATAAGCATCTATTAAATATTTTTGTAAGTTAGTCAATTGCTATTTCCGTTGCGTTAGTCGTCGGTGCGTATATATATTATATTATACTTTTTTTTTCAAGTCAGTTTCTGAAATGCGGCACAAACTCATACGTATATATATACAAAGTCATCCATCCAATAGATAAATCCCGCAATGCTAAGTGTCTTGGAACGTTTCTTGAACTACCTCCTTCTTTCTCTCCTTCCTTTATCATCTTACGCCCTTTTTTTTTTTTTTTTCTTTCTTCTTCTTTTTATAATATAAAGTTGATATTATTGTAATGACGATTGCGTGTCTATTTATTTGTCATCCTATGACTATAGAACCTTTTACTTTTTTAAAACTGTATATCTCTTTCTGTTTGGGTGTGGTAAGCATACTTATTTCGCTTCGAATATAATTTTAATTAGTATAAAAATGTTTCATTTCAGTTTTTATATCAGTAAATAAATAATATTTGATTAATATAAAAAATAAAAGTGGATTGTTTATTACTGCTCAAAATTATAACAACATTGAAATATGTTTTTGTCTTCAGTTTTTGTCATGAAAAATTATTATAATATATTAAAAATTAAAACTATATTTCCTGTATTTATGTTGCTCAGGCACAATAAAAAATTTAATTATTTCAAAATAATCTATTTTTTATCTAACAAAAAGTTTTTGCTCATGTTCGCAGAATCTATTTGAATATTGCTCTTCGGTTAAAGTAAAAATGCAAATTTTTAATCAATATTTTCCACTTTAACTTCTTAATATTTTCAATGTATGCAAAATCCAAATCGTTATTAAAATTTTGGTCATGAAAATAAGATTGTGTTTCCCTTGTTGTAAAAAAAAAAAAATAAATGATTATTGAAAGACAAGAATTTTATTTTTATAGAACTGGAATAGTAATCATGGAACACAATACAAACTTTTAAAATGTTTTTTTAGAGTTAATATTACTGTTATAAACAAAGGGACTTGCTAGTTACCTTTATTTTGTCAACATTTTAATTTTTACAATTATATAGGGGAAGACGAGGCATAATGAGATGCTTTGTAAACAGTATATTATATATATTATGTATATATATATAAATGAGTGTGTGTGTGTGTTCATTTCTATCTCCTACAATCATATACAAAACAACATATTTATACATCAGCAGGTTCTTGTCCAAACAACTAAGACAGTTGAGAAATTATAGTCAACAGACTTACACACTAAAAACAATGCGTATATAAAACAATGTTTCATTGACCACATTAGAACTTTTAAAACTTCTATAAAGTATAGCTAATGTCACTCTTAATATGTGTTTTTTTGTGTCTTATGTTCTACCTATTAAACTTACATCAGGGAAAAACTAAAAATGTCATTTAATAAGTTTAAATGTACCAGTAAAACCCATGGACTCAATTACTCTGGTCTCTTTTGTATAATACTTTTCCTATATACATAAGTCATACTCTGTCAATTATTAAATCTATATAATTAGCAAAAGTACATGAGTATCAATTAAATTAATTTTATTTGTACAAATTTTTCTATGTCATAAATAGTGATATAGCCAAATTACTTTTCTCTAAATGTTTATGTTCTTCATTTTATTGAACTAGTTCTTTAAGCATCTGATTTCAATTATAGAATGAGATAATAGTTAAAATTATTGAGGTAATAGTTATTTACAATAATTTTGCTCTCCATTTTTTTTTTAATCAAGTATCTGATTTTTAATTGAAGCAATAATCCAACACAATGTATAGAACTATACCATATTTACAAACAAAAAGAATTTGTTTTATTAACACAAATCGCTGAATGATTGTTTCTTTATTCTACTCTCTGCGGGATAAAAACAAATCAATCCACTGTCTATATATATATTTCATCTGTGATTTGTTAATAAACGCTGATACCGTAATAATCTAGTTTCATTTTGTAAGATATAAATTTAATTAGGCTGCGTATAATTTAAAAATATAGCTTGTACACCATTTTTTTTTATCAATTTTTTTCAGTAATAAATTTTCCTGTAATTAAAATGTTATAAAAGTTTAATTTTTCATTGGCTTCATTTGCAAAAAATGCTAAAGTAACTAAGTTGTTGTTTTTGTTGTTTTTTTTTAAGACATTCTGCTAATTTTACCAAAAAGCCTGCTCCTCCTTTTTTGCATCTTTTAGGCTCGCATTGAACTACTAATTTGATCATTTGCTCAGTTCATAATTTAAATTCATACTATTCATTTAATCAGCATCAATTTGTATTCAAAATACTCACGGAATATAAGAAACAAGAAAACCTAAAAATAATAACCACAGATTTTTAAATATTTACTTATTTAAACAATTGTTATTATATGTATATCATTAGTAATGATTCATTACGATTGAATTGCGTAATCAGGCAAAATAAATAGTAATAAATGTAATAATAATAGTCTCAATGTTTTGGATGGTGACAGGGTGCGTGCATCTTGGCTATACAGTGCTACGGTGCACACGTCAGCCCCCCACTCGACTTTGGAGCCAAAAAAATCAAATAATTATAATATAGAAAAATCATTCATGGACAGATACAAAAGTACAGCGGGTTTAATACTGTACTCCAAAACAGTTGAGACCAAGTGAGGGATTAACATTTCGGGTATATAAATTTTACTTGATTTTGCCCAATAAAAGTCGTAAAATATTAATATACTGCCAATTCAAAATTTAATTACATTTTTCACGTCAGGAAATTATAAAATAGCTCTATTGTATGTCTATTTTGATGGTTGATAATGTTGATAATGTTCTTATATATGTTCTAACTCTGCAAAGACATGTAAGGTATATATCTATAGTAAAATCTTGTACTATATTTTAAAATACATGCTGCAAACAGACATTCACTTCACAATCACTAATTCTGTAAGCATTTCTTTTATATTATCCGTAAAATTTTAAGCTATGCAGTTTGAGCTGTCAATATATTTTCAATTATTTTCTAATATTTGTTTCCCCTTATATATTTATACTTCACCAGTTCTCATGCTCACAAACTGTATGATTGACAACTTCATTATTATAATACGTACATATAATTTTCCAACTTTAAATATTTCAATCCAATTTCCATTGTTCTGAATCACGCATGCATGTTGGTTTTATTTACACTACAATAAAGTTCAATTTTATTCATGATATTATTAAAAAAATATATTAGTACAATATATAATACAGTATTACGTAACATGAAAATTTCGTGATGAAATAAAACTTACATTACCTTCACAGGATTAATGATAAATAAAATTAAAAAAATGCTCCTGGACCACTTCAGTTTTATTACTTTTAGTAATATTAATACCTTGACCTCCAGTCATATTAAATATTTTATTTATTATTTTTTTAATCAAATTGTAAATTTCAATGTCTATATATTGGAATATATTTTATTACCTTATTTATTCTTATTATTATTAAAAGGTCGATGCTAAAGACTTTTCAAAATGTATTAATTTAGTTAAAAATATATTTCAACTTTTAATTTTTAAATGACACAAATGAAAATAAATACATAATAATTATGTTAGTTAAATTTCAGCAGCATTTATTTATAACAACATAATTATGCTATATTTAAAGACAAGGGACGCTTTTTGCTCAAGTATGTTAAAACTTATCAAAACTTGATTAATATGCCTAATATTGCCTTACAGAAGACCAGAAAAATGTTTAAAAAAATCATAGTTAAAAATTAACAATTAAAAAAATAAATAAAAATAAAATTATCTCTTTGGCGCTCTTTTGACAAAATTTGGCCATGGTGCAACATTTGGCAACATCGCACAATAAGTGTTGTTTATGTTTGTTATGAATGATATTTAGCACGTAAAATTCATTAAATATATTAAATATAAACATACAAATAGATGCGTAGACTTATATTTATTATATATACAGCAAATACAATACTGAAAACATGCAATAAAGCGCCGAACGCCGAACTCTCATCACATATATGTATACCGGCACTCTCGCGACCGCCGTCGACTTACACAAACAAAACCAGCCGGCGCGATGTTTCTCGCTCCCTGAACACAAACCGTTCAGATTATGTCCAGTCCAACTCTCCCTGAACAGTCCCTGAAATCCAGAATGTCGATATTTCAACACAAAGAATCACGATCTTATAAAAAATGCTAGGTACTTATCTGATCTTTGCGTGACACTCTGTCACCGAGATTCGCAATCAGCAATCGTCGCGCGATTGATGTTTCAAAATTATTTTGTCACCCATATGCATTTACACTTTTGCCAAATATTCATGAATACGTTATTTTAGTATAAATCAGTGAAATATGACTTTCCCATGACTACACGATCACATTTTTATTATTTTCTTCAGCTCATTCAGCTGCTCTTGTGCAATGTTGCCAAATTTCCATTAATTGCACAGCTGAACATTAGAAAAAAATGAGCATCAAATGCGCATCAAACTATTGAAATGCCGCAAACGATTTCAAAAAAATGTCGGTATTTCTGGTTTTGCAGAACTTTAAAATATTTATTCTTTCCGACTTTCGAACGGTTTCTATTCACATTAAACCGAAGCATTCTAAATCTAATATTGTTTGCTAGAGTCGGTTTTTTCACATATCTCACGGAGAATTTCGGAAATATGTTTGTTCAAACATTTTTTAATGTCGCCATTTTAGACATTATTTTCATTGAGTAAATGAGATTTTAAAATGAAAATTAGATTAACTTTTTCGAACGTTTTTACTTAATACTGCACTATCAGGTGTATGACGATTTCGTTTAATGATTTAGCCAAAGAAAAGTATATGTAACGAAACCCCTCAAAAACCGTCCCTTGTCTTTAATAATAAAATTAAGCAGCACAATTTGTTGTGCAGCATAATTGGTGTTTTTCAAAAACATTAACTTTTATGATATAAATATAGCATAAAATTACATAATTTATGCTTCCCACGAAGATAGAATAGAATAGAATAGAATAGAATATTTTATTTAGAAATAAATTTCTAATACAAACATGTTTTACATCCACTTCATACATAAATAAAAATTATAATTTAATAATATTTGCACATAGTTTAAATTAAAAACATAGTAAAACGTACACGTTATTTAGTTTTGATATTTTTTCTTTCTATACATTTTTTTAACAAATATGACGCATTCTCGTTTAAAACATTTTTCATTTTCAATATTTTTAGTACTTCTAGGCAGCGTATTGAACAATTTGAAACCATTAACCATTATTGATCTCTGATAAAATTTACTGTTTTGTTTACCTCCTATATGAATATTGTTTGATATCCTTGTATTATATTTATGAATTTCATTGTTAAATTTTACATCGTTGCTTAAATACTTAGGACACTTTTGATTAACTATTTTATGAACCAACAACAAGACTTGTAATGCTATTTTTTGTTTAATTGATAACAAGCAACAAGCATCTAGCATTTCCTGAATAGGAGTTAATTTATTATTTTAATAGAATGACACTGGTAATTAATATCTTGAAATTTGTGTCATTGTTGTATATTTACAAAACTCGTGTATATATCTTAAAAAAAAATAGTTGTCGTGCCCAAAATTAAGCATTGATTAGATTTCCTTTAATTTTGTAAGCGTTATTTTTTGTAACGCATTTTTTCCAGTCTTTTTGTTACCTTATTTATTTATGTTTATATATTTGAGCTTTCAAAAAAAATTTGATACTAATAAAGATAATTCATAATAATTTGGATATTAGCAATAATTGTTAATTTATTTTATAACTGCTATCAACTGCAAATTTAACTTGCGTCGTATTGTAATTTAAACATTTGATACTGTAAATTATTTTTAACAATTTTTTAATGACGTTGCTTGTTTGATTATTTATTTTTATTATTATTTAACATTATTATAAACTGAGAAAACTTTGATTTGAAACAAAACACAAGTCTTGAGTTTTATTACTTTAATTCATGTAAATATAATATTCTTGTTTATTTTGCTTTTCTAAAAACAGTACTTTTCCAATGGAAAAAGAAAAAGAACAAAAACATATCGATGGAAAAAACAAACAAATAGCATTAGCAGAATAATTTTTTTATGTATATTTTACTCCAGTTTATTAATTTAATAAAATTGTAAAAAAAAGAAATAAACACTCTATCTGTTATTCAATGTCATGGTTTGAATTAAAAAAAAAAAAAAAAAAAAAAAAAAAAAAAAAAAAAAAACATGATCAGATCATTTTTGTTCAATCAAGCGAGTGTTCGTCAATATTTGCATTTTCTTCATTAACGTAACTTAACTCATAATAATAAACTGAGTTATATCTCAACTCATTAATAATAAGTTCGATAATTACTTGAAATGCTTTTAAGTTAAATATATACGAATATTTTTGTTTTCACAGCCTGATTAATGCGACATATATTTAGAATATTTTCATTACTTTGTTGTTAGTGAATGCATAATTAAATTTTAATTTGTGTTCGATTTAAAAAAAAACTTTTGTTAAAAAATTTATTTTTAATATTTAATAACGCTATATTAAAAATAATAATTTAAAATAAAACTGTATTTTACTTATTTACACTTATGTTTGGTTATACTCTAAAAAAAATTAAATTTATCAATTCCTAAAAATATTTAATAATGACTAAAAAAAAAAAGTGAAGCAGAGTAATTGTATGAAATGAAGCGTAGTCAATAAAAAAAATTACAGGCTTCATTTGATTCATTCAAGTGTTACAGAGAACTATTTTAGTTTACACAA
The DNA here is from genome assembly GCA_949318235.1 of Ecdyonurus torrentis. Classification (NCBI taxonomy): domain Eukaryota; kingdom Metazoa; phylum Arthropoda; class Insecta; order Ephemeroptera; family Heptageniidae; genus Ecdyonurus; species Ecdyonurus torrentis. The sequence continues at coordinate 11,846,139 of OX439132.1, read as the reverse complement.
GTCTACAATAGATATTTATTTACTTCGACGTTCTCAAATAACAAAAAAATAGATTGGTTCGTGGGAAATAATTTTAAGAGTAATTAAGCTACTTGTTTACAAAACACAGTGCATTATTGTATTTTAATAATATATACTTTTAACTGTTTTAAATACTTGATCGTTTCATGTTGTTTGATCGTTTCATTTTTCTATCCATGAATTATTTTCACATCTGCTGATAAAATATTTTTGTAATGAGATAATATTAGAGCTTTATTAAATAAAAATTGTAATGGTGTTAAGTACTAAATACAATAAAAAAAAGTTAAATATATTTACTGTTTTCAGATATATTGATTCTTGTATCCGTTATATCGGTGTAATATGATATTCATTGTTGAAATTTAATAAATCATATTATTCAAGCCTTTCTTGCTATATTATATGAAAAAGATGCAATTACCATACTGGTAATTAATAAAATTTATATTTCATATTACTTAATTACGTTAGTTTAATTCAGCCGCAGGTTACCGTTAAGTCTGTTTTGTCAGAATTCAAATTGCCAGAATTCAATTTGAATACAGTGTATCATAATTTGAACTTTTGTCAGAGTTGAATTTTGATTTAAAAAAATCTTAATATAATATATAACCAAGCAATAAAAGAATTTGTGTTTCAAATATTTTCACATAAATTTGTATTTATTATGTCATTGAAATTTACAATGGAATTGGCAATTAAAAAAGGTAATTTCAAAACATTATTTTATTGATATAATATTGCAATACGTAAGTTGAAACTTCGTCTGTACATACATAATATCTTTAATAAATTATCCATGGCATGTTAACTTGAAAAAAAAAATCATTGATATAGAACATAATACAATAATAATTAGTAATCTCTCTCTCTCTCTCTCTCTCTCTCTCTCTCTCTCTCTCTCTCTCTCTCTCTCTCTCTCTCTCTCTCTCTCTCTCTCTCTCTCTCTCTTAACAATTATTGTAAATCTATACTTCCTACAATAGATGCAACATTAAAGATTAAAAATTCTGCATGAAATATTACACATATACACGTATAGGGTTTAGTATGTATAAACATTTAAACTTTACTGTAACCTTTCTGGATAAAATAATTTTGCTCTAATAAGCGTAGATTTATCAACGAATTAAGTCTTAAATAATGGCTACTTTATACTTCATTTTTTTTTGTATTATATATAAAAAATATATATATAAGAATAAATGTGCCAAAAAATTTAAATTATAATATATATTAAAAAAAAAAAAAAAAAAATCTTAAATTGGAAGCATTCTTTATATGATTATAATTGTTAAACCGGTATTCAGTGTTTTTATTATTGTTGTTATGAGTGTAATTATTACGGAAATAATATTTAAATACGCATAGTATAAGACTATAAAGAGGAGTAAAAAAAAATGTACTGCGTTCATGGTACTTTATTCTTTAACAAGATTGCAGAAAAAAATATATATTCAAAGAATTAGAAATATTAATGTAATATGTCACACTTAACTAACTTCTCTAACTTGTAAGTAAGAAAAAATGTTTTCCAAGGAGGTTATAGAACCGTCTATGAATTTTTATGTGTAAATATAAAATATAAAAGTAAAATTCTTAATATAAATGCAAGAAAAGAAATAGTAATATTATGTAATTGAAATAATGCATTAATAAGAAAAACAAAAAATTAGTAAACAGCAGGAAATTAAATTGTATATTTGGGGTTATTAGTTATGAAGTATTTTAAACTTTGCTTGCTATGTACATACAGTATATAATAATAATAATAATAATAGTTCTTTATTGGGCTTAAGATTGTGAATAGTACATACAAAAAAAAAAAAATACAAAAAACAACGTATGTAGTATGTATAGTATATAATAATTAATAATATGTATTGTTTATATAAATAATATTTATATTTTGATATATACATAATATATATTATACAATTTTTCCTGCAGTTCTATGAAATTCCTGTTGGGTTGTAAAGTAAAATATTTTTAAATTTTCAATTAAATCATTTATTTATTCAGCTAAACAATTCAAATTTTCAATAATTCATGTTACTATATTATGAACTGCCTGGGTCAATAATTTTTTTATTTCTTATTATTCATGACTTATTTTCTTTGAGCTTATTTACAAATTTGATATTAGTATATTGATAATCCATTTCATAATATTGAATTTAAATCTATACTTTATTTTATTCGTTTTTTTTTTACAAAAATCTAAATCAGTAAACGTATAATTTTATTAAAAATTGTAAAGTATTTAAATTTAAATAAAATAATTGTACAATTATGTTTATGTATATGCCATTATTTTTTACATCAAATAAAAGATACTATCATTTCCGAATATTTAGTAGAATACAATTCAAAAAGTGAAGTTAATTAAACAATTGAGAGACATAAAACTTTACAAATTACTGTTTTTTCCAGTTCTTGTCTCATTATATTGTATGTTCATTGATGACAGTGTAACGTTATAGCTAGGTCAGTCTGATCTTGTACTTACAAATCAATCGAAGAAGAAGTGACCACTTTTTGTCACAACTCTATACATGATTCACAGAGTACCGTTATTATATGTAATTTTACATATTTTTTTAAATTTACCGCGGAAACTGGAGAACGCTGGAGAACACTATATTAATGTGGTTCTCCATAGTAATTCTAGGGGACACTAGCTGCATGATGAAGAAGATTTTTTTTTAATTAAAAGTTTAGTAATTGTTTTTTAAAATATATATTATACTTTTATTACTTCTGTTAACCTTCTCCAAATAATATATAATTATAATAATATTATTTACTTTTTAAATTAGTAAATAATATGTTTGTTTATACGCAAATTTGTTCAAATTATTTACTCATTATTTCAAGATTATATTTTATTATTGTACATAATCGTGCGTTGAAATTACTTATGAGAGACTTAAATGCTTGAAATTTAGCGAGGTATTTTTTATGACGTCAAAACTTTAACCAAATTTATATGACTTAATGTTTAATAAAATATAAATCTTTTCTTTAAACACGCAATGTGTCAATTGTATTTTATGTGTTGAAATTATATTGTCTAACCTTGAACAAAACTATGAGAATTAATTAATTGATGAATAAAATTAATCGATATATCAAAAATGTCAAAATTTTCAATGTCGTTAATATTTATTAGCGTTTTTTTACGTTAATTGTATTCTATTATCTATTTTTCTGTCATCAAACTTAATTTTATAAAGGTTATAGCCTACAGGTTACGGGACTAATTTGACTATAGTTCTTTATGCTAGATTTATGCAAATTTTTATAGAAATTATTTATAGCAAAAGAAAAAAAAAAGATTAAAAAGTTAAGAAATTTAAAACAAAGCCAAAGAGATCATTAAAAAGTATTGAAAGTCAAATAAGCAGAAAAACATCTATAATTATAGTTTATAATTGAAAAAACTAATAATAATAATATTTTAAAGCTAAATTTCAGGGTTGATATGAAATGTAATTAAAAGAGAGTACAAAGCTATTACCAAGTTTCAATGTTAGCTACAAAATCTTCTCATCAGGCATCTGATAATTATCGTGTTATGTAAGTTGAAGTGCAGGTCATGCCTGGGTGATGTGGTTTACACGCAATTCTCTTGCATAAGTTTTGAAATATATATATATATATATATATATATATATATATATATATATATATATATATATATATATATATATATATGTATACGTTTTGAACGCAAATTGAAGAAGAAACTTTACTGTTAAATTATATAAAAAAATATTCAGCATATATTTATAGTATTTTAAATTTTTTGCCTTTTTTTTCTAAGTGGATAGTATGGTTTAAATAGTTTTAATAAATGGGAAATCTGTAAAACAGTAAAGTACATGGAAATACATTGAAACAGTATAATTAGCAAGCATTATATGTATAGTAGTAATTTATGCAAGAATGAAATAATTTCTGCTTCTAGATGTTCTCTCTCTCTCTCTCTCTCTCTCTCTCTCTCTCTCTCTCTCTCTCTCTCTCTCAAAAATACCCTTTACTCCTATAAGACGATCTGTGTCTTATTGCAACAATTTTTGGCATAACAAAAGATTAAATAAAAAACTATAAATAAAAAAATGTCATAAATAAAAGTTATAAACTATGAATTAAAAAAAAAAGAAAAGCATACACACACGTACCTTGTTTAAAATATAATTCAGTAGCATTACGTAAAATAAAAAAGAGAGAAGTTAAAAAAGCAGATATTTATTATTTCCTGGTAAGTATAAAGGTCATGAGTAAGTAAAAGCCATCATCATCATCATATGTATATGTAAGTGGTGTAGGCGTGATTTAGCAGGAGCAGCAAGAGTGGCGGACGGTAATAAGAAGTCAGCAAAAGTTGAGGTGAGGAGTATGACTGGGACATAGTGACCCACAGATCTCGCGGCGCGAGAGAGAAAGCAAGAGCGCATCATTGGCATTCACTCTCTGCTCGACTGAGGTACACATACATAGATAGCTCTACGTAATATTTAAATATATATAAAGTACGCCGGATGAACTTTTTTTTTAGTGTTGGTGTAAGTGTGATTTCATTTATGTTGTAGTGTACATATTTGTGGATTATTATTTTAAATTATATAAAATAGGTAAGTTGATTTATTTATATATTTTCATAGTAATTAGAGCATATTATAGGTGTTTATTTTTATTTATTTTATAAATTCTAATTTGTTGAAATTTTCTTTAAAATATCACAGCTAAAAGTATAATATCTAAATATAAACATTTTTGTTCCTTCATTTCACAAAAAGCTTATACCATAATGCAAATTTAAGCTACTCATTTACACTTTTTTTTCTTTCTTTTTTTGTTATACTTATAATGAAAACAAGCATTACATTCTGTTATGAATTCACTTGTGCTAAATATTTAACATTAGATCACTGCAAGGATCATTTATTACAAGTTTTCTTCTAATAATTCGTAGTATGCAAAAAAAAAAAAAAAAAAAAAAAAAAAACTTAAATTTTATTATCTTATGATTAATTTTGAAATGATATAATTTTGTATTATAAGATATATACTTGAATAATTTAATCTACTATGGCCTAATTAAAATTAATGAGCATGATACCTTTATACACGTTATTTTTAATTTTTACAAAATACACTGTTACTTTACAATTTATTCATTAATTAACATTTATTTTGTAATAAAGTATGCTGTTGTTCGATTAATAACACTTTCGTATCATCACTTACATCAAATTAATAATAATTGTTTCAGTTATCCAATCTCTTACAATAATTACTGAATTTATTTTAGTTTTATGATGAGATGGAACAGAATTTTGCTTGTATATATTAACAAATACTTTAATCTAGCCCGTATGTATTTTTAAATATTATTATTCAATGATACAGCAAACTAATAGGCAATAGCAAGTGGAATTACATACATCATTTTAAATTTAATTTCTAAGTTCTGTAAATTCAACTTTTAAGTATTTTTACACACATTTTTACATCCATTTGAAATTTAAAAACAATTAAAATAAATATTCATGTATGGGCTATATAAAGAATTATTACTATTCTTTATAGAGAGATTAAACAGAATTTTCATTTTTTATACGCAATTATTTAATACTATTCCTTAATAGGACATTAAATAAATCGGATGGTTACATTCATCTCTTTCTATATTTAGTTTCAGACTACTGTAAACTCAACTTTAAGCAGTTTTACATATTTGTTCATCCATATTTTAAAATTTTAAATGCAAAATAATTAGAGAACATTCTCACAGTATATATTATACAGTACCTACACAGTTCATTCTTGGTTTAATTCAAAATTTCTAGACGTTAAACTGGCTTGAAGTACGTACGTATACATTGTATTAAATATTTGCACTTATCAATATTCTATACAACTTAATTATATGCAATTAAATATGTGGAAAAATATTAAAAAAAATTCTTTCAGTATTGAAAAGTAGTTAAATATTTTCCCCATGTCAATCATGTTATATTTTCACTCTTCTAATAAACATTTCGCTAATAAATAAGAACACACGCACACTGTTTGATATTGATGATAACCTGATGATATTGGGTTAAATAAATAGGCTTTATGAACATGATTTTGTTTATATTATAAAATTAAGCTGTGGGATATACTTAATTTATTCAATTTTAGTTAAAAATATTACCCCAAAATATTTTCACTGCATGAAGTCTTGTACTGGTCATATTAAAAATTGCTAAGTTTTTATACACGTTACACGTATATAATATTAGTAATTTATTAACATTGTTTCAAATAAAATTTGATACTTTACACTAAATTCCATCATTTATTATTATTATTTTTTTTAATGTATAGCATAAGTCCTCTATTACTCCTCTATTAATTGAATAATAATTTTCTATGTAATATTTTCTTGAAATCTACTTTTCAAGTATTTACAATTTTACATAAGTTTTCTTCACACAAGCTCAATCATTTTGAGTGTAAAATAACAAATTTGTAACAGATGCAATTTATCTAGTACATTTTTAAATTTTAAATGTTAATATATTAAGATACGAGGTCAAATTTGTCGTCAATTTGCTTGTACATTACATATACGTAAGCGATTCGTTGCACAAAATTTTTATATAAAATGAAAGTGCCCTATGCATATATGTAAAAAAAAAAAAAAAAAAAAAAAAAAAAAAAAAAAAAGGTTGAATTACATAATGATTTGACTTGAATTTATTAATGTTATAAATTTATTACATGTTTTTCGATATCATCTTACAAATTTCTATAGAGTTAATTTCTATTAAATATTTGAGTACTTCTTTCTAAGAAAAAAAAAAAAAAAAAAAAAACTCGCATCCAACTGGTTTTACTGCTTCATAAAATTTTAACTTTTTTATTTTTCTTAAACATAAAATCCAAAGTAATTTATAATAATTTCAATTTCACGTAAAAAGAGGCTTTATAAAAGATAGTTAGGCTCGGACCGTCAATAATAATAATAATTACAATGCAAGAACTGGTTTACCTATACAAGTAAATTAATTGTATAAAAGCTTCTGCAGAAGATTCCAAACTATAGACTTGATTTCAGTTCCTTCATGGTGTAAAATGAACAATATATAATCTGTACAATATGAAATATTTTATTTTATTATTCTTTGTTTTAAAGCTTTTAATAAGCAAGTGGATATTATGCCAAATATTAATGCAGGCATTTCCCCCCTTTTTTATTACAACAATCGGGCCTCTTTGTTTCTTCAAAAAAAAAAAAAAATAAAAAAAAATAAAAGTTTGATTATAGTTAATGATGTTTTAAATAGACTTTGTATATTTTGACGAACAGAAGAATATATGATTTACTGAAAATTTAATATTGTCAACAATGAATCTTTCAATAAGGTTTAATATTTCAAAACTGTTGTAAATAATAGCCTTCAAGGAAGGTTCTACTGATTAAAAAAAAGTTCCAATGACCAGTCCGCCCCTGATTAATAGCGTCCAACAAACCAGTTTTTTGCGTTCTTTTTGGTCAAAGAGAAGATGCTTATAAGACTCACTTCTTTTATATAATTTCTTTTTAGCACAAGGTCAATTTGTCCCCAAGTATCATCACTTGTTTATCATCAAACACTTCATAGCGATTAGACTTACTCTCTGTAAGTGTCAAATAAAATAATACTAAACTTTCCAATAGATAAATCCATTTTATTTTTAATAACCCACTTTTAGTTAAAATAAAAATTAATTTATAAAATTTTTATTACTATAATGAAAAAAAAAATCATATTTTTATACTTACATATCATTTTGTTATTATACATAATACATTTTTATTGTGCTATACTGATTTGCATAATTATATATCAATACCTTTTTCAGTAAAGATTTGGCAAATTTTAAACAATTAATTTTTATTTTTATTATGAAAATTTTGATTTTGTTGCTGATTTTGGAAACTTTAATATGGAGTTTTCTTTGCAATTTAGGAGGTCAAAATTTTTCAAAGATCACGGTCAAATTCTTTCGTAAAAATTTCTGTAAAAATAACCCATATTTTTATGACATTCAAAATTTGACATTTCTATGGAGTATTTTTTTGTTCAATTCCACCAAAAGTGAAATACACATTTATAACAATATTGTTAGCAATAAAATTACCTAATTAAGTTATTTTATTAATTAAAACAATTTATATATTCATTATATTACTTAATTTGTTCTATAATTTGAAAGGAAAACCCCGGTTATGAATGATCAAATATTACATCATACTCAGCAATATCAGCTTATATGTATGAGTTAAATAAACTGCATAAAAATAAATCCTTTCATATCAGTATTCTCGACATCTTAATTCCTTTGAAATCAAAACCACTTTAAATGTCAATAATCTATCACATATATGCGTGCCTCACGCAACCTATAATTTAGTACAATCTATCGAACGATCATGAAAATAAAATTATGCAAAAGTGAGTTTATTTTTTTATTTGAAGTTTTACAAGGCTTTTTCTTAATTTTCAGTTCTTTTGTGCGAAAATTTTCACTTCAACGTAAATATATTGTATGTCATTATTATAGTAATTTACAAAATGGTAAATTTATATATATATATATATAAAGGTTGAAATTACACAAATCTTCCCCTATATCTTAAAGAAAGACGGAAGGATGTAGGGAATAAAAAACATCGGCTAGTAACGTTTTGAGAAAGCTAATAATAATATATAATTAAATATTTTGCTATAGCATAATCATATTTATTTAATTTTTCATTTAGATCTGCACTGAAAATTAAATTTTCCCTTAAAAAGTAACATTAATAAAGCAGTATGTGCATGATATCACATTATGTTTTTATAATTTTAAATATTATTATTATTATTTGTATTTATTTTAAGAAGTTTTTTTAACTGCAATTACAATGATGTGTCCCCATTCCATGACACCTAAAAACACGATTTCCTTGTTTAAAGAAACTTCACTTGATGTTTATTTTGTCGTAAACATCTCATTGTAATGTCAATAATTGAACAGAAATACATGTTACATGTCTTGTATCGTGTACTTATAGATTGACCTTTCACTTTATTATATCCAATTTTTTTCTTTACTTAAAGTTAAAACAAATATAATTCCAATACTTCTATATATATGTATAATATTTTCTATAATATAGTAAAGAGAGTAATCTACCTGGCAATTAAAAAAAATATCTAACCACATATCTATAATAATATTATATATATGAAAATAATATCACCTTTCATGTTGTTCATTACGTTCATGTTACATTGTTTTATAGTTTTATAATATTTAGCTATCTTTTATTTTTACTAAAATTGGATGTTTTTAATAACAAAAAACAACTTTTTATTAGTTCAAAATAGTAACTTAAAATTCATTAAATAAATTTGTAATCACATGTAACGGTGTTTGAAAACTGCATCTCTAGTCAGTAGGTTACTTTTTTTTCCCATTATTTGCACATCTGTTTATTTTGACTTCAATAGTAAGTAATTTCACCTATTAAATAAATCTCAGTTATAATTCAGTAACCATTAAATAATTTACCTTTCATTATGTGTGATTATTTTAAAGAGATACAGATTTAGTTTTTTATACATTTAATGTTCCCTATATTATGTCTCAATCATAAAAATATTATTTATTTTGCCATGAGTTTAATATAATGATATATATATATATATATATATATATAAAAACAGAATAATATAATATATTGATTCATGTAATGAATATAATATTTAGATATGCAAGTAGTATAAGAATTCGATCTTCTCTTATGGTATCCTTTCACCCGCGCGCGATCTTCTCTTTATATCTTGTGGCCCACTTTTCCTTCTCTCATTATTCAAATCGTGATGTCATCGACTTAATATTTCAAGTTCACTCGACACAAAAATAATATTAGTTAACTAACACACGCCTTTTATTATTTAAATTTTTTGTTTTATTTCCAAGAAAAAAACCCTTGTATTTTTTTTTCTTCTTCTTTACTCCCATGAATTTGCAATAATTTTTAGAGGGACAATAAAAGGTGTAGAAAAAGCAAAATTATAATATAATAACATTTTTCATGTAACATTATATAGAAAATATATAAATAATTAGTAAATATAAATAAGATAAAGTGTGACTATTTATTGAAGACTATTTATTTTTTATAGCTATTTCTACAGTTAATACGATTCTACGACGCACCCCTTAACTTCAAGAAATATAAATTACAATGTTTTATGACAATTTTTTTTCTTTTAGAAAATAGAAAAGAGTAGAAATATATTAATAAAAATTTTATGTAATCTACTAAACATATTGAATACTGTATAACAAAAAATATTGCAAAATAGCTTGGAGGAAAACAGAAAGATTATTTTAGTTTTCATACACGTTTCAATTCATAAATAGTTTTCTCCATAATATCTTAAATTGATTCACTTTACAAGTATTATGTCATACCACAAAAATACAAATTATTCCTTATTTGGAAATAATTAAAACAAATAACGAAGGACAAGGGTACAAATGTACACTATGAGACCCTCACCTTATAAGAAAACATTTTGAGAAACAATTTTTAAATTACGAAATCTCAAAGTAATAACATTTTTTTTTAAACTTGAAGAAAAAGAAGAAAAAAGTTAATTGTAGAAAAATAAAATTACATTTCTTTTCAGTGTGTCATAAACTTTTAAGGTCAGAAAAATGAATTTCTAGTAAAATATTTGAGCAAATAACCTTTCTTTTACCAAAAAATTATATAATTTAAAACCTAATTTTTCTAGGTAATAAAAATAACAGTCACAAAAATAATGAATTGAATTAAAATTGGTACAAAAATTCTACATCGACCTTAAAAAAGTATACAAAAAAGTAAGCCATATATTTTTTTTACAATCATGATGACAGAGAGTCAAAGTCGATTTTTTTTTTTTTTTTTTTTTTTTTTTTTTGCATCTGTATTTAAGTTATCGTATGTTTTTACACGGTTGTTACTCAATTAGAGTTTTGAAATTAAGCACATACAGAGAACATGTAATATTATGTAAATGCGTAAATATTTGACATAACATTGAAGTAATTTTATTTACATTAGTAAAATACCTTACTCATCTTTATGTACAAAATTTGTTGATTTTTTTTTTTAATACAATTGACATGTCTTTGTATTTTATTATTATTTATTTAGCTATATAGTTATAGTAGCTAATATTTCATAACAGACGTTTGATTCTGCGTATTTGTATTGACGTATTTTCTTTGTCGCAAAATACGTTGATTTAACGTAGCAACCTATGCGTTCATCGTAAAGTTAAATTGGAAAAAAAAAAGTATGTATGTAACAAAATTTACGATAACATTACTTCATGTAGATTAGAAACCTTTGTTCAATTGCCTAATGTGTAAATACATTCAACTGAGACTCAAGTGAAGAATTGCATCTCCAAAATTTTTATTGTTGCATAAATTCATTTCCCCTGTTTTTTTTTAAATAAGAAAAACATTGAATATACAAATGAATTACTAGATGAAAAATTTCCTGACGCAAATTTTCTTTTAAACACGTGATATTTCCATTCACAATGAAGAGTTAACAGTTATGAAATGCACAATTCGACCACCCACTATTCAATTAAGCATCCTTATTACATTAAATATAATGACTTTCTCCAAGTTAGAATCAAAAGATTTAATATATTATATTTTATCTATTACTGCAATGTGAAACACATTCATTTCAATAATAATAATATAAAAAATAACTTCACTTTTCTTGAGATTTTTTTCCTCTTTCTCTTTCATTTTATTGTTTCATTGTGTAATATTATAATTATTCAGTTATAAACAGAGTTTTTTTTTCTTTTTCTTCTTCTTATTTGCAGCCTTGAGGTAAAGTTTTTCAATGAAAATTTTTTTATGTGCGTAATTTACAGTAAAGCAATAATACATCGTTACTAGTACTACTGTGTAGGTTTACAATGTGGTGGCTATTACATACATTACACAATAATAATTGTAAATTAACAAATAACTAAAAAAAAAAAAAAATTATAGTTGTAAACATGGTCCAATTGCATCATATGTTTTGTCTTGGATAAGCATTTTTTTTTAAATTGTCCCAAATATTTATAACGTTTATATAAGTTAGTTTTTACGGTGTTATTAAATTAAAATTCAATATTTTTTCTATTAAAATACTAGAATATGTTACATTAGCCGTTAATGTTATTTTGTAACTTTATTTCACACATTCCTTTATTAAGTTTTTGTGCATTTATATACTGTTTTCTTTAAAAGGAAAAAAAAAAAAAAAAAAAAAAAAAAAGAATAAACATTTATTGCGAATACAAAATAGATATTGCTCGCATGAATGATAAATTTATGTGTGTTGTTAATCAGTAAAACATCAAACCACGATATAAAGTTAATACATGTCACTGTAACTTGTTTTCACCATGTGATTCTCGATACACACATAAATTGTCATATATACATAAACACATAGCCAGGCAGTCAATGGTAAAAACTATACATTTTATTATAATAAAAATTTAAATACTCGCGAACACTAGAAGGAATACAAAAATTGTTGAAATTAACATAGAAATTTATGGGAGTAAAATTTCAAATTCAAATTTTACATGATGACCTTCAAATTTATTTTACATGGTTGTATAGTTGTCTTATCATGAAATATTATGCTATTAAAATATACCTTTGCAAATTTTAGTTAAATCCCCTTAAGTATCTAACTTTTAACATAATTTATATAATTCTTATATTTTTACAGTTTTTGTAAAGTTTCTGTTCAAAAAAAAAAAATAATAAAGAAGAAGAAGAAGAAGAAGAAGAAGAAGAAGATTCAATTACGTAGTAATTTTTATACTAACAGCTAACATAACACACTACTACAAATTTTAAACTAAGAGGTCTTAAAAATACGAGCAGATCAATTTAAAGTTACAGATGTAGGAAATTAATATTGATTTTCTTTTTAAATCTTTGATTGATTCCATCTGCTCAAGATATTGACATAAATAATTTATAAAATCTACTCTAAAAATTTGAAGCACATTTCTTTAAAGTGCTAAATGTATCTCATATTATAATAAAATAAGATTAAATCAAATGTTAAATACATTCTATTTAAAATCGGGACTCTCTGTATCTGGTTTATTTTTCTCATGTCGTGCAGATTTTAACCTAGAGATGATCTTGTAATGAAAAATCCTGCCATAAAATTCAACCTTTTAATATTATATATTTTTCCCCTGTATATTAAATATAATTTACTACAATTTTATAATCATCATTATTATTATTTGCATTCGCAATTCAACCTCTATTTTATTTTTATTTTAAATAATATATAACTTTTGCTTTTACATTTTTTAAAAACACAAGTTCAAGATAGCCACGCAAAGTACATAATTTCTTATATAATTGTTTATATTTCTTCAAGTTATTAACCTTTGTTGTGGTGTGGCCTTTCCGCTTATTATTCTTATTCTTCTTAATATTAACCAAGTATTAAGTAACAACAAATAAATACAATGAGTAATCCAATAAATTTTATGTATATAAAACTAAACTAAAATAATATTACGGGCACTTGTATAAATCCTGTGAATTGCAGGATTAGCCTGGAACAGGCATTGATAGCCTGGAACAGACATTGATATATATACTACAATTATATCTAATGCAGGTAATATATTACCTTATATCAATGGTAGATTCATGTGGTATTCATGTAAGATCTACCATTAGTATTAGTATGATTTTTAATTTGCGTATAAACAAAAAAAGTAACATGTCCTTTTTTTTTTTTTTTTTTTGGTGAGCTTATCATAAAAATAACATTTTTATCATCGGGATTCAATACATTTTTCTAGGACAACACTAATCATTAAATGTGTAATTCTAAATCCTTTTTGTAAATATTGATAATTTTTTTAATTGTATAAACATGGAAATATAAAAATTCTACCAAATGAAAATGAAAATTAAACAGTATTTATAACTCTATGACTAATTTATTATCATTGTATAACTATTTCTATATCTCTGAACCTTCCAATTGAATGACTGAACAACTAAGTAAGAAATATTAATTACTATATTAAAGTATAATATAAGACTATATACGTACAAATGTTTAATAATAATTTTAGTTGAAAATTATTTCCGGATAATATCAAGTTTTTACAAGTATATATATATATATATATATATATATATATATATATATATATATATATATATATACGATCGTATAAAACTCAAAAATAATTATTTACTCTAAAAATTAATGAATACTAATTAATAAATTGTATTGTGTACAAAACTAATAATTGCGGAAGAAAGCAAGTGAAATGTAACTATAGTGTTAATAAATGTTTTAATTTATCATTTACTAAAACAAGAGTTTCATATTATAGACATGTCAAATACAGTTAAACTAAAAAATGCATTGTTCTTAATATTAAACGATTGTAGTTCCGGATTTCCAAAATAATAACATTAATATATTAAAAAAATATATATATTTATTTTAAATATTTTATTATATCATTGATATAAAATTTCATTATAGGCATATTATTGAGTAACGATTTAAAATTAAGATAAAAATTTATTATATAGTGTTTTTCTGCGCACAATTGTAATTTTGCGGATTACGACTATCGCGAGAAGCTTGGAGGTTTATAGGTATAGGTAGGTGTGTATGTTGTAATACAACGGCATTCCAAAAGTCTCTCATCTTATATCTATACTGCATGGAGAAAGTGTTGGCCAAGTATAAAAAAACATGGGCCATATAACATTTTAAATACTATAATACTGCCTGCTAATATATTAAACATGCATACATTTCGTATGGAGAGGGTTGTCATTTTATAAAGTAACCTCTCTCTAAATCAATTATATAATTATACTCTTGTCAATTATATTCAAGTAAAAAAAAAGGTATATGTTGGTAAAGAACAATTATTAGTTTATATGTATGTATATAAAAATTTGCACGTAGGCTAATATTATGGAAAGTTTAATTTAGAATGTTAAATTTTATGTAGAGGATAGTTCACTTTGGTATATGGTGTTTAATTGGAGAGTACTTCAAAATATGATTTCGTTTAATAACAGTCTTTATAAGTTTATATGAGTAATGCCATCATACATCGTTTTAATGCTCATATTAAATAATATCTTTACTGAAAGTATCAATAAATTGGTATCATTTTACAAAACACATAAAACCTATTTAAATAGAAATATTAATTTTTTAAGTGATTAATTTCATTAATTTGTAAATAAAATGAAACATAATAAAGTACAAACAATTTTGAGTCAACCTATGTATAATTGTGTATTTTTGTAAAATAAAATTGCTTTTATTTTCAGACAACGGCAAAAAATTTGATTTTTTTTTTTTTTGAATTTTAAGTATGTTTTTTTTCCCCTTGTTTAATGAAAACTATTAACTAAAAACAGTTTAACTAATGAGCCTAATTTGAAACTAAATCGATCCATGAAGTTCTTATTACATGTAACGCACTTAAAACTTGTAAAAACTTTACGCACGTGAACATTTAGTGAGTTTTACAGGAGCAGTGTGAATTAATTAAAATGATGTAATAGAGAAATAGAATACAATTAAATGTTTTCTCACAGCATGCATTCTCATTTACATCGATGTTCATAACTTTTCAAATTACCACAAAATTAAGCAATCTTCAACTCATTTGATTGACAACAAAAGAAAAGTTTTTTTTTTTTCCTTTTTTAATAATCATAATTTAAATCTAAATAGTATAGCTCATCATTATTATAGTATAAATTACAATTAAAATATAAGCAATAATATAATATAAATTTGAGTCTAATTAAAAAATCATAAACTCTCACTATATTTTTGGTAATTATTTGAAAGAATTTCTTTGAATTTTTATAGGAAAAACATATTTTTTTTTACTCTTTCTCTCTTCAATTAAATATTATGTAAAGATTATTGCCATTTTTCGTGATTCTGTCAATTTGTAAATTATTTATTTTAATTTTATGACGATATTTAAATGGTAAACCTATATAAAAAATCATAAAAAGAATTCAAGGTTTTTCCTTATGTGATTAATTTAAACTATTTAGATTTCACATTACATAAAATAAATATTAATTTTGATTATAAAAAAAAAGTATAGAACATCGTATTTCCTAATTTTCTATAATGAAATGTAAGAGAGGGCTTTAACATTTTAATGAAATTCGAATTAATAATAATAAATTATGATTTTATTCATTGAGACGTTTTTTTTTTTTTTTTTTGACATGTAATTTAAAGTCTACAATATAGTTTTATATATATATTTTTTCAAAATTAATATTAAATTCCTCAAACCCGGAAATAATGAAATTCTTACGTCATAGATGATTATAATCGTCAAAAAAACTGCTCATCAAAATGAGTAAAGTTATGAATTTGTGACGAAGTTGTGGTAATAATGAGTCGCGCGCCGGTGCGTGTCTATATATAAGGGGAAAGAGAGATGGGGATTTTTTTTTTGATGATATTTATATATGTGAGGCGCCCGCCGGCCTTCAAGTTCTCACCAGGACTTGGAGGAACGTCTTTACGACCTTGCAAGTTGTTGTTCTCAACCCGCCCTCCGTAATGCTGCTTGCTTTTATATAGATGCTGCGGCTGTTGCCACCCGCTTTTTTAGATATTCATTTAAATTTTGTGTGCAAATAGTATTACAAAGAGAAGAAGAAGAATATATTTTTTTAAATAAAAAATAAAATAAATAAATAATAATAATGAATGAATGAATGAATGAATGAATGAATGAATGAATGAATGAATGAATGAATGAATGAATGAATGAATGAATGAATGAATGAATGAATGAATGAATGAATGAATGAATGAATGAATGAATGAATGAATGAATGAATGAATGAATGAATGAATGAATGAATGAATGAATGAATGAATGAATGAATGAATGAATGAATGAATGAATGAATGAATGAATGAATGAATGAATGAATGAATGAATGAATGAATGAATGAATGAATGAATGAATGAATGAATGAATGAATGAATAGGGTTGAGAAGTATTTTTAATATATAGTACAGAGAATATTGACATTCTTTCTTCTAAAAGTCACAAATAAAAAAATTGACTTACACGTGTTTTGAGAGAAGGGTTTTTAAAACTATAATGTATTGTACTGTACTTATCTTACGCTAAAATTTTCTACTTCTTGAAGAATATACTTCATCTACCTTGTGCTGTTTAAGATTGCCATGTAACAATTCAATTTAATTGTCATTATTTGTATATTTATTAATTACTAATACTCAAAGTATTATTTCTATGGAATTTTGCTTGTAAGTCTATCAACTCCAAGGTTATCATCATTTTTATTATTATTTATTTACTTAATGATTGACATGATAACTTTTAAAATTCATTAATTTACAATTACGAATATTTGTGTCATTGACGTTTGCTTGTTTTATTGCATAATTATATTAGACATTGAATCCCGGGTCTCTCTGTGAACAATACATAAAAATTTCGTGTGATAAAATGACAAACTTTGTTATAAATGCAACAATGTGTCGTCACGCAAAGTTAAACTACCCTTGCTTGATTTAATTCAACAAGTCATATATCCGGGAATCATGGCATTCGAATTAAATAAAGGCGTTGCTTAATCATTTTAAATTGTCACTAGACAGAAGTTCCAGGAAATTATATGTATGCTTGTGTGACAGTGTGTGTGTGTATTATATAATTCACCATTTTAATTTGCATATTGATATTTGTAACGCCAAATTATTCTGTTTGTTTATATATGTTGGTATTATATAGCAGGGTTCCATTTATTACAAAGTAAATGAATTTATTTATTTATATATTTTAAAATATTAGAAAACACAATTATATTTCCATAGCAATACATCATAGACACAAAGATAGAGCAATGATGTCAGCGACCCTAATTATTATGCTTGTACTATTTTAATTTACTATAAAACACGCAGCATAAACAATATTCACATCTTTACAGAAAGTACCGTATATAATGCATGTCAGGCATAGGCAGGCTGGGTCATTATTCCCATGTTAGCTTGCAATCTCACTGAGCACAAAATTGAAACTTTCTGCTCTTATGTCGTTACTGTGTGCGTGACAGAAAATACTTTTCTGTTTTGTGAGGATCATAAGATGAGAGAGACAACAACAACAAAAAAACTTTGCACAAAGTTCCATTGACTTCTGACATGAACAAGCCTTGACATTTTTATAATTCTAACTGTCAAGTTCCTTCTCTTGTAATATTTAAATTAACTTCATTTGTATGCACATGAGATGTGGAGAAAATTGTCTTTAACAAATTATATAAATATAGTTCTCATTTTATAATGTGGAAATCGTGTTTCATTTTTTTGTTTTCGTTATAAAAATATTTTCAATAAAAATTTTCAGGTTGCTTACTGCGTTACAATCAGCAAATATTTTACTCATGAAATTAAAAATTGCATGTTTAGAACTGAAGTTACATATTACAATACATGTATTGTATAACATTATAAATATATATATAATAGTGCATACTGCATACTTATGTGCTTCATTTTTTACTTCTCAATAAATCATATAGAAAACATGAATTAAGATTTTTATATTCATTGAAAAAACACAGAAAACAATGTGAAATGCACATATTTTATTTTATTATTATTAGTTTGCATTGCACGCACCTTTCTCATTTTTCAAATGTTGAAAAATATGAAGAATATATTATGTATTATAGCATGTTGTATTACAGCATGTTTTTAAATTTCAGGAAATAATCTCCTCTTATCATTTATACTTTTTCAATGTATGTGTAAGTGTATATAAAATATATTGCATAAAAATATGAATAATTCAAATAAATTAATATTAATGCATTTAATTTATAAGATATTTTTATTCTATAGCAAACAGTGCGTGGTATAACTTTAAATTTATATTAAATAATTGCTCTACAAGGAACAAGGAGTGGGAAATTACTTAAATTGTAAATAAGCTATTACAGCATTCGACAAAGGATAATACACACATTTATTATTATTATTATTATATAATGACAAAGCGAAATACAAGCAATTATTTTATAGCATCTCTACTTGGAAAATCCTATGTGAATTCTTCAGTTGGACCTTGAAACTAACAAGGAAAGATTTTCTTGTTTTTTTTTTACCTCTTCAGAAAGGAAAATATAATATAATATATTAACGCGTGGTGTGTACAACTTTCGTAGCACACAGAAATAAAATTAATAATTTAGCTCTTCTCTGCTTTATACATATTAAATAAATACTTGGGGAAAAAAATGTCGATTAAGTTTTTTAAAAAACACAGTGTCCAGTCCAGTTTACTAAAGTTCATGTAATAATAAAATGTGACGAATTTCAAAAGGAAAGAAATCGCTGTTATTATATTGTTATATAGTACTAAAAATTTCTACTTGACATTTATACTGAATACAAGAAAAAGCTAACTCATTATTAATATTTTCAAGCAAAATCTTGTCTCATTTACAACATTTTTTTTTAATACTTATGATTGATGATGATGATTTCTATATCATGACGTCACAAAATTGATGACGTTATAAGTGGATGTGGAACACTATCTGAATATTATGTCCTATAATCATTTACCTCTCCACCATTGAAAACAAAAATAATAATGATGATATTATTATAATTTAATAAAGAGAGAGCGCGTTAGTGTGTGCATAATATTAGATATTAATAATGATGAGGTTATTTGCATCACGATTTTTGGGAATAATATATTTATTGTGTTGATGGCTTCAATTTGATAAATTACACATTTTTTTTAGTTAAAACAATATGTGAATCTGAACATTTTGTGTGCGTTAGCTCAAGATCAGCAGATCAATTATGTCAGAATTTTTAAATCTTAATTGCAAATAAACTTGATTATTGTAGTTATAAATATAAATATATTTATTTATTATTGTTATGTTAATTGTAAATAATGACTAGATCAATGCTTGTTGTAACAATGCTATGCTACGATATGAACTGCCTGGGTCAGAAATATTTCTTATTTCTTATAATTATATTTTGAATGATGCTTCCGCCAATATTGTTTATTATTTTTTGATTTTTTTGTTACCTATTATAACATTGCAAATTTAATTAAATTGAAAGTATTTTGTTAAAAAAGCGTCAACATATTGTAATTTAACATTGTTACAAATAGTATTGGACTTTTTTTTAAAAGGCAACTTATTTGATTTTTAAATTCATCCCTTTATTTTATTTATGTTTTGGGAATTTATAAAAATCATATCCACCACATCCCATCATATATATTCTGATCTGGATAATATGTAGATATTATATATATATATATATATATATATATATATATATATATATATATATATATATATATATATATATATATATATATATATATATATATATGGTACACTTATGATTCTATTAAAAATAAACATTAATATTTGAATCACAGTACAGTATATTATAATTATAATACAGTATACTGTGTATTTGAATTAAACGCGTTTAGTTTATTAAAATAAACATTGAAATATTTGAGCGACTTTTTGAATGAAAAAGATTTTATCACAATTGTGTTTACTCATGCAATTATATAATTTTTGTACGTGAAAAATAAAAATTTGTTATAAATTTAAGCATCCGGAAGAGGCTAAAAACACATAATTCACAATAAAATTATTGTTATTATACTCTGTAATGAAAAATTAAATTATATTTCAACGGACATTAAATTTTAAGCAATTATTAATAATATAATAATTCCGTTATATCAATTTATAACATACATTTTTGTACTTATTATGCTTTGTATTTTTATACATGTGTATATGAAAATAAAATTACATTCTCGGGATAAAATAAGATATTTTAAAATTACTTAATTTAATGAATCATTATAATTATTATATAACATTAAAAAAAAAGAACAAAAGCACATTAAGAAATACTTAATACTGTAATAATTAAAAGTTATTTAATATTTCTTACCTTCAGTATATAATAATGTTTTAAATATTTCTTACGTATATTTACACCTTGAAAATTGAAATTATCCACTTTAATCTTTGTGCACTTTATTTTTATTTTTCCATACTTATTGACAATTTACGCGACCTTACGAAAAACAACAACAAAAGAAATAAGATTTTTTGTTGGCCATGGACTTGACTGCGACTTTTGTGGTACATCAAAACAAAACAAAAATACAAAAACGTGCATCAAGTCATGCACCTTTCTTTATCTTCTTTACATGTGTGAGATTTTTGTTTATAATTAAATACCATAATGTGCTTTTATCCTTCAAACTTTCAGAAGATGCGTTTTATAATGATACGTTGTCAGAGTTGTTAAGAAAATATTATATTACCATCTTCATACTTTAAGGTCATTCCAGGAATATATACTTGTTTGTATAATAGACATGTTACAGTAAACGTTTCATCAAGATAACTATTAAGAAATATTTATTATTATATTTATTTATATGTTTGTTTGTTTGTTTTTGGTACTTTGATTGATTTTTGATTTTCACATGAAAATGCTAATCTTGTACTATAGTACAGCGTTTTTCCCCCGTGGCACTGTAATAAAGCATTTTTAAAATCATCATTTTTTTCTTTCTCAAAGAAAGTTTTAAATTAACAAGAAACTAGAGAGAGAGAGAGAGAGAGAGAGAGAGAGAGAGAGAGAGAGAGAGAGAGAGAGAGAGAGAGAGATTAAAAACTATACCTAAAACTAAAAATATTTTATATTATGAAATTTCATACAAACGTAACTTAATTTTACAATTTATTCAACAGAATTCTCTGCCATGAATCGCGTTCTGAGGATCGTGGTGATCACCGGTTTGTTCTCCATGCTGACTGCTCAACTCGACAACAATGAAGCGAGCAGTAATAAAGAGTTTGGCTGTGACTGCATGGAATATTGGAAATGTGTAATGGGGTAAGAAACACGTAATAATTTATCATCAATTGCAATCATATATGTTCACAAAATCAAAAGAAAAAAGTTTCACCTTATATAATGTAACAATGTATATGAAAGTTTCATTTGTTTAAATTTGATGGATCTTTTCAATAAGAATGAAATAGCTATATAGGAAAGTAACTTATAACCAAAAGTTATTTAAAGTTTATCAATTAGAGGCATGAGATTATAATAAAACATCATTTATTGTATTTTTTTAATTCATTATTATTATTATTATTTTACAAATTGTGTCAAATTGGCTAGTTCCTTGAATTAAATTTTGTAATAAGTAAAAATGAGGAGATAATAGTTTCCTTTAAATTGAATTAAATTCCGTAATTATAATATTATTCTAACGATTGTAAAATTATGTAATCTTAAATTTTTTACATTTTCTTACTAATTTTCCTATTTTTACTTTCACTAAAAAATATTCTGTTTCCTCTAATAAGGAAATTAGAGATGAAAACTAGATAATTGATTTTACTCTGAGATGTACTCAAATTCAATCGTGACTGAAACATCACTATTTATTTCAACATTCAGAACAAAAGATTTTTTTTTTTTTTTTGTGATTGATTATTTATCGTCAATTTAATGATGCTACATCTTACCACAAACAATCACAAAAATAAAATGTTTAATAATTTGAGTGATCAGAAAAAAAATATATTAACTTTTTTTTAAGATAAGACCTTCAAATTCTATTTTTAAAAATGCATTTTTATTCCATCGTTATGCAATAGAATGCCTGACCTTTTGTGTTTAAATTTAACAAAATTACTTGAATTTACGACTTGATAAACTTTTTTTGACAGTATAAAATTAATATGAGAAATAACAAACGTTGTGCAGAGTGACATAATATTACATAAATAATGTGCATGATTTTTTTTTTTTATTCTTTACTTGCATTTTTTATAATATGCACGTAAGATATGATTCATCTATAAATATATATTGTAATATATTGTAAATATATATTGTAAGTGTATATACACTATACAAAATTGCTATTTATTGCTCCCGTGCAAATAAAATATACGTTACATAAGAGAGAGAGAGAGAGAGAGAGAGAGAGAGAGAGAGAGAGAGAGAGAGAGAGAGAGAGAGAGAGAGAGAGAGAGAAGAGAGAGAGAGAGATCAGGGATGTCATTTTATACATAAAAAATCTACAGAATGATCATTTTTTTAAATCAATTACTACCATAATACTAATAGTTTGTTTGTTTTTTCCAGTGGTGGCAACCCCTACAGTTATTGCGGACTTTCAGAGTCAAGTGTGTGTTGTTTCCTATCAGAAGGTGCTAAACCTCTGCCTGGTCTATTTTTACCTTCTTCTGATTCTTCAAATCGTAATCAACCCCGATGTGGTCGCAAAGGATCACAGACTGGTCCTCCAGGAATCGCCAAACAAGGAGAGTGGCCGTGGCATGTATGTGTATATTGTTTAATTATTTGTTTAAACATTTTTTTAAAATTATAAAAAAGCAACATAAATTTATAACTCTTCTTCATTTCATTAAGGCCTGTTAAAACTGACTTTTTTTATTCAACTGCCAATCACTTCTAATTCCCTATACCAATTTATTTTAAACAGATTTCAATTTTGTTCATACTCCTTTTTTATTAAAATATTTTAAAGAAAGCAAATGTGGAAAATAAATGCATGCTTTACGCTCCAAAGAATCAGGTCAAAATTTTATATTTCCTCTAATATCTTGTATAATGGCATATAACATCAATTATAAAGTATATTATTTTTCAATAATAAAAGATAAATGACGAGTATAGTTTATGATCAATTGAAGTGCAAGTATAGATATAATAAAAATACGATAGAAAGTCATGCAAAGTTTCATTGAAATTTTCTCAAGCCTCAAAAAACAATGAACCATACAAAATATTCACAAGTGAGAAAAAAATGAAAGTAGTAATTATTTTCGATCAATGAAGAGTGTAGAAAATTTGCATGTATATAGTAATGTTCAAAATATTATTTCTATGGACTGAAAGTTAATATTAGTATTTTGACTATATATATTATGTACCTCTTATAATATTCTTTTGTTTACTAAATATAGGCTGCTATTCTTGAACATCCTGAAGATTTGTACGTGTGTGGAGCGTCACTTTTAGATGAAAGTTGGGTTGTCACCGCGGCACATTGTGTAGATGATTAGTAAGTATAATAATATAATTATCTATAAATTTTTTCTTTTAAAATACACCGCATATCTACGTACTATCGAGTCGTTGTCTCGAGGAACGAAGCTGCAAAATTGTAAAATGCTTCGATAGCACAGAGTTTGATATTTATTGCTAAAATTATTATTTTATATTTTACTGAACCTCATTTCTGACAATTCTGACTGATTTAAACATTATTTTTAAATCATATAATTTAGTGTAGACATATTCTAAATACAGTATATGACACGACTCTTAATAACTATTAACTGCCATGGGTTAAAATGAAAATTGTTAATAAAATAATTATTCATAATTAAAATATTATATATATATATATATATATATATATATATATATATATATATATATATATATATATATATATATATATATATATAAATATATAATATAAATATTATAAAGTGTACAATATATAGACTATTATTCAATTTAAATTGCAATTGGATAATTTTACTTGAAATACATTATAGTTAGGTGGAAGGGAGTATATTGTATAATAATTTGCTTTAAGGAAAACTTTATGCAGAATCACAATTTTATTAATCTTTTATTGTATAATAAAAATAATTATGAATCTTTATAAGTTAAAATTGTTGTAAAATTAATTAAAAATAATTAATTATGAATCATAAATTTAGTAAAACTTGTTGGTCTATAAAGACTTCAGGGCAATTTATTTAGGAGAGAGAGAGAGAGAGAGAGAGAGAGAGAGAGAGAGAGAGAGAGAGAGAGAGAGAGAGAGGTAAAAAAACACGCACACAATAAATAATATAAATCATTTATATTATGGTTAATATCAATATCTAACTCTAATTGCATTTCTCACCACTTCAATTATACCATGGCATGTACAATATTTTGTATAACGTTCTAATTTTCTTAAACAAAAATGAATACTCTCTCGTGTGTAATATATAGAATTTGCTTAGACCGGTTTATCGAGAATGGAAAACTAGTACACATCGTTTAATAATGTGCCCTGCATATTCATGGTTAAATTGACAAGCAATATAATACTACATGGGATTTATGGTAATAAAATATAAATAATTATTTTTTATTTTAAAAGTAAAGAATATGAAGGGAAAGTATATACAAAATAATAATTGACTTGGCTATAAATTTTACAATTATTCTCAATACAGTATGATTCGTTTCAGTTTCGTATAGGTTTTTAAAACCGCTCACATATCAGCACATCAGAAATACAGTTTATAATTTACCATGAAATGTCAAAAGCGTTTACATTTAAGATTGCAAATTTTTAAGGATCTTAAAAAATTATAATAATAAAATAAACAAATTTATTATTGCATTAATTATTATATTTATTTTAGTTTTATATCAAAGCACTCACTTGCTGTAAAAAAAAAATAAGATCTTGGGATCAGGATCAATAGCAAGATTTCAAAAACTGTTACCGTATATAATGGAAATTTTGTTGATGTAACTTAGAGAGAGAAAGAGTGAGTGAGTGAGAGAGAGAGGATGAAAAGAAAAGAAAAAGAAAAAAAAATATATAAAGAATTCACGTATACCCGATTGTAATAAAATTTTACGATAAAAAAACTCTGCGCTAAATTTTCAATGTTATTCTATTATGCACTGATTCCAAATAGTAGAATTAATGATCATAATCGTTCTAAATGTGTGTTGTTAAATACATAATTTATATATGAATCATCATATAAATAGAACCTAAAATTACTATTTCTATCAATCTCATATAGTCTTAATTGTCTCATATATATGTTAGCATCAAAACCCGAAATTGACCCAAACTAGGTATTTTTGCTCATTTCGGCTTTTGGTTCGTCGCTTTTTGCCAAAACCCGGAATGCCAGTTTATTTCGGCTTTTGGTCACGAAATTTTGATCCATACTAGTTTTGAGCATTTCGCAAAAAGCAAAACCCGGTGTAAACATTTATATCTACTTTTGGTCTTTGAATTTTAACCAGAACTAGTTGTGGCCAAAATAGAAAAATCAAAACCCGAAAAATGAACATTTCTCAACTCAATTATTTGATATAAGAATGAGAGAGAGAGAGAGAGAGATATCACGACCCGTTAAATATAAAAAGTGAAAATATTTATTTTAATTTACAATAATAAGAGTGATATTATTATGGCTTATGACTAATTTCCCTCATATTGGTTCAAAGTTCAAGTCCACCTTACTTTATCCAGTGATAACGATTTATTTTAAAATATTTCTTGTGCGTATATTCAGTTGACTGTTTGTCTCTGTGCTGAAAACATGGTTTATAACTGCATAATATTCGTTAGAAAGAGGATAAGAAAGTGTTTGAATTTAAAAAGTTCACAACACACGTATATTGTTGGTGCGCAAATTATAAGTAAACATTTGGTTAGTGGTTTAATGGATTAGCTCTTAATTTACATTTAATCGTAAGTAGCCCCTTACAATAATAATAATATACTCTATTACTACCATTACTGAATGGACCACTTGCAATAAAATGTTTGTAATTGTTGCAAAAAGGGAAAATGATTTTTAATTTTTTTTTGTAAGAAATGCATTAAGAAAATTTCAAATTATTTTAAAAAGTACGCTCATTGCAAGTGGTCCATTGCTAGGTCAAACAGTAAGTTTATTTTTCGTGTTGTCTCAATTTATATTCCGTATCTATAGCCATAAGATTTAGAGATTATGGTCAGCGCATTCTAATCAAATTAATCTTTCAGGCCATATATTTTGCATTTCAAGTAAAATAATAAAATATATTGTTTCAACACCTCAATTATAATACCAAAACATCGTGCATTTATAATATAATCATAGTCTTTTATCATTGAATAAAATTCTGAGTTGAGAAATGTTCATTTTTCGGGTTTTGATTTTTCTATTTTGACCACAACTAGTTCTGGTCAAAATTCAAAGACCAAAACTAGATATAAATGTTTACACCGGGTTTTGCTTTTTGCAAAATGCTCAAAACTAGTATGGATCAAAATTTCGTGACCAAAAGCCGAAATAAAGTGGCATTCCGGGTTTTGGCAAAAAGTGACGAACCAAAAGCCGAAACGAGCAAAAATACCTAGTTTGGGTCAATTTCGGGTTTTGATGCTGACATATATAAATATATTTATAGACTTTCGTTTTAATATACTTATTTTTATTTTCTAACTTAACAAATAAACTAACTAAATAACTAGTTAACTTAAAGGCGTAGAACACCTTGAACAAAAAACTTGCCTAATATCCTAACATACCCAAATATCAACATTATTCTGGCCGGAGTCATTGATTTCTAATTTATTTTCCATTTACAAAATGTCAGTTGCGGGTTTACTACGTCACAGCTCGCCTGGTCCACGCGCGCGGAAACAGGCGAGCTATGACATAGTAAACCCGCAACTGACATTTTGCAAATGGCAAATAAATTAGAAATCAATGACTCCGGCCAAAATAATGTTGATATTTGGGTATGTTAGGATATTAGGCAAGTTTTTTGTTCAAGGTGTTCTACGCCTTTAATAATTAACTCTTGCAGCGCTGGTCCTGGTGGAGCATCCCAGTTAAAAGTTCGTTTAGGTGAGTTTGATGTAAGTTCAGCAACAGAAGCTTTAGCTCACGAGGAGCGTGAGGTTGCTGCCGTGGTTCTTCATCCTGGCTTTGACAATCGTTCTCTGGCACATGACGTGGCATTACTACGCTTACGTAGACCTGCCATCAGACGTGCGCACGTTGACGTGGTGTGTCTGCCACGTAGAGATCAAGATAACGCAGCTGCCTTCAGATCTTGTTTTATCACAGGCTGGGGACGACGTTCAGAAGGTATGACAAAAGAATTAAAATTTTAAACCTTACATTTTCTATAATATACATCGTATATTTTTCATCCATATAATATATATTATTTTTTACAGTATCTGAACATTCAACGGAGTTAAAAGAAGTTGCAGTACCACTATGGGAACAAGCTGCATGTGAGAAGGCTTTAAAAGAAAGATTTGGTCCAACATATTCTCTACCGGACACATCTATTTGTGCAGGAGCGGAGGGTCACGATGCTTGTGACGTAAGATTATAGAAATTGATAATATGTCAAAATTAAAAAAAATTAAAAATTAAAAAAAATAAAAATACATAATAATATATATAATTTTTTTTGGCTCAATTGTTATTATATAAATTCATTTTTATTTAACTGACATTATTACTGTTGATATTCAGGGCGATGGAGGAGGTCCTCTGGTGTGCGAAGATGCGGGACAATGGTATCAAGTCGGAGTCATCAGCTTTGGAATCGGATGTGGACGCAGAAATACTCCCGGAGTTTACACCAGACTTTCCAGGTGAATTTATCTTTATCTATATTTATATTTTCCCACAAAACAACAACATTGTAGTATTTATTTAATAATTTTAAAATCTTGCTTCTCACTTATATACGTATAGTATAGTGCTTATAGTGTGTATAATGTTTATATTATGTACTGTATACATACCTACCTAAGATTAAATCTTGCCTACCGCTGTCCTTATTATGCTGTCTGTCGCACATTTCGCTCTCCCAAAACAACACGTGTGCTTTATCATAAATATTTTTTATTTTTGTTTCAGATACGAACGTTGGATAATGGACACAATTCTCAGCAGCAAGCTTTTAAAATAATTATTTTAAATTAAAAATTTACAATAATTTATGAACAGTATTTTTTGTATGACATACAGTGAACTTGTAAAATGCAACGTGAAACTTTTTATTGAAAATAAAAAGTCATTAAATGCAATATGTGTATGCGTGTGTGCCATTAGGTTTATAAAAATAATTATAAGTGTGCAATGGAATATTATTTATTCCACAATGAAAGACATTATAGCAAGACTATTATGATAAACACATCATATGAATATAGAATTAAAATGGTCATATTTTGGAGAGTCATATTGGCCGGTTTATGGTATATAAAAGGGAGTTATATATGTTTTAAGAGTAAAAACTTATCGATAAAGCATTTTAAAAAATGCTTCCAACAAAGCAAATTTTAAAACGTATTCCATTACAATAATAATAATATTAAAAAATACACCTTTGATTTTTTTTTTTTTTTTTTTTTTTGAGCATAAGAGTTTCCAACAGCCAAATTAAGTTTGGAATGTAAAATTCCTATGCTCATTCTTCTATTTTTGGTAAAATTATTATTGTCAAAATACATCCTGAACTAAAAATTTTGTCAGCAGAATCATAATATAAGTTACTTTTGTACATAGTGGAAAAAATATATAGCTTTATGTGTAGTATATTTAAAAGTGCTTTTTATTTTGGTATGCAATGCACCTGGTTTATTTGTAATGAGAATAAATTCAATAAATAATAATTATTAAAAGGCCCATGCCCAAGTCACATCCTAAAAAAGGTTTATTAGGGTGCCTTAAGAATAGGTCTATGAAAATAAAATCTAATTTATTATGTCTTATAACTATGAATAACACAAATAAAAATGTGAAATAATTTTAAACTTAAAACAGTTTTATTTTTAACTCCTGTATGCTTTATGGCTAACTTTGTTCAAAGCCAAACACAGAAGAAGCCTTTTTCACGTAGAATCGTAAAGAAAAAAGCTCTTATATTATATACTTATTGAATCAATAATCGTTGTCATATGTATAATATATAATATTAATATAATATAATATTATATATTATATATATATATATATATATATATATATATATATATATATATATATATATATATATATATATATATATATATATATATATATATCACTCATTCACGAGCCTTATTTTAATTAGAAAATTCTATTAAATTTTTATACCTAAGTGTTTTGCTTTTTAAAATAAATAATAATAAAAAACTATAAAGAATAATATGTTCTATATAATATATATTGTGCGCCTGATAATTTGTAGTATAGGCAGACCCTCGTACACAATGTTATTATTTTTTTTTTTATGAAGAGACCAGCGAGATAAATATAAAAATAAGGAAATTGGTTACATATTAAAATAATCTTAATATAAATATTATTATTAACAAAATATTTATTGTACATCGTATACCGGTCAGCGGTCACCGCAGCAGTTATGCGCCTGATAATTTGCAGTTAGGCAACTCTTCGAGCATTATCATTTATGATGTATTAAAAAAAAAAAAAAAAAACGCATCGCATACGCCATCTATTGACAACAAATGTAATTTAGTGTTTAGTGTTCCAACATGGCATCTGCCACGGTAAGTCATGTTTTTATCGATATATAATTGCATATTTCGTTCGTAACACACTCAATCGTTTAAAAATAAGTGCTTTAAATTAATTTATAATTTCTATTTAATTTTGATAGGTTCCTTTGCTTGAAGATGATACAATAGAATTTGGAGAAGAAGACAATCAAGTAACGAAGGGACGTTTCACGTAAGTTTTTTTTTTTTTCCTTTTGACAGCTGATAACTTTGCTAAGAATACGTACATAAATACATATTATACATCATAATTTCATTTCAGTTTCCTTTGATTATTTATCTAATATTATACTTTTTATTTCAGGCATCCCTTTGTGACATTCTTTCACCTTGGTTTCCGTGTAGCTGCTCTCGTTACATATTTATTTTGCGGATGGTTTAGCAGCAGTTTCATAGCAAGTTTTGTTTTTGTCGTATTGCTTCTTTCACTAGATTTTTGGACAGTGAAAAATATCACAGGTATTTCACACAATGCTAAAATTAACAATTGTCTAATATCTAGTTTGAAAATGTTATTAATATACATACATATATAGCACATACTGACAAGATCGACTTTCTTACAGGACGTTTGATGGTTGGTTTACGATGGTGGAATTACATAGATGATAATGGGGAAAGTCATTGGGTGTTTGAGTCTAGAAAGGTGAGTATGATGTGGTTTTTATAAATGATTAAAATGGACACTATATTAGCCCCCTTGTTCAGGGTGCGTCACAGGGCAAAGTGGACCCAGCTGAAGTCCGAGTCTTTTGGCTCGCTCTCGTTGTCTGTCCTGTCGTTTGGGGAGTTTTCTTCATCGTTGCGTTGTTTGGATTCAAATTCAGGTGGTTGGTAAGTATATTAAAAACAGCCTTTTTATTAATGTTTACATACTTTTTAATGAGCAATACTGTAATAGTTGAATGTCTTATTGAAGAAATATATGCATATACTGTACAACAAATTTTCCCTGTGCCCATAAATTAATAAATATTTGTAACACAAATTTCTTGTGCAGCTGCTCGTCTGCATAGGACTTGTTCTGAATGGTGCTAATCTTTACGGCTATATTAAGTGCAGAGTAGGACACAATCAGAAAATAACAACAACTCTATCTGGAATGACAAATGATTTCTTCAGGCAGCAAGTTCTACAAAATGTAAGCATATTTTGATTTGATCTGTGTGCTTCTAAAATTTATTGACTTCTAAAGAAGCGACTGTTATGAATCTGACTCAAGGTGATAGTGTTCACACCCACTACTGTTTCAACGTACTGCATATTTGCAGTTGGATGCAGATGTGCTAATTGCTTAAAGTCTGCCTCAAAACAGTTGCTTCTTTATTACAGTACAGTAATCAATACATTAACCTATATTTTGGAACAATCCTGGAATGGTCTGACATAAAGTAATTCAGTTCAAATTTTAAAATACACTACCTACCTAGTAAGCAATGAACTCAAAACCTAAACTGTTGTTTTGGAACTTTCATTTCATCCAGTTTTAAGCTAAGCAAATTGATGATTTTTTTATTTTTTATTATTATTATTACTTGTCCAAACCAGCATATTAAAGCAAAGGATAGATATGCCAGCAAGGGCCTTTTAAGCCTAGGACAGTCGTCCGTTCTTAGTGATTTTCTTAGCGCAGTGATAAGAGACTGTGTTAACTTTATAGACGCTATCGCAGGGATAAGATAAGAATTGCGCTTAGAAACGACCACTGTCTTGAGCTTTACTACAGTAGAAGTTCTATGGAGAGGTTGAGGTCTCAATTGGTTAAGAGTTAAGTTATATAATGTTTTTATAACTGAGAGGTTATGACGTAGTCTGTAGTCTTGGATAAGACGAAACGTTACTCTGTGATGTGGTCTTCTTTGATTGATAATAAAAGCTCTCGGTTATACAACATTATGTAACAAAACTCTGCGGTATGTGAGACTAAGACCGCTCAATAGAACTTCTACCGTGTTAATTGAGGCCCGTTCTGGTATTTCTATACTTTTCTTTAGTATTCATTGTAACCGTAATGTTTGTTTTGTTCCTTGAATTGAACATACAAAAAGCAGGTTGGTAAACTAAATTAACCCTAATGTGATTTACCCCTACTCAATATTTTGTGGAGCAATAAGAATGATCAAAAATTAATGGAAAGAAGTAATCAAGTAGTGTGAAGAATTTATATTTAAAATTTAAATTTATATCTAAAAATTAAGATGAAAGTATTAGCTTTTTTATTTTATTTGTTATTATTATTATTTTTTAAGATAACTTAAGCTGGTAGAGGTTTATTGTTCAATAAAATATTTTTATTTCTTTTTCAGGTTGTTGGCATGATGAGTAAATCTCCTCCTCAAGCTACAAGTTCCAATACTACAAATGTGATCTAATTCTATTTTTTAATGTGATGTCTTCTACTTGCTTTAGAGTAGGGAAAAAAATCAATTACATTAACATTTGTGTAAGAAAAAGACTATAAAGATCTTATTATAGATCTTGTGAACTCTCTTTTCTGCCTATCTAAGGCAATAAAAAGTATAGGCACAACATTAATACTATAATGCCTTTCTATAAATGCACCAATTAACTTTTTAAATGTTAAATGTTTAAAGAATGTATAAGTGTTTAATTAATTCTATGTAATTCCTTAGAAGGAATACTAACTAGTAAAGAAGCATCTGATTTGAGGCTAACTAAGCGATTTCGCTCACACCTGCTGTTTCTACGTACTGCACATGAGTAGTGTGTAGAAATGGATGCAGATGTGATCAAAATTGCCTTATGTCTGCCTCAAAATAAGTTACATCCTTATTGGTAAATAGTTAAAGTTTAAATTCTGTTATTTCTCAGCTTTGATCAAACAGTAACATTAAATGTCATTATTGACTAATAAAAGAACAACTGTTTTGAGCCCAACTTTAAGCAATTTTGCTCTCATCTGCTTCCGTTTCTACTTACTACGCATACACAGTACGTCAAAACGGAGTTGGATGTAAGCGAAATTACGTAACGTTGGCCTCAAAACAGTTGTTACTTTATTAGTCAATTGCCTGTAATTTTTCAAAAGTTTGTGTCCTGTCCTCCATATATTTCAATCAAAACAGGCTTCTGAGGCTTAAAAATTAAATGCAGTTATTTACAGCTAAATTAGCAATATAGATTATTTAAAAAATATTTCTTGTGTTGTCTCTAAACATTTGTTTACTGCATAGTGCACATTGATATGCAAAGCAAATTATCTTAAAAAAAAAAACCCTCTTATGTACAAAATAAGATTTGCGTACTTTTTCAGTGTGGTCTATTATTGTATGTGCTAAATTGTGGCAAATGTAGAAAAACCTTGCCCATCATTTTCTTTTGCATTATTTCAAATTTGCTTGCAAAATTCATTTTGAACGTCTTTCTTTCTTTTTCTTCTTTTTTTTTTATTTATTTTTTTAAAACTTTTATAATGGTAATTGTTGTTTGTATGTGCACGGTCCCGATCCTTCCTCAATTTTCCCATGTATATTTTTTTCCTACTGTTTGCATTTTATTGTTTTAAAATTAAAAGGAAATGCATACATTCTGTTGTAACAAATTTACTTAATATTTATGTCTTATTTTGTTAAATAATATTACAATGCTAGTCTATAATATTATTACTATTCTTTTTTATTTAAAAAATTATCATTCCTATCTTTGTAAAATTAAAGATATAAAGAAGACAAATTTACAGAAGGTATTATAATAACACAGTAACTGATACAGTAGTCCATCTCCTATACTGAGAATGTCAGATCAATGCGCGCCATAATTCCGACTGGGTGAAGTGGGCTGAACTACACGCGTAACGTTACTTCAGTTACTTTTAGTTCAGTCCGCTTCACCCAGTCGGAATTTTGGCGCATTTTTTTGATCTGACATTCCCAGTATAGGAGATGGACTACTGTATCATCTACTGTGTTATAATAATATACTAATAAAATACTTTATTTTATTTTATTTCAAAAACTTTGAATATATGTATATAATGCATAAGAGAATGTAAATTAAAATTCTTTGATTAACAAACCAAACACTATTAACTTGAAACCTTATTTCTGATAAAGGCTTTTGCTTTTACACATCTAGAGTGAAATAATAATATAGATAAAAGTAGGCGTTGCTGTTCATAATGTTGACGTGTACTTTAAAAGTTTTGCCGCAAAAAATAGTCAAATTATTACAGTCGTCAAAATAAAAATTGCTTAGAAAAATTTGAGTAATATATAAGCTAATACATATACGTATTTAAAATACTTTCACGCTATTATTTTTAGTTTTTTTTTTTGTAATTTAGAATTTTTAAAACAATAATAATCGGGCAGTAGAATCTTTAGCTTGGATTTAGTAGTGCAACGCAGGCAATGTCTGGCAAATCAGCTGGTGCAGCAAAAACAAAATTTATAAAAAAAAGTTTTAATAACTTCTTGGAGTCTAAAAATATTTGAAATATTGCCAAGTACTTAAGTATATTCTAAAGCATATTATTAATATTTAATTCTAGTTTTTCTGTCGGTAACCACAGTAGAGAATGTTTTTTGATGGCACTGATTTTGCGTCATTTTTGATGTTACTAAGATGAGCTGGTTTGACACTTCAGGGTTTGCAAATCTTGCAAAAACAGCATTAAAAGAAGCACAAAAAACTATTGATAAGGCTTTAGATATCAAGGATGAAGAACAAAATACAGTTATAGCACCAAAAGGTAAGATGATGTGTATTTACTTAATAACGTGCGGCTTCGGTCGTATGTACAGATGATGAGACCCTCCCCTTCCATAGTTTACCGATCTTGTAACTTGTATGTACATATTTATATAAGTTTACGTTTTTACAGGGCCAAATTTTTTTGAATTGAAATTGAATTTATCACATTTATAATTTTATTTTAAAATTTATTTAATTTCTATACCAAAAATAAGCCTGTATGCGTTTACAATCACCTCATTACATACACATTAGATATGTATGTATGCATACATACCGGTAATATCTTAAATATTTATATGTATGTATTATGTATTACATACATACTGTACATTCATCATAACAGTATATGCATAGTCAGTAGTCAGTGTATGATAAATATGTATTGACGAGTAAAAGAATTCAAATTTATGAGTTGCTGATTTTTAACTGAACAATGCTCAGTTGTGAAACCAGAAGCTGGTAATGACCAAAAACTTATAATAGCCAGCAGCTTATAATAAAAGTTATCGGTTGTCTTTCTTTATGTGTAATAGAAATAAAGATCTAGCTATATTTCTTTATCTATTGAGTAATAAATAAGCACCTTTTTTGAGGATGACTGAGCAATTTCACTCACATCCGCTTCTGTTTCTATCTATGTACAGCTCTGGACAAAAGTTTAAGAATGGGGCAGCGGCGGCCGCAGCGCGTTGTCTCATAAAGATAACATAGTGTGGTTCCGGGTTGCCTATACAAATCGTTCTCAAACTTTTGGCCAGAGCTGTACAGCTCTGGCCAAAAGTTTCCGAACGGGGCAGCGGCGGCCGCTGCGTTTTCTCATAAAGATAGCATTGAGTGGTTGCGGGTTGCCTATGCAAATCGTTCGGGAACTTTTGGCCAGAGCTGTACCTACTATGCATGCGCAATACATTGAAACAGAAGCAGATATGAGTAAAATTGCTGAAAGTCAGCCTCAAAACAGTTGTTTCTTTGTTAGTCAATACCAGATTCACATACAGTGCATTTTTATCATATATACTGTACCCATAAAGTATAGCATGCTTTCTAAATTTTGATACCGGTATGCATTATTTGTAGCATCCCCTGAAGAAGATATTGATGGATTCTTTGCTTCATGGGGACTTAAAAAT
Organism: Ecdyonurus torrentis; assembly: GCA_949318235.1. Taxonomy (NCBI): domain Eukaryota; kingdom Metazoa; phylum Arthropoda; class Insecta; order Ephemeroptera; family Heptageniidae; genus Ecdyonurus; species Ecdyonurus torrentis. The sequence goes on along the minus strand of OX439132.1, from coordinate 11,809,684 downwards.
TCTGGAAGTTCTGGGGACAGTAAACCTTCAACTAGTCCAACTCAAGTTGAGGCAATAGAACCTGCACCTACAACCAGTAACAGTTTATGGGGCTCGTTCACGGGATCATTTTTTGAGGCAGGAGCCAATAAACCTGAAAATGACAAATTAGCTTCGGGTAAATTATTTTCATTCCACTTTCATAATTATATTATGGTACAGTACCTATATGTATAACCTTCCTCTTAATGTTTTGTGATGCTTCATTGAATATCTGCAAAGAAGATACAGTAAACTATCAATCTTGTGGAATCACAATGGACCCAGAAAACGGCAACTTCATAAAATCAAGAGTTTCAACATTGCCATGCTTTTATTGAAGTCTACGGTGGACCCAATTGAAAATTTCATAAAATTGAGGGAAAAAAATTCACAAAATTGAAAGTTTACTGTATATGCTATTGACTAATAAGAAGCAATTGTTTTGAGGTTGACTTCAAGTGATTTCGCTCACATGCCCTTCAGTTTTAACATAATACGCAGGCACAGTACGTACATAGAAACACATATGTAAGTGTGAGAATATCACTTATAGTCCACCTCAAAACAGTTGCTTTTTTATTAGACAATTTTAGGTTTGTTTTTCTTGATTAGAAAATTGTCATTCCTCATTTTTACATTTTGATATCTTACAGATGCTCCAGTATTCAAGCAACCACAAAAATCACTATTAAATTTAACTGCAAGTCAAGAGAGTGGAGATTCGTCACAAGGATGGATGTCAACAGAAGAAGGCACAGCATTGAGTGATGAAGATGTAACAGGAGAAAGGTTCAGACAAAGCAAACTTGTAGTTGCAGCAGAACCTGAATCTCCACTTGAGACCAAAGATCCTGAGCCAGTAAAACCTCCTATATCTTTGAGTCTAGCACAGTGTCATACTTCTTCACAGCATGATACAAAAATTATTGAGAATAAAGTTAATCATATAAAAATAGATGATGGTATTACTGTTATACCATTAAGAAAAGCTGTAAGTAGTGGAGGTTATAATAGATTATCTGTGATTTCTTCAAGTACTGGAAGCCCTGATGATAACTGTGGTAGCGGGGAAAGTGTCGAGATTTTAGGGTCAACAAGTGAAGATAGTATGTCACCTGATACAGCTTATCATGCTAGGTAAGTGAAAGAGTTTACTTATGAGGGAAATAAGTAACAATCTAATCTAAGTAAATACATGTAATTAATTTAATACTGTACTTGTTATTTCAGACACAGGCTAGGTGAGCAGAGTTCCCCTGAGTCTGTTGGTGTGCTTGGAGGAAGTGGAAGTGACCTCACATCCCCAAGTTCAGTGGAGGTACTAGGTTGGAGTGAAGCTGACTCCCCATGTTCTCCTTGTGTTCCTCGACCTGGTGTGCTATTTCCTGGACAAGTGCGACAACAAAATAGTCTCATTCCTTCTAGATCATCTAATTTGCTAAGTCCTTCTAGTGCCAGTGATAAGGTCTCACCTGAAAGTGTAGAGGTAAAATAACATTTATTTTATGCACTCTTAATTTGTAGTAAGAATGCTGTATTGTATATATTTAATAAATTGTGTATTGATAGTAAATTTGAAAGAAAGGGTAGGAGAAACCAGCAAGAGCCTTACCATAATGAAGAGAGACCTTTAGTTTGCTGAAAATCTTGTTAGCACACAGATCAAAAACTCATTGCCATTACTCATTAGCAAGCAATATGGCAAGCATTGTTAGAGAGTCCCATAATTTGTTTAAAATTTTACTGACACATAATTTTTTTTACCAAACTGTGGCACTAATCACTATGCTCAGACTCTTGCTAGTTTTTCCTAGACTTTTCTTCAAATTTAGTATCCCTAACTGTGATGGTTCTTTTTCCTTAATATCTCTTATATTCATGGTAAGAATATTTATTGTAAAAATAATTTGTTTTTAATTTTGGTTGAGAGTGCTTAAACTGATGTACTTGTTTTATGTTGTACCAGATTATTGGAGAGGATGAGTCTGAAGCCAGTTTAGCAGATGACAGTTCCACCTCTGCCTCCAGTACTACCACCACAACAGTTATGGAGCCTCGGACATTATTGCACCAAGAAGTCAGTCTTACTTCCAGCACACATGTAAGAACTATGTTAGCTGAAGCTATGGAGGAGCAAAGCTCTCAGTCTTCAGACCAAAGTGTCACAAACACCACATGTAGAGAGCACTCACCAATATCTTCTGAGAGGTGAGAATCAGCTTTATTTACAAGTTTTAATAAGTTTATATTATTTAATAGAAAATAGTAGAAAGAATAAAGAGCCCATTGAATTGAATATTAATAAAATTTGCAGATTCTTGAATTTATATAGTAAATTAGGATTTGGGACCAATTTTTTTTTTTTTTTTTTTACTGTAGACTAGAACTGTGTTGTAGCACTTTGTTCTAGCACTCGTCTATGCTACAACATTTGACCCAAAGTCCTAATTTACTATATAAAGTAAAGAATCTTTGCATTTTCTTCATTTACAATTCAACGTGCTCTAATCTCCATGTACTGTTTTCTATTATTATTATTTTTTTTTAACAATCAATGCTTTTTCCCTAATTTATATACAATGATAATTTGTATTAATTTATTTATTATATTTCAGTCGCTCTGAAGCACTGAAACATGGCTCTGAGCAAACTAGTGGTCAAACATCAGGAGATGAACTTGAGACAACAACATCATCAGATATTGAGATAATTTCCAGTCCTAATGGTGATGGTAGCAGTACTCATTCCCGCCATAGTCCTACTAAACTGCTAGGACAAGCAGCCAGAGCTAATCTTGAGTTACTGAGTGGGAGCAGTGGGTCACCTGATTCAACATGTTCTGGACCGCAGAGACCAGGTGGGGCCTATTTTTTTTTTTTCGGGTTTAGACCTCATAATAAGATGCACAATTGAATCCTCAATTTTGAGTTGTGTTGGTCAAGCATAGGTAATACTGAGCTTGCTAGTAAACATAATTGTGATAATGTATATTACTACAGTATTCAAATACAATGCCTGTTTTTCTCATTGGAATAACATGGGGATAATTTATTTTACCATTCAAAAACTCATACTAAATTTGCATGACCCCTTTGCAACTTGTGATGATTAACAAATTCAATATCACACCGGGTTAGAAATTTTACTCTCTTCTTGTCAGTAGCAGCTCAATCTCCTACTCCATAATTTGTTTTGTTTTGTTTTGTTTTGTTTTTTCATCATATCTTTTTATAAATCAACTATTACAAATCTGATTTTTCCTTCATTATAAGTTTTGTGCCAGTAATTAATAATAATAAATCAATCAAAAAGATAGTAAGTAAAGTAAATCATTGCTGGTTATTAAAAGAAGAAAAAAAAAAAAAAAAAAAAAAAAAAAAAAAAAAAAAAAAAAAAAAAAAGAGCAACTGAGGAAACAAGCGAAAGTCTTACCATAGTTCAGAGAATCCTATAGCTCCATGAAAATCTCAGTAAGATAAAAAGATTTTCACCAAGTGCATAGTGACTCTCTTCACTATGGTAAGAGCCATGCTGGTTTTCTGCTCCTTTTTCACTTAAAAATAATATTTATTTCTATTATTATATTATTGCTTTAGGTCTAACATTAGAACAACCTGCATCTAATGAAGAACTATTAAAAAAATTATCAGAAATGTCTTCTGTTTTGGAAGCAAGAGAAACTAAATTAATGGACCTAAGTAGAACTAATGTAGAACTCCAAGAACATAACAATCATTTACAAAGGTATTTTACACTTTGTGTGCTATCTTATCCAAATTCCTTGACTTTTAATAGGTTATTATGATATTAAATCAATACTTCATTATTACAGGCAGTTTGAGGCAGGACTTCAGAGTCAAGCTGCCAATAACCAGGATGTGAGCCACATAACTGAAGAGTTTACTCAACGTCTGTCATCCTTGGAGCGCAAATTTCAACAAGCAATTAGAGATAAAGACAATTTCAAGAAACAACTTGATGTAAGTGTAACAAAAATGCTGTTTACATAAATAAAACTTTATTCTATCTCAGTAAACTTT